>JAZDUA010000345.1:1100000-1652500 GCA_038098605.1 Gryllus longicercus | reverse complement strand
TAGTTTACGAGATATGCGACAAACAAAAGAAACCTCAACTGATCAAGTTACAAAATACCCCCCCCCCCTTACGTGCCAAATTTCAAAAAATATTAATTTCGGCACTGCTATCTGAAATTCTGTATGCAAGTAGAACACTTTAAGAGAAAAATCCGCGCAATAAACACTCCAATCAGACGAATAGTTTACGAGATAGACCAGAAACAATGTTGGGTCTCGAGCGAGGAGAGACAAAATACCCATTCATTACGTGCCAAATTTTGAAAAATATTAATTTCGGCACTGCCATATTATTTATGTTTTTAAGTGGAATACTTTAAAAGAAATTCATAGGTGCAAAATAAACTCTATCTACACAAGTAGTTTTTGAGATAAACGTGAAACAAGTTGGAGCCTCGAGCGATCAGATATAAAAACTCAAATCACACGAATAGTTTCTGAGATGGACGAGAAACAAAGTGTAGTCTCGAGTGATGAAGTACAAAATACCCTCATTATACGTGCCAAATTTCGAATAATATTAATGTCGTGTTCGATTTTTTTTATATTTTGCAATATGATTTATCTACTTTTTCGTTTGAAGAGCCTGACAATAAGAGTTTTTGTTTCTAAAATTCGCCGTTTTTTATGCACGATTTCGTCTTTTCTTACGAAGTTGCTTCGTCAGGGCGAGAAACTGAAAAGATCGCTCTGCAGTCTCAACTGCCATGGATATAGATAGAGCAAGATTACTAACAGACTGTGGAAATTTACTTGAAAGAATGAAATACTTATGTAGGATCAATGTAGGGAACTCTGTGATCCAATGAATCTTCAGAATTCGATAAAACAACTAAGGATAATAGCTGAGATCGGTTACGTTGTCATAGTATTTCTCGCTGATTTTTTCGTAGTGATTGTTAAGTTCATAGTCTGCAAGCTGTATCAAATTTTGTGACTGTGATTCCAAACAATTCATTTATTGTTTCAAGTCAATAAATCAATGGCTCAGCTTACTAATCACAATATCTAAAGAATCTTTTGAATTTGAATCGTTTTTCGTTGTCAGATAAACGTTGATCCTCTCACAGCTCATTGTCAATACTTGGTTTGTAAATTTCTCTGTGATTTTCAAGAACCTGAAACATAATGAAATATGTATTGTAATGAGTATCATTATGCAACGGATTGCCGCCATCTAATCAGAGAATTATACAAAGGGAGTAGAAAAAATGTGTGAAGAATTGGATGTACGGAATTCGGGGCAAAAAAACCTTATACGTATAGTACGTAATATTGTTAATAAAAACGACTCCCACTCACAGGATTCGTGAATATTATATGAAACGTGGGAAATATAATCGTGAGAAAAATATGCGAATGAAAAACACAGGCATACAAAAGAAAGCTGTCAGACCTATAGACATGACACACGTCTCGCTGTGTATTTCAACATGCTGAATCACATTCTGAAGCCTGAATTGTGCCATCAGCCTCCAATTTTTTTAATCTCTAACGAAGAATCGTGACATTATATTTTTTGTTTTCGTGTGTTGTTGTCAGACCCGAAGCCATTTCACATGATTCGCCATGTACATCAACGTGCTGAATCCGAATCTGAAGCCAGAATTGCGTCACCAACCTCCAGTGGTTTTTAAATCGCAAAAATACTATAATAATATAAATATTTTGTAGTTGTAGGAAGACGTCGAAAACTTGTGACTCTTTGAAAACAATTTTCGAAAAATCAGGGTTTTCAACGAATAATTTTGGTATATGACTATTCCATCTCAATCTTTTAGAATCAATTAGATCTATTATATCAATACCCCCAAAATATCAATATCAATACCCGGAACACCGAAAATTGGAGTAGCGGTAATTATTATACTGCCCTTTCATACACGAGAGGAGATAATGTAAAGAAAAATTGGAGTCCTCACAAACACTCATTCATACACACCACTACTTTATTTTGGTCCAAATTTCTCAATGTTCACTCTCCATTACTGTCCATCGTTTGATTTAAACTTTCGAGCAACTGTTCTTTCGACGTCGGGGACGAATTCCGCAATTAATTTTGGAAATATACACAGCATTTGTCGAATTACAGCCAATATTAATTTATTAGGGTCATAACTGTTCTAACTAGGGTCACACACACATAGCAGTGCATCTTTTTGCGTGATTCGTCATTGATGCTGTTATACCTTACGGTATCATTCGGGTATTATTCGATGTTTCAGCTCTAATTTATGGCGGTAGTTCCAACATCAGTCTTTCATAGTTGGATCGGGAGCAAGTGACCAACTTCACTCCAACACTGACATGTCATGCTTAATTAAGTACATTTTTAATCACTCGGGAACGTATTTTACCAGGAAATGCCTTTTGTTGTTTTTTAAGAAACAACTATAAAATTTTAAATGGCCGACCAAATTTAATACGATGGATGGCGTTTTACTAAAATGAGCGAAACCATAATCAACTCTCGAAAGACCGGAGACTGAAAGTTTCGTTTCCATTTCAGTCTGCATTGGACACTGGTAGTATCGAGATTTTTATATTTTTTCGCAACATTCTCTGTATCAAAAGAAAGCAATAATACCTCCTAAAAGTCCAAAGGCTAAATAATTTTATTTGAAATTCTGCGCGCAATGGAATTGTTAATACAGCCGTTTTGTACTTTCCTGAGCTCCTGGGTATGTAATGAAAGCATGGACACCTCTTACGTGATCTGAGGATGCATAGTTTTCTTTCAAAACTCTTTGGAATTGAAATTAATAATATAGATATTTTGTCTTGCTTTCAAGTTTCCGGGTACCTAACTAAATCGGCTATAAACAGGTCAGAGGCTGCACCCATTTCTTTCAATTTCTGTGTACATCGGAAAAGAATAACGTAAAGGTTTTTGTATTTTCCCGTTCTTGGGTATTTAGAAAAGCCGTAAATACCTTTCATAATGCCCAGACGTGGCTTAGGTTTCTTTCAGTTTCTATGTGCTTTCGAAATTAGTAATACAGATTTCATTGAGGAATATACACTTCGGAGGAACTCGGCTGAACGGTTTAGCGTGTAGCTTTCATAGACGTTTGCTCGTCATTCGGTTTTTCGGTATCAAGAGCCCACAAAACATGGATTCTGGCTACACCACGTAATAAAGGATTTCTTTCTAAACTTAGCAACTGGATTTATCCACGTTTTCGTTACCAGGACCCTGTAATAAGAGTTTTTCTGCCGAAAATTTGCCGTGTTTTCACGAAGCATTACACAACTTTCTCTCTACTCCGTAGGGAGAAAGTAAAGAGCACCCCTGTCAATTCAAACTATACTTATTTAACTTTATTAGACAGGTACCCCCGTTCTATTGAATCGCTGCGAATATAAGTAATTAGTTTAATTTCACACACAATTTTAGATTCTGCAAATCTCTGAACTGGTGGGGTAGAATCGAGAATGGAGAAACGCCAAACCAGAAAAATTGTCGTCCAAGTAGATCTCATTCTGCAGATTACGGTTCTAGAAACGTTTCTTTCAGGCGTTTGATCCCATAATTCTTGGTTTTAAGGCTCTGGAACGCTTCGTTTTGGAGCTATATAACTACATAAATTTCATCAACACTGGTGAGTATTGCGTGTTGCATTGTCGTGAATATTTTTACGAATTTTTGTTTCTTCAATAAATTCTTCATATTTATAAAGTTAAAATGCAATTCGAAACATCTCTGTGAACTTCTTTTTTCTTTACATTCTTCATCTATAAAGATTGGTTGCGTGTGAGAGCAACAAAACTCGTCTGTACTACTGAAATAATACGAGGGAGGTTGGAAAGTATTGATCGATTATAATGTATATTAATAATATCCATACCATAATTTTATCGAGAATTAGACTATTTGAAAACGTCTGCGTTGTGGATCGAAAATTTTAAAGACGAAAACCACACTGAGCAGTTACAAAAATATATTGTCGAAGTTTTGAAATGATTTCAGGAAAACGAATGAAAATAAAGCCAGATGTAAGCAAAACAATTAATTTTACGGTGGTCCGATCACTGGAAACACTAACACAATGGGTAGAAATAAAACTTCTGAAGTACGTTGCTGAAAATTCCTAGGCGTAATAAAAGCGACCTCAGTTGGGTTGATCACGTTAGATATACTTTACAGAGGGCTTGGAAAGCTCTTCATTTTGTTATATGCGAAATACGAAAAGCTATATGTAATACAGGCTTATACGTCCTTGATTCGTCCCGTAATTGAGTAGCGTGCTGGGATCCTCGAAAGGAAGGTCAGATTAAAACATTAACATGAGTGCAGAAAAAAGCGGCTACATTTGCGAACGGCAACGCGGATGCCGTCTTCAAGGCACACAAAGCAAAAAGAATGGAAATCTATCAAGTGAAAAAGTTGAAATACCATGTTACCTAAGTAGGGGCGATAACTCACATAACGTAAAATGCAGAATACAAAAAGAATGTTGGAAAATTAAGCTTTGTAAATAGAAGCGTAAATAGAATAGAAAAATTCAATTTACAAAAAAGGTTGTAAAAAAGATTGTAATAATTATAGAGGGATAAGTGTGACTTCATCTTTGGTTAGACTGTATGGACGAGTGCTAAAGAATAGAATTGAAATGCAAACATCAGACTCAGAAGAGCAAAGTGGTTTTAGACCAGGAAGATCGTGTATTGACAATATTTTCTGTCTCAAACAACTGATGGAAAAAACAATTGAGCGGGGAAGAGAACTTCACATAATTTTCATTGACCTCAAAAAGGCTTATGATAATGTACCAGTAAAAGAAGTATGGGGGGCAATGGAAGAAAAAGGAATATCAACAACATACATAAATGCAGTCAAACAACTTTATAAAGATAACAAAAGTCAAGTAAAAGTGGGAAAATGTCTATCAGACAACTTCCCAGTAAATAAAGGATTACGGCAAGGCTGCTGTATATCTCCAACCCTGTTTAAGATATACATTGATAAAGCCCTAAAAGAATGGAAAAGAAAGTGCAGAAGCATGGGTGTGAAAATAGGTGATGAAACATTGTTTAGTCTACTATTTGCAGATGACCAGGTGATAATGGCTGAAGATGAAGACGATGTAACTTATATGTTCAGAAAATTAGTAGAAGAGTATGAAAAATGGGGGATGGAAATAAATTTACACAAAACTGAATATATGGTGGTGGGAGGTATATCCCATGATTTAGAGACTAGTATAGGAATAATTAAAGGTAAAACACAATATACGTATTTGGGAGTCACACTAACAGCAGATGGTAGAGACGAACAGGATGTGAAAAATAAAAATATAAGAGGAAAAATAGCCACGAGGCAGTTGAACCCAGTGCTATGGAACTCAATTATTTCAATGAAAACAAAGAAACGCATATATAGCTCGTTCATAGAGAGTACCACACTCTATGGGGCAGAAGTCTGGACACTATCAAAAAAATTGAAAGACAAATTTCAATCAACAGAAATGATGTTCTGGCGAAGATGTAAACTTTCTCTGTTAGATAAAATAAGAAATGATGAAATAAGAAATAAAATGAAAGTGCAAACAACCTTGAACGATACAATCGAAATGAGACAACTAAAATGGTATGGACATATGAGAAGGTTGAAATCGGATAGACTTCCTCAAAAAGTTTGGAAGTGGATACCTAATCGAAGAAGATACAGGGGAAGACCGAGAAGAACATGGAACATGGCAATAACTGAAGCCATGGAAAAAAGAGAAATGGAAGAAAACGATGTATGGGATAAAGAGGCATGGAAATTGGGATGCGGAAAACGGCCAAGGCTGTAAAAAACCGCTAAATAGATAGATAGAAATAGAAGCAATGCTGACTGAAACAGTTTATCTGTAGATGTCCTAGTGCCCCTCAGGAGCACGCGAGACATGCGTTCCAGAGTTCTCAAGAGGCCAAGAGTGTAGTGATGTGCACTGAAGAGGTTTTTCATGATAAGAAAATGCCTGTGAAAGTACGCTACATGTACTTACCGTTAATGTATAAATTTCTGGGTGAAAAGGCTCACGCAGTGAAGCGAAGTGAAGTTTATGTGAAGGGAAGAGATGGGTATGGAGTAGAGATGGGACACAGGCTATTTTTTATATTTGTCTGTGTTTTGATTCGTTTTGTTTATTTGTATTATACAAGTTCTTGAATAATTGTATTTTGGTCAGCATTCAGCATTTCTATGCTGAATTCTTTTTACAGCCCAAGGTTGTTAGCCCTGGCGGGAATTGATAATTGTATTATTGTTTCCTTTTAATTTTTACTTTCGTACTATTTTTGCTTAACTTGCAACGGGCGCGGGTTCTTTGCAAGAATTATTATTATTATTATTATTATTATAATTATTATTATTAAATGCCACAATGGCCACACAAGTTTTCTTAGGAATATCCGTCAACGAGACGCCTCCAGAAGGTGGGGACGTCGTCTGCAAAAGGAAGACACATGAGCAACCTATTGTGGCAGATAGGGCATATGTTGTATGTGGAATGTAGTATGGACGGCCACATGCGGCTCGGCTAACAGCAGAACATCTGCAGCGATTCCGCTGGGAGGGGTTTGACCATTAAACCTATAGTTCGGGTCTCGCTCCCAGCAATGCCCATCTCTTTATACCCCTCAAGACATTTCTGTCAGCATTACTAGTATGGCAGTGATGTAGAGCTGCAGGTGGCTGTCAAACATTATCTATCCAAGGCGGTAGGCTTCTCCGACACAGTCGATGTCACGATAAGGCAAATGTATATATTCTGGTGGTGATTATGTGAAAAAATAGTGTGTACATGTATGTTGTATCAGTAACGATAAAGTTTACTCGTACAATTGTGATTTCTTATTGTTGACTTGCTTTCTGGAGGCTTGCTTGTTGGATACTCATAAATTACAATTTTGTTTGGATTTTTTTCAAGCAAACATTTCTGCATAGCTATGGTAAACTGTGCTCACATCCTCCTATGTTATTACAGAGTTCGTGAAGACTGTTCTTTTTAATATATAATTTATTGCAGCTACACGAGAGTATTTGTGTGTCTTTCTTGAGCAGTGTGCGTGCTACATCTTGGAAAACTATTTTATGTGGTTTTGTTCAGAAACATTTTGCTGTTGCGAGTCGCTAGATTTTTGCTCAAAATTGACTTTTAAAATCAGAAGATAAATAAGAAAAAATGAGGATACTCTATGACATTCACACACTACACTTTTGCCTATCAAGTAAAAATGAAATCCTTTTGAGTTCATGACACTTTGTACTGGAATACTCATATCATTGAACCAAACTGTTGTCTGGGAAAAAGAGATACCGGACAAATTCAACAGATACCAAATCATTGGATGTAATGTGATAATATGATTTGAATGAAGATCTGTCGACCAAAAGTAAATACACATTTTTAAGATATATTTAACATGACAAGGGAATAAGAAGAGATGAAAACTAGCAACAAATATTATTTTAATACTGGGATGAATTCTCATAACTTAAGTATTTCTCAATTTTATTTGTAAGTATGATACAAAACAATGAGCACAAATATTTTTGAGATAAGTAATTCAATTTTCTCTCTTTTTAATCCTTAGCTGACATTATATTTTCATACGAAAATTTCATTTTTTAAACAAATTTATTCATTCTGCGTAGCAAGAATAGAGCGCAAATACAAATGGCCACAAAACACACCTGTAGAAAAGTATTATTCCTTTATTGCAAATCTGATAAATATATTAAAATTGAATTTTTTATTTGAACATTTAATTAATACAAGAATAAATCACTACATAATGAGAAATGATTATTCGTTTTTAATTTTATGTATACATTTTATATGAGTCGTGAGAAAAGGAAATAAGTAATAATTTTTCCAATTTTTTCTTTGCTCAATATAATTAATATTACATAAATGAAATCTTCTGTAGGATTTATATTTAAGTTTTTTTGCCTCCCTACTGTTTCAAACAACATAAAATATATTTTTAACATGCTATTATGTAATATAACCTCACATTATTCTGTATCATTAAAATGTATTTTCTAATTTACACAGTTCATTTATAAATTGAGTTAAAAATTTGCATACTTCTTAATTCACAAAATTGAATGTTAAACTCCAATTTCCAGAGGGAAAGTACTCTTTATTGGCGATTCTACGAAATCGTAACTTTTCCATGAAGCATACATTAAAAAGAAATACATTATATCGTTAATTTTTTTGTTTTCCAATAAAGAAAAAGTACAAAAAATTTTGAAAAATATGTTGTTGAAAAAATCGTATTCTCATAAAAGGAAATATAAATACACACGTACAACAAAATAGCGTGATTGTACCAAGAGAAATTGAGGGCTCGCTATTCATATGTGAAGAGAGATCATCCAATTGGGAACTCCCCTGGTTAATACCAAAAAAAATTCGAAGTTCTCTTGTTTGTTAATTCAACGCACAGATGCAAACACCGTGATTTCCACTTCCTCAACTGAATGACTAGATCAGCCTCCTGAACAACCGGTAGGTGCTCTTTGGAGATTCTCTGCATATATTAAAGGTACAATTACCACTAATATATGTACGATTCTTCACTCTCTACAAATATAAATGGAAACAAAAATTTCTTGAAAACATCAACATCGTCTCAACCTGGGACACTTGTCACCTTATTCAGTCAATCGTTACCACAATAAAACATTAGAGTACTTCAATATTAACAATTTTTAAAGAAGGATTCCTTTCATTCAATACGTACGTGTTCATTATATTTATCACTACATTCATAAAAATCACCATGATCATTGAAATGCGTTCTTGATTTCGATTAACAGTTCTAAATTTTCAAAAGCAATAACATCCCATTTACCATAAATTGTATATTAATTTTGTCAAATACCCTTGGACATATTTCACTTCATCCTTCAGAGTTATCACCAGTTTTGATCGTTCTCCGGGATAATAGCAGTCCTGAAATATTGAAAGCCATTTGAATATGTTAGATAAATACTAATAAGTTTAAATGAGATGAAGTTCATCAAAAAGAGGGAAAATGGTAAATCCCGTAGCCCAGGAAGTAGTCATAACGACCTATTTAAAAATGCTCCAAGCAATGTATTAGAAATATTACAAATAATTTTAATAAGTGGTTAAGAGGAGAAAAGTTGTCAAAGGAATGGAAGCAATATTATAGGTATAACATCAATTTACAAAAAGGACACAAATTGGAGTGTAAAACTTAGAGGAATAAGGTAACTTCATCTAGAGGAAGAATATGGGTGAAGTTCAAAAACCAAGGAATTGAAAGAGTTTATTACAGAAGAGGAACAAATTGGTTTTATATCTGGTAGACAAAAAATCAACAAAAATATTGTCATTAAGAACATTCTCTCCCCTAATGTCTCTCTTCATCAACAATCACCCCTCAACCACACAAAAACAGAACACTCTCACGCCTGCAATACTTAGGTTTTCCCTTGGACTCAAAGCTAACACGATACCAACATTAATACTAAATTAAACCAAGTCAAAAACAAATTACACCAATGAAAACTTCAGATCAATCGCTCCGTCTACCTCCCAAAAAACTGGAATCATAATATTCAAAACGATAATAAATAACATTTGGTACCACATTCAGCTACTTGGACACCATTTGCAGCCTTTATGGACTTCATATTCCCAAACATAGGTGGAATTTTCATGGATGACAATGTGCCATGTCTCCGGACCGCAATTATTCGCTATTGGTTTGAATAACATTCTGGACATTTCCAGCGAATGATTTTCCATCCAGATCGCCCAACATGAATCCCATCTAACACTTATGGAACATAATTGAGAGGTCAATACGTGCACAAAATCCTGCAATGGCCATACCTTCGCCATTTTGGACGGCTATAAAGGCAGCATGACTCAATATTTCTGCAGAGGATTCCAACGACGAGCTGTTACACTTCGCCGGGCCTAATTAGGCCCGAGAGAGTATTAGGAGGTATTCCATCACTTTTGTCACCTTAGTGTAGTATGACAACTACTTAGAAACAAATATAACCTATTCAATGTCAGGACTATCAGCGATGACTAGCCACTGATGCCAACGTTTCGGCCATCATGCTGCGACCATCCCTTATTTCGCCCTGAGGAAGATCATGGTGCGACGGCCGAAATGTTGGCACCTGGAACTAAGACTCAGCACCTCCCGGAAGAAGATTATGAGAATACCACATCTAAAAGCGTAAACGGCAAAGGCGGTGGGTGTTACAGCCTGTTACAAAGGCTGCCCAGAATTTAAAAACTATTCTAAGGACAACCCCGAAAACCTTTAACAAATATCCAAAGCGATCGATTTCTAAATATTTCCGCATCTAGACCGTAGTTTACTTCTTCTTCCCCCTCCAGACTCGTGTATATTTATCAATCTCCTCCCCCACCTCCTTTCCTTCACGCTTCGGATCTTTCCACCACTGCGCCCTTCGTACAGTACAGAGTAGAAAATAACCAATCGTATAATATTCCTGATTTAAACAGTTTAGTTTCAAAATAATACCTGTAACATCTCATATGCAAAATATGACTCTAAATGTCCTTCGAAATTACAATAACGCATCGAAATAAACTAAATCCTCTCAATGTATCTAAAATGAAACTCATCAAAAATGAAGTTATTTAGCGTGTGCAGGTACAAACATTAATTATAGATGAGATAAAAACACGAAGTCTGAAGTGTTTTGGTCACGTGAAAAGGCTTGATTATATGTAATAATGGTCCAGGAAGGTTTGTGAGTAGTTTCCATTAGACAGAAGAAGAAGAGGTAGATCTAGAGAGGAATGTAGGTATCAAGTATTTAAATATACGCAAAGTAGCGGACTTCAAGAAAACGACTGGAATGATAAAAATAATAAATAATTTAATAAAGAAATGTAAATAAATCTATGCCTACTCGCACGTAATGATCTTCCTCTAAAAACCTATCACAGCACATATTTTTTTGCATATGTAGTGACATATTACTACCCAAATCAACTGAAAAAGGTTAGTTTGTCTTAAGGTGAAACGGTAGGCCATATCGCATCAATGTTAAAACAAGCAACTTTGTGACCCCATTTTTTCAGGAACTTCTGAATAAAGTTAAATGGATTTTGCATTACTTATTAACTGGTGCATGATGAAGAGATTACCGATCTTCAGTCAAGTTTTTATCTCTATTCTAAAGCGATTTATATTTACAGAAAAACGATTCAAACACAATCCTAACGCATGGACTAGAGAAGAAATAACCATGATTGTGGATCCACATTTTTAGTATAATATGGTTTATCATCAATGAAAATTCCATGCAGATATCTTGAATAGTTAAGATAGACATGATAATGAGTCAAACATTTGAAAATTTTAACTTCTGAGAAAATGGCACTCAAAGTTTTCAGAGAAGTATATGTTAGGATCACTTCGAATATTTTTCACTAGAGAGAAAATAAAGGCCGCCTACATGTGACTAAACGAACCACCTAAAAATGGTTAGTGTGTCTGATAGTGATAACATTTGATGTCTGGTCACAGAAAAAAAGTAAAGTTATTAACTTTTATTATGGTTTTGATCGTTGAAATCGAGAAAAAGATGTGGAATGGGTCAAAGATTTTGATCTTTGGTCAAAGAGAAATATGGTAAAACATACGCACTTAGTGTAAATTCATGGAACCAAATTGAGCGTTTAGTCTTTAAGAAATTTAACAATTTTCCTTAACCTAAGACGACCTCAAAAATTGCCTGTCCAGTTCTCTTGCAGTATATTTCCGTAACCTGTTCAGCAGCTATTGTATTTGTCATCCAGTGTGAAGAAACTCCCAATACTCTTATGAAATTATATTTTAAACTTATAACTGCCCCATTTTATTGTCTATGAACTTTTATTTTCTGAAGATCGAAGAGGAAATTACTTTGATAAGACCCGTACCTGGGGTTATGATGTATTCTACGAATAATATAAATATTTACCTGTGGATCCTCTGAAAGAATAGCATCTTCTATTGCATCTACAACTTCAAGTATTTTTGAGGGCGGTTTGGAAAATACCAAGAATACTAATTCAACAACTTTCTGTAAAAATAAAGTAAAAAACAACAACAAACAAAAACATATTTACACGAGTTTTGCATTGATATTCGATAACGCCATAAATAAATTATGTTTAACTTACCATAAACTTTTCTATATACCGGTGACCATAATCATTCATTATTTTTTCTGGTATTGCATCAAACTTCTTTTTGAGCAAAAATTTTGATCCTTCAGCCATAGGAGTCCTAGAAACGAGTTATTGTTATCCACTTAAAATTGCATTTAAACCCTTTTTAATTATTAGCTTAATAACATATAATGTGTAGCTTGATTTACTCACTAATAATGGTCAAACCATGCATTTATTTAAAGTAAAATACTGCGAATGGATGCGTCAAAGAATGTGACACAGACATTAGACCATCTTGTCGTGGTCTTCCTCAAGGCTGAAGTGGGCTATGACAATATGGTCTAAATGTCGGCATCACAGTATTCGACGTGGTGTCACCCGGGCAGGCAAGAGCATTTGCATGACTCTGGCCGCGGAAGCGATCGACAACACAATGGTCGTACTGTTTCATTTTGGCAGGGGAACAACATAATTGTGAGCGTGAATTCTTTGGAATATCAATAAAAACGACAAAAACTAAAATAAAGTGATTTGTTATTTCTCCACAAATTGCTTTGTAGGAACTTAAAAGTAATCAATATTTTTTCGAAAAGTTTCAAGAGAAAATGGTTTTAATGCGAAATTATTATTATTATTATTATTATTATTATTATTATTATTATAACTATTATTATATACATGTTATAAACATGTTTTTTACAAATACATAATAACAATACAATAACATATATTATAAACATGTTTTTTCCAAATACATTTTTTCTTATTATTGACTTCGATATGGAGCTCCAAAAACTGCATAATATACCTGGATCGAGAGGAACGTTGTAACGAGGGAAATATGAAAAAAGTTGAATTACGCTACTTGCTCTCTTATGGAGGGAATTGTGTAATAGAATTATGAGAGGGGAGGATATGGACAGACACACCGACTCACGTTAACATCCAGTTAATCAGTAAACATGCATTATTAAAATAAGGTAAAAAGTAAAATGTATGTAATATGGGCGTTAACAGTTTCTAATGATCTCGGGCAACTCAATTATTAGAACCCTTATGACGCTCTTTATGCATAACTATTTTCAATGTTTTTAATCATCGAAGAAAAAATGAATTTAGAAAGAATTCAGCTATACCAATTTTTAGAAATCATGTTAATTTTCATAACCGACCGCTTTGAAATTTTGGACAAAGAAATGAAGAATATTACATCACCTCTATTTACACCTCGGAGAAATACAAGCTCTGAGTACATAATACTATTTCAGTTGCCTTGAGAGAAGCATAATTTAGATATTTTAGGTGCTACAGAAATAATTTGGTCTTTTTAGATTCTGCAGAATTTTCATTTTTATGATGAATATAAGAAAAAACGACATTGATGACATTTTGCGACTGTGAGCATTTTTTCAAGATATATTAAAGGCTTTGATTCCAGTGCTTAAAAGTAAAAACAATATATTTTAGGGAGAAATCAAATAAATACACAATTGAACACAAACTTACATGTAAATCGCAGGTTCAATGCTGTGAACTGAAACAGAAAACTTCGTCATGTCCACTTTCAGACATTCCGTGAATGCTACAGATGCATATTTTGATATGACGTAGGGGGCGAGTCCAGTACATGGGATTCTCCCTAAAATGAAACAAGAAAAATTAACACTAAGGAGAATCCCCAAAATGGCTGCATGAAACCATTTAGACGCAATAAATGTGGCAATGTAATTCCATTATTGCATTCATTTTTTTACCAGATAATTGACGGTATTTTGACGTAGTCCTTTCTGTAATATTGGCATTTTAAATACATCACATCAGTTATTGGATGGAAAAAAGGTGACAATTTTTTTTGTAGATCTGTATTAACGTTCAGTTATCTGAATTTTGAAAACAAATAAAAACATTTTCGGTGTTTTCCTACAACTACAGTATTGAAGGTTGAGAATTTTTTCTAATGAAATTTGTTTTCCACAATTTGATATTTAATTAATGCCATGTAGAACATTTCTTGGAAATATTCGTAATTTTCGCGCATTTTCAAATGAAATACGGCAAAAAAAATTATCAAAATCTGTTACTATGATTTTCTTTAAACTTATTGTTGAGAATTATCTAGCATTATTTAGCATTAGCTCAAGTCACTGAATCATCATCAGCGCAATTTCGATATATTCGTTTGCTTTTACAATAATTCCCCTAACACAAAAAGTATTTTTTAATCATTGTTAATATTTACATTACCTGCATTTTTATTCATTATTGCACTGGTGAGTTCAAGCGCTTCAAATGATTTCTGATTGAGATTCTTGAAAACGATAAGTTTCTATGAAAATGAATTCTAATTACGCATTTTTAGAAACGCCCAAACGACGTTTTCTGAAATACAGCGACTTTTTTAATGAAATTGTACTTCTAGTTTTTATTCTTCTATAATACGTTTAAGGTCGTATATCAATTCTCCAATTAGAAAATGTAAAAAACAAAATATTATTTTCGGTCCTAAGAGGTTGCAGCTGGGAGGAGGGTGAGGCAATACCCTAAGGATCTAGCCTAGACTAACCAGTGGGAGATAGTTTGTGCCATTCTGTGGTACAATTAGTTTTCGCATATTTTAGAAACTTTGTCATGATGGTTTTTCAATATTTTCTAGCCATCCCGCGAGCACTTTGTATTAACGCTTTTCACCCTACACTCTGATGACTGAAATTTAATGCATTCATACGTTGGAAGCGGATTGTAATCAGCTCTACCGCTTATCTTCATATTTAAAAATTCTTATCGTAATTACAAACTTAAATTAACCGTTTGTAGTTTAAAAAAATCCGTTAAAATGTTAGTATTTGACAACTTTTTAAAAAATCACTCGAGTTTATTAAGTGTACATAGGCATTGTCTAAATTTCAAAATTAATCTCCTCAAAAAACAGAACAAATAAGTTTCAATGCTTCTTTATTAAAGGTTTCCACAATCTTGTGCTAGTCGACCCTAGAGGAATCTCCCCCAACACGTATTTAGGAAGTTTTACCGTGTACTCGTCATTACAGGCTTCGTATCTGTTCACAGAACAATTATAAACGATTGTATTTAGTACTACATACCTGCTACACTATTAACGTTGACAACTCGCCCCTTAGATTTTCTGAGTAAGGGCAAAAAGGCTTGCGCTACCCTCACTTGGCCAATTGTATTGACATCAATAGTTTTTCTCAATTCTTCAATGTCCATCCACTCAGTCTCGCCGACGTTCAGAATACCGGCATTGTTGACCACAGCTTGCAACTCTACGAAAGAAAAGTATGTAAAAATTTTGTTGCAAAAGTAGCTGTATTTGTCATCAATAACTGGAAAACAAATATAATTCTTTTCATTCAAAATAAATTTTAATAATACTTTAATCTACAATTACAGTGCGCGGACGTAGAACATGTATCAAATTAAAGGGTTGCATCACTACCCAAATAAAAAATTCTCGACGACCGTTAAAAGAAGTTATTCTGAAAATATTTTTAATTAACAAAATAACAATATAACTCTCGTTATAACTTATTAGATAGGTCAAATCGTCACCTACTTTTTCGCTTGAACACTTTCGTTGAAAAATTGATCTACAAATTTACTTTTATATACCAAACTTCAATGTTATGATCAATTGTTTTATTTAAAGGGTTAAGTTGATATTTTGGGATTTTGTTCATTATATCTTGTTTGGATAACACTAAAGCCGCACGTACAGTTCTTAAAAAAATATTTTACTCTATAAATATTTCTGGCAATATTTGTCGTTAGTTGTATTCTACTAAAAATGTTTTTGACGTTAAATATCATTTCAAGTGGAATCGGTCTTTTGCGCGAATATGCTGTGACTTCTCATCGAATTTTCATTCTCGCTGTGAATTTGATGTGGAAAGAACATTTGGCAGATTGCCTGGATGGAAATATAAAAATAAAAAAAAGCAAAGAGAAAGAGGAAAGGGCAAATTAAAGACAGAGTGAAAAAAGGAAAAGCGAGAAAGAAGAAAAAGAAGAAAGGGAGGAAAGAGACGAGAGAGAGAGAGAAAAGAGACGAGAGGGAGAGAAAAGAGACGAGAGGGCGAGAAAAGAGACGAGAGGGAGAGAAAAGAGACGAGAGGGCGAGAAAAGAGACGAGAGGGAGAGAAAAGAGACGAGAGGGCGAGAAAAGAGACGAGAGGGAGAGAAAAGAGACGAGAGGGAGAGAAAAGAGACGAGAGGGAGAGGAAAGAGACGAGAGGGAGAGGAAATAGACGAGAGGGAGAGGAAAGAGGAAAGGGAGACGAGAAAGAGGAGAGAGAGGGAAAAGTGAGGAGAGGGAGAGACATTCAGGAGAAGGGAGTAAAGGAGTAAGAGGCACAAAACATGGTTTGCAAACAAAAATCCTCCAAATATATTTTTCACCTAGCAACGGCGTAGTGCTCACCGCATCCGCTGTCCTGCAGGTCCTGTTGCACGGCGTGCGCGGCGGCGGCGACGGAGGGCGCGTCCGTCACGTCGAGCGGCAGCACGCGCATGCGCGGGGAGGCGAGCGCGCGCAGGCCGTCGGCGCCGGGGCCGTGCGGCAGCAGCACGCACGCGAACACGCGCGCGCCCAGGGCGTGCAGGCGGCGCGCGGCGGCGTGGCCGAAGCCCGAGTCGCAGCCCGTCACCAGCACCGCCCTCCGCGCCAGCGCCGGCCCCTGCAGGCGGCGGGCGGGCAGCGCGGGCGCCAGCCACAGCGCGCTCGCCCACGCCAGCGCACGCGCCAGCGCCACCACGCCCACCACCTGCAGCGTCTGCGCCTGCCACCACCACGCCAGCGCCAGCGCCGCGCCCACGCCCACGCCGCGCGCCAACCACTCGCGCCTGCACGTCATCGCGAACCTGCAACAACACCACCACCACACACACATGGCTAGTGCCATTGACAATTTCAGATAAGGGCACGCCTTAACATCATGCCGCAGTTGCAACACCATCACTTTGGTAGTACCATTAGGTATTTCTTATAAGGACGTCTGCACGCCAACGCGCGCCTGCAACACCATTACTCTCTGCTCGTTCCATTGACAATTTCAGATAAAGTAAATCATTCACGGCTGTTACCATTAGCGCTTTCAGTCAAGGGTAAGCCTGAACGCTGGCCCGCATGTGGGGCACACCGTATGTGGTGTCCCACACCGCATATGGCAAACGGATTACCTTCATAGAAATCATCACAGAACGTTCTCCGTAAATCATTTTTGAAGGCGAGGGCACGGGCGTGTTCAGCCGCGGGTAAGACACGATTATGCAGTGGATAAGTGTGTGATGCGGTGAGTGAGCGACGATCTAACAGTGAGTGAGCATAGGGAAGCGATGAGTGAGTATTCTGAGCTGTGATTGGACGCATTGTGAGTGGTGGGTGAGCGTACAGTGTGCGGTGGGTGAGCGTATGCTGAGCAGTGGGAGAGCGTGTGGTGAGCGTATGATGAGCAGCGGGCGAGCGTATGGCGAGCAGTGGGTGAGCGTGTGGCGAGTGTATGATGAGTAGTGGACGAGCGTATGGTGAGCAGTGGGTGAGCGTGTGGTGAGCGTATGATGAGCAGCGGGCGAGCGTATAGTGAGCAGTGGGTGAGCGTATAGTGAGCAGTGGGTGAGCGTATAGTGAGCAGTGGGTGAGCGTATAGTGAGCAGTGGGTGAGCGTATAGTGAGCAGTGGGTGAGCGTGTGGTGAGCGTATGATGAGCAGCGGGCGAGCGTATGGCGAGCAGTGGGTGAGCGTGTGGTGAGCGTATGATGAGCAGCGGGCGAGCGTATGGTGAGCAGTGGGTGAGCGTATGATGAGCAGCGGGCGAGCGTATAGTGAGCAGTGGGTGAGCGTATAGTGAGCAGTGGGTGAGCGTATAGTGAGCAGTGGGTGAGCGTATAGTGAGCAGTGGGTGAGCGTATGATGCGCAGTGGGTGAGTGTGTGGTGGGTGTATGATGAGCAGTGGATGAGCGTGTGGTGAGCGTATGATGAGCAGCGAGCGAGCGTATGGTGAGCAGTGGGTGAGCGTATAGTGAGCAGTGGGTGAGCGTATAGTGAGCAGTGGGTGAGCGTATAGTGAGCAGTGGGTGAGCGTGTGGTGAGCGTATGATGAGCAGCGGGCGAGCGTATGGCGAGCAGTGGGTGAGCGTGTGGCGAGTGTATGATGAGTAGTGGACGAGAGTATGGTGAGCAGTGGGTGAGCGTATGATGAGCAGCGGGCGAGCGTATAGTGAGCAGTGGATGAGCGTATAGTGAGCAGTGGGTGAGCGTATAGTGAGCAGTGGGTGAGCGTATAGTGAGCAGTGGGTGAGCGTATAGTGAGCAGTGGGTGAGCGTATGATGCGCAGTGGGTGAGTGTGTGGTGGGTGTATGATGAGCAGTGGACGAGCGTGTGGTGAGCGTATGATGAGCAGCGAGCGAGCGTATGGTGAGCAGTGGGTGAGCGTATAGTGAGCAGTGGGTGAGCGTATAGTGAGCAGTGGGTGAGCGTGTGGTGAGCGTATGATGAGCAGCGGGCGAGCGTATGGCGAGCAGTGGGTGAGCGTGTGGCGAGTGTATGATGAGTAGTGGACGAGCGTATGGTGAGCAGTGGGTGAGCGTATGATGAGCAGCGGGCGAGCGTATAGTGAGCAGTGGGTGAGCGTATAGTGAGCAGTGGGTGAGCGTATAGTGAGCAGTGGGTGAGCGTATAGTGAGCAGTGGGTGAGCGTATGATGCGCAGTGGGTGAGTGTGTGGTGGGTGTATGATGAGCAGTGGACGAGCGTGTGGTGAGCGTATGATGAGCAGCGAGCGAGCGTATGGTGAGCAGTGGGTGAGCGTATAGTGAGCAGTGGGTGAGCGTATAGTGAGCAGTGGGTGAGCGTGTGGTGAGCGTATGATGAGCAGCGGGCGAGCGTATGGCGAGCAGTGGGTGAGCGTGTGGCGAGTGTATGATGAGTAATGGACGAGCGTATGGTGAGCAGTGGGTGAGCGTATGATGAGCAGCGAGCGAGCGTATGGTGAGCAGTGGGTGAGCGTATGGTGAGCAGTGGACGAGCGTGTATGATGCGTGGGGGTGCGCGTATGATGAGCGGTAGGTGTGTCGCGGGTAAACGACGATTGAACTTTGGGGAAGTATTTTGTGAACGGTAAGTGAGTTTATACTTAGCATTATGCGAGTGCACGGTAAGCGGGGAGTGAGCGTATGGTTAATGGAGAGTGACTTGTAGTGAGATGTCGGTGAACACATGATGACCGGTGGGTGAACGGCGAGAATGAACAAGCAGTAGTGGAGCGTATAGAAAACGGCTAGTGTGTGTAAATTGAGATGCTTGAAAAATGGGTAAGCGGCTTTTTTGGTATTTTTGCCGCGGCGGCTTCCTGACATTCTCAAAATGCAACAAAAGTCAATTAATTTTACTACAAAACGTTATAAGAATGTTTTTGTAGAAAATGTTATCTGTTTTATTTATGTATAGACGATACTTTTCGGTAGGATTGATATTTTTGGAGATATACGCAAAAACGTAGAAAAAGCACCTTCAACCGGCCCTCGTCGCCCCCCCCACCTGCAGGAGGATTTTTATTATGCTATACAGTAAGTACCAACGAACAACTATGGCACGTTTCAATCTCCGATATTTTTTTCCTTCCACCGCCATTTTTTGGTCAATTTTGACAGGGCTAATACGGTATGGGCATACGGCGTTGGGATGTCTACGTGCTATATATATATATATATATATATATATATATATATATATATATATATATATATATATATATATATATATTGAAACGCGGAAAGCGTTTCCCTACGCAATTACAGACAATTAATATAAGAGTATAATTATTACTCATTTGAACTGCGCAGTATAGCGGCAGGTGCGAGTGAAGCGGTGGGGGATTTGCGAACGCTACCGCCGCCGTTGCCCAGCGAAGGGGGGGAATTTCGGCCGTTACGAGCCGGGAGGCGACGGTTGGAGACAGGCGACGGTTGGAAGTGAGTTGCCGGGAGGCGGCCGGAGAGGGCGGCCGAGGTGCGGCCGCAGAGAGCAGTCACGGAGAGAGAGTGGCAGAAGAAATATGGACGGTTGTAGACAGAGTGAAGCACTGCCAATGATAAAAGACATTCAATAGTATTAGATTTGTATCATTACTGATTAGAAGCCGGTGATTATAGCATAGTGTAAGGAACGCTGGCACGAAGTGTGATCACATGCATAGTAATTGCGAGAGGGAAGTTGAACAAAACCAAGGAGGGGCGCAGTAACAATTCAAGTGCGTAGTGTGAACGCAATGGACATCTACGAGATGCTGTAATTACGCGCGTGGGAGCGACAGCAGAAACATCCGAGGTTGCGGCCGAGGGACTCTCATCGCCGCTTCTGCAGACCAGCGCAGCACATGTCTACGTCATCAGCAGCCCAAGGACGCCGAGCAGCGGTGGAGATCAACCGTCGCAGTCGCCGGGGTGAGGAACCACCACGGTCGAATTGTTAATGGGGCCCCAAGGTATGATAAGATTACACGGTTAACAAAATCTTGGTACCAAGTCATTGAGGTCTTCTGTAATTGATCAGGTGTATTGAACATTCAGTTATGAATAAATTGTATTTTTGCTTATACAAAATTATTACTTTGACGCACCAATATATTATCAATTTCCTCTGATGACCCATTCACGAGCAAGATACCCGTCCCTTAGAACATTTAGATTTGCAGTGGAAAGTACCGACCAACAGGTACGTCACAGCTGGCGCCCGAACAGTGTATGCACTGATAGGTACGTCACAGCTGAGGCATTACCAGGTACGTCACAATATATATATTCGGTTCGGACCATTAGGGAAACTGAAATTAGAGAGTGGGAAAACAGCACAGGTTAGCTTGAGCGGAGCCTAGACTGGAGAGAAATAAATAAGTCAATAAGCTAACAATATGTAAGTTAATCAGTAATTTTATGTTAAGTTAGTATATATATATATATATATATATATATATATATATATATATATATATATATATATATATATAGGCGGAAGAGTACAGTAAAATATCAGAATTGCAAGCAGGCTTTAGGAGAGGCTTCGTGACAACCGACAATATATTTGTGTTAGATACCCTAGTAAAACAGGCGCTGGCGCGTAAACGGGGCCACTTATATTGCAGTTTTGTGGATTTTGAAAAGGCTTTTGACTCTATTAATAGGGATGCTTTATGGCGAAAACTAAATGAGCTAGGCGTCTCACGTAAAGTTTTAAAAGTGTTGCAGAGCATGTATCAGGAAGTAAATTTCTGCGTCAGGTGCGGGGACGGAAGTACAACGCAAAAAATAAAATCGACAGTGGGAGTAAAACAGGGGTGTCCTCTTTCTCCGCTGCTGTTTATCTTGTTTATAAATGATTTATTGACGTGGGTACAGGAAGCGGATACAGCGGCTCCGGTAATTGATGGCTTGAAAATTCCCGGACTACTATATGCTGATGATTTAGTCTTATGTGCGGAGACGATTGAGGGCTTACAGAAGAGTTTAAATATTCTAGAACGGTATAGTGAGACATGGGGACTAAAAGTAAATATTCAAAATACGAAAGTAGTGGTCTTCAAGAATGGGTTTATCTGGGGCAGCAAAGAGAAATGGTACTACGCTAGAGAAGAAATTGACCGCGTCAAAACATTTACATATCTTGGTGCAAAATTTTCCATGAATGGGGGATGGAATAATCACATATTGACGGCTCACAGCAAAGGAATAATTGCGCTCAAAGAAATCGTTTGCGCAGTGCGCAAGGTTCCGGAATTGCCGGTAAAAGTGTGCGATACAATGTTCAAATCGTTAGTTCTCCCAGCTATGAACTATGGGGCAGAAATCTGGGGAGTGGATAGGATAGATCGACTAGAAAGCATCGAAACAGATTATTTCAAATTAACCCTAGGAGTTTCTAGATGCGCAGCAAATGCCGGAGTCTTAAGAGAGGTCGGTAGTATAGGAATTTGGAGAGATTTTAAAATGAAACCTATTAAACTTTGGATTAAATTAGCAGATGAACAGGCTGACCCACTTATACATAGGTGCTTTAGAGTGCAATGGCAGGGAAGCGACCATCGCTACTGGGCGTACAAAATTAAACGGCTACTCGACCGCGCAGGGTTGGGAGACGTCTCTCCGGAAATGGTGGGAGATAGGGGAACCTGTGAGATAGAACGGCTGATTTCCAATAGACTTGCGGATATTAAAAGGCAAGAGATCTCGGCAGCAACGGCTGAAAAACGTTCGCTAGTAGCTCAAATCCATGCGAGTCCGTTATGGGGTTGCGAAAGTTACGTTCATACTCTCGGAAAGGACGCAAGAGGGGGATACGCTTGGTTCAGGGTTGGGGGATGGATGCAGCGTAGACTAAAGGACGCAAGTGGTAATGGCATCTGTGTGCTTTGCGGTGATTAATTTGCTGTGCAACCGAATAATGGAGAAAAAAATAGATGGGAATGGGAAATTACTACTTCCTAAACAGGAACGTAACGCTCGCCCAAAACATTTTAGGTGATAAAAGGTCTAAATTTATGAAAGAATTAGGAACATTTTTAGGAAAGGTTCGGACCATTAGGGAAACTGAAATTAGAGAGTGGGAAAACAGGTTAGCTTGAGCGGAGCCTATACTGGAGAGAAATAAGTCAATAAGCTAACAATATGTAAGTTAATCAGTAATTTTATGTTAAGTTCGTAAACAGTTAAGAAATAAATCATAAGTCGTAGTCAATTGGTAAGTAACAGGGCAATATAATAAATAAAATAAAACTGGCATTGTAATAAGCACATTAGGGGGGGGGAGGTAAGGGGGGATCGAAAACATAAGGGCAGAGGCGTTGGTGCGGACGATCGTTTGTGGCGCTGTTTGATTTCAGGTGCTGAGGAGGCCAAGCACTGGAAGGAGACGGCGGGACGCCCGCGCCAGAAAATAAATAGTTAAAATAAACGTCGGATAGATTAGTATGTACTCGGCTTCTGACGGCAGGTTTTCTCCCCTTCAGGGGTTTTTTCCTGAGCCGTACCTTATGGTATCTTTTCCGCGGCTTTGATGCGATGGAGAGACCATTTGGGGTGAATACCAGAATTCGAAAGATTAGAACGCGAAAAGATGTAGGTGTTGTAATGGCTTAAAGCCCTTCGGATTAGCCACAAAGGATCAAGTAAGCTAATTTGTTTGTAATAATTACCTATTAAATACAAATTATATATATATATATATATATATATATATATATATATATATATATATATATATATATATATATATATACAAACTTGCAATACGGTGTGGGGCAAATCGTACTTTACTCTCCTTTTTATTCTTTATGACACCTAAAGAATAAGTTTTTCACTGAAACGTAAACACTAACACTTCGCATATGAGCGCATCGCAAGGTGTTTGAGGTGAAATAAGGTGAGCATAAATGCGAATTGAAAATGGAGTTTGGCAACATTGTAAAATGAATTGTGGACACGAAAGGCTGGACTTCAAACATGACGTGTTATTATGTGAACGAAACGAGTAAATAATGTGTGAGGACACGTGTTGTTTTTCACTGTTGAAAAATAGCCAACCTTCACATCCACAAGCTTTTTGTTTGAGCATCTGTTTGAAGGTTCTTAAGACATTTTAGACAGCATATCTAGACAGCATTTCTCAAGAGAAACAATTAATTTTCATTTAACCTTCGAGCACTTTTTTTGAGATCCGATAGCTCGCGCGTCGTATTTTTTACATCATAGAAAAATTTTAGCATTACTATTATTAATACATATTTTTACTTTCCGTATACTGAAACAGACTCCTCGCCTTCTATTAATTACGTAGGAGGATTCATAACTGTGATCCGTTTTCAATCATCAGTTAAAAAATTTAAAACATATTTTTCTTTAAGGATCGTGGATCTTTCTTTGTTCTATTAGAAAGGGAAGTGTTTTAATTTTGAGAAATTCTATACCTTTACCATGAGAGGTATGTGATTTATGACGTCATATTGGTTCTGAACAAGACCTATTTTAGTAGGCCTTGCAGTGTATATTGCTCGAGACCGAGACCGCGAATGCAAAGACCGAGAAATATCCATTTGGAAAAAATCGTATGATACTCATACGTGCGTATGATTTAGGAGCTAGATGTGTTCACAGGCCGACGGACGGACGGAAGTTTTGCCGTCAATTGGGTTTTCGTTGTCTATGACCCACAAAACAGGGATTCTGGCTACACCACGTCTTAGAGGATTTATTTTCTTAATTTAGCAACTGAATTTATCCACTTTTTCGTCTTCAGGCAATGAATTTTTATCTGTTTTCTCGCGCAGCATTACATAACGTTTCCATGTTATTACCATATATTACTCCGCATAAACGTATGTATGAGGAGAAGTAAAAATTAATGTTTTCCTAATAAGATTGAGCTATTTTCACAGTGAATATTCAACCCACAATAAACTGTGTGTCTCCACTGTGCTCGCTAAAAAACTGGCGTAATTCTTCTTTCGCGTATATCTCCGAATGTATTTCTCAGAGGGGAAAAAATACATAGGTGTAATTTCCGAAAACACCAAGGAATAGAGCAAAATGACTTCCAGGTCGTCTTATACAGTGCATTTTGCATTATCCGACCAAAAAGTTTGAAGAAAAAGTTTTGGCCGTTTTTGAGAAAATGGCATTTGATGTCTCTGAAAATGCGTGACATTGAGCTTATTTTCACAGAAAAGTTTTGAGTTTTCGAGAAACGTTATTAAAAATAATTCGAAGATCATGTAGTCATAAATGCAATAATATAAACTAATCGCCGCAAATGTCATATTTACGACGTGAATAAGTAAAAAAAATACATTTTGTAATTTTGAAAAAGAAAAAAAGAATAGAGCCAAATCGCAATTATGTTTTATTAAATTATAGATAGCTCTATCCCTGCCAAAAGTTTACAGGAAAGATCGGGAGCCGCTTTAAAAAAATTCTTGCTTTTTACTTTCCTGTATACGTAAGTATATTACGGAATAAAATACGCAAAAAAATTTAAGTAATTCTGGGGAAAATCGATTTCGCGATTTCAACGGATATACACGTTTTGGAGTCCACAGATACGGCAAAAGTGTTTTTTTCTAAGCGCCCGTTCGCCCGTTCGCCCGTTCGCCCGTTCGCCCGTTCGCCCGTTCGCCCGTTGGCCCGTTCGCCCGTTGGCCCGTTCGCCCGTTGGCCCGTTCGCCCGTTGGCCCGTTCGCCCGTTGGCCCGTTCGCCCGTTGGCCCGTTCGCCCGTTGGCCCGTTCGCCCGTTCGCCCGTTGGCCCGTTCGCCCATTCGCCCGTTGGCCCGTTGGCCCGTTCGCCCGTTCGCCCGTTCGCCCGTTGGCCCGTTGGCCCGTTCGCCCGTTGGCCCGTTGGCCCGTTCGCCCGTTCGCCCGTTGGCCCGTTGGCCCGTTCGCCCGTTGGCCCGTTGGCCCGTTGGCCCGTTGGCCCGTTGGCCCGTTGGCCCGTTCGCCCGTTCGCCCGTTCGCCCGTTGGCCCGTTGGCCCGTTGGCCCGTTCGCCCGTTGGCCCGTTGGCCCGTTGGCCCGTTCGCCCGTTGGCCCGTTCGCCCGTTCGCCCGTTGGCCCGTTCGCCCGTTCGCCCGTTCGCCCGTTCGCCCGTTGGCCCGTTGGCCCGTTGGCCCGTTCGCCCGTTCGCCCGTTGGCCCGTTCGCCCGTTCGCCCGTTGGCCCGTTCGCCCGTTCGCCCGTTCGCCCGTTCGCCCGTTCGCCCGTTCGCCCGTTCGCCCGTTCGCCCGTTCGCCCGTTGGCCCGTTGGCCCGTTGGCCCGTTGGCCCGTTGGCCCGTTGGCCCGTTGGCCCGTTCGCCCGTTCGCCCGTTCGCCCGTTCGCCCGTTCGCCCGTTCGCCCGTTCGCCCGTTCGCCCATTTCAAAAGTATGAACACTACTAGCGCCTAAACCATGTTTAAGCTTTTTTCTAAAATGTAGAAACCCGTGTCGTTCTGGCTCCAGTCACATCTTTGAGATTTTGAAAAACATTCTTTAAAATTTGGAAGTACTTCACAGGACATTTTGAAAATTTCTCAAAAACATATCCAATTTTTTAATTTTTATTTCTTGTACGAATAGAGTAAAAGTGGCATAGGTTTTATTTTTGCAGTTAACTCTGAATTTTCGAAAATTTCAAAAATATGAATTTCGTTTTGTGTCTTTCTACAACTACAAAATTAAAGACAGATATTTTTCTTTCAAATGAAATTTGTTGTCCATAATTTGTTGTGTTATTAAGGTCATGTACATTTTTTAAAACTTTAGTAGTTTTCGCGCAATATAGCGAGATATATGTGCCATTTTAAAAAATCTCAAAAATTTCAAGCAGTAATAGATATCAGCGCGCCAGAGTATGTGGCAAGTTCGTATAGCTAGCCGAGAGCAAAGGAAATGAAAGATTAATAGCGGAAAGTCTAAGCCATTCTGTAGTACTACTAGTTATACTATTAAATATTGCACATATTTCATGCAATATTGCGCGAAAACTACTAAAACTTTCAAACAAATGTACATGTGCGTTATGTTTAGTTGTTAGTACATGTAATTGTTCCAAGACTCCGAAGAAAGTCAATATTTCGGCGCCAAAGTTTCGAAAATTCAGAGCTAACTGTGATGAAGAACATATGCCACCTTTATAAATATAGTTTATTATATTTTTACAAGAAATTTAAAGAAAAAAAAGATCCATTTTTGAGATAACTTTTAAAATGTCCCAGTGATTTCATGTAAAGTACTTTCAAACATTAATGAATATTTTTAAAAATGGCAGAGCCTGGGCAGATCAACAAGGGTATATTCAGTTTGGGAAAAACTCTTAGGCGTAATTTAGGGGGTTGTGTATTTTACAGACGACAAACGGACGGAAAGACAGAAGGAATAACGGAGGGACGGACGGACGGAAGTTTTGAAAACCACACTTTTTCGGTATCAGGGAACCCCAAAACGTATTTCTATTAAAATCTCGAAATCGATTTTCCGCAGCATTACATAACTTTCTCTATACTAGATAATTATTATTCCGTATATACGGACGTATACGACAAAGCAATTAGTGGTGCTGCAGAATTGCCCAGGCTTTCTCATATTAGTTCGACCTCTAATTTCGTTGGACTGGCTTAGCATTATGGTCTTGCCACATCCTCTTTCCAGCTGCCACCTATATTCAACTCTGTCCAAACAACATTTTTTTAAAAATGTTTCCAAATTTTCGGTTTTTAATGGAAAATTCGATATATTACTTTAAGAATATTAAAAAAGAGTAAAATCGTGTCATCTATGAAAAATTTCGTTTAAAAAGTCGGAGCCGAGAATCCTAGATGATTCAGTCGATGAATCTACATCGGGATATAGCATACCCTACAGCTCACGGGAGTAATAACTATAGACGTTGGCGCGCCTCGAAACACAAAATAGTCAAAGACTGCAAGGTTCAAGCGAGCTTCATTTATCTTCAATAACATTATGTTCTTAGAAATCATACTTTTCGTTGTGCTAAGAACATTGCACTACTGCACAACTCTCTCCGTTAATTCCCTTCACCTTGATAGCACTGACCGCTGCCGGCTGATTATGAACAGATCCTAGTGTTCCCGCAATTAACCTGCTTACTTTTAATTAACCATATTATATGATAAACACAATAGTAAAATAAAGAATATTTCTGTCATACAGCATTTTAAAGCAGCTTCACTCTCGGCCATCTTCGACTACTTTCCCACATCCTTACATACACACGTACGTATCTACATATTTTGGTAACTGGCGTGTTGAGGGGTTTCACGAAAAATATTGATGACTAATCATACAAAACAGTGTATTATTTCACACGATGTGAGCCCTCACATGCATCGGTGTAATTTCTGTTCAACTAATAATTGTCATATTTACTTTGTCAGATTGCAACATACTGTCCATAATAACATTGAAATTGATCAAATATTACGACTCGTTTTCTACCTCTTTTCATTGGGCGCTAAATACACATAATTGTGTTTGTGTATGTCACAAGGGAATGTGGTATTGAGTGAAAAAGCGATATCTGATGCAATATTAACCCGGCCGCTCCATTCGCTGATATTTGGTGGCCGGTAATGAGACACTTTGGAACCAGCAAAACAGACCACCGGGTTTGATTGTGATAATTGTCCCCCTCCAATCAGTATTTCCAAGTTACAATACAGCATGTAATAATTAATTAGGTAACTTCCAATACAATCATCTATCTCGAAAGTCACAGGCGTTCCAATGACAACACTACACTTCTGCATGCCATTTATTCCCTGACACCTCGATACCACTTACTGCAGCCGTCCGAGTACGTACTGCTTCTGGCATTACTGCAATTAATCTGCTGTCTGGCATGTTAGCATATTACATATTAAACAAAGTAGTAAGAAAAGGTATATTTCAGCCGTAGTATTTTAAAATGCTCTTTCCCAGCCATCTTCGACTACTTTTCCAGGAAGATATTATCTCCCATCGTTATTTTAAAATTACATTACAGAGGTTTTTAGTTAATTCGTTAATCTCTAATTCGATATATCTCGTATATCATAAATGTTTCAATGATAACACTGAACTACTGCACCCATTAACTCCCGGTCTCCTTGGTTGCACTTCCGCAGCCGGTCGATTACGAGCAGCTCCGCGAGTTACTGCGATTGTCGTGCGTCCAGCAACGAAGCACGCGATACAAATTTTATGAAGTTACTACATACTAACTACTACTTATAAAGTATTTACTACTCTTAACAGACAGCCTATAACCCTTCGTTTTCATATTTTATATCGTCTTTATCAGTCATCCCCGACCACCTTTTTTTTAAATTTAAGGTCGCATCAACTACTAGGTCATTAGCGACCACTATTGCGTGTAACGGTATGGTAACTATGAGTATGACACGATATGATGATGACAAGGGTGTGAAATGACGAACAAAATACAACCACGCCCGAGGCGGGACTCAAACCTGCGATCCTTGCTCGAACCCAAGATCGCAACGACACTACTGCCTTAGCGATCTCGGCCATTCGGACCGGCCTCCGACCACTTTCTCGCGAACGTCCAATGGAAACATGGTATCTCAAAAATCAAATGCTTTGAGGTGACAACGTTGCACTAGTGCATGCCGTTCGTTCCCCGTCACCTTGGTGGCACTTACCGGAACCGTTGAGTACGTCCAGCCTCGCGGGCCCCTCGACGCAGAGTCCGAGTCGCGCGCTGGCGGCGGTAGAGCGGGTGGGGGTAGTGGTGGCGGTGGCGGCGTTGGGGACGTGCTGCCCGGAAGTGAAAGTTGACTGCGGACACGTGCTGCGGCGGGAGAGCGCACGATTACGGCGGACACGAGGAAGCTTTTGATACGCATTGCCGAGTACTTACAAATGCGAAGGTGCTCGGTGAACGTTGTGCTGAACGAAGCTGTTAAGTACCGACAAATGGATTTCTCAGTGCCTGCTGTGAACGGAAGACACGCTTGGAAGAGAACTTATATACATAAGCTGCAGAGACGACCAAGGCCGGATTTAAGGATTGGCCGTAGGCTGGGGATCAACAAATGAAAAATATACAAATTAGCTCAAATTCGAAATGTTTCGATCAAAAATAACATTTCTTTACGCTAAGAATAACTAAATCTTGCTTATTTCGTCCTTGCCTTTTTTCTCGTTTGTACGGAGTCGGCGCTAATGAACACGGGCTCAGTTTTTATTGATTTTCCGCACACTTCATTTTTATCATCGTTTGGTGATGTTTTTCCGACTGGCTGCCCTTCCTGACACCAACCACAGGGGACATAGACAACACACACAATCGCGAAGCACACCCAACCATGCCCGTGGTCTGATTCGAACCCACGATTCTTGGGTCGAAAATGGCACTACTACCTTATCGATCTTGGCTACGCGTTGCGCAAAACCGCTACGCTACTGCTCTTTGGCCGCCAGTCATTCCACGTCATCTTGATGGAACTTCCCGCAGCCGGCCAATGACGTCCCGCATCAAAGCTTCTTTGATCCTGCCTTCCCGAGAGCAGCGTCGGCGACGGCGGTGGAAGTGAAAGTCCTTCAGTAACATCTCAAATCTCCAAGTCTTCCAGACAGAAAACAGAGACAGAAACCAGACAGAGACAGAAAACAGAGACAGAAAACAGACAGAGACAGAAACCAGACAGAAAACAGAGACAGAGACAGACAGAGAAGACAGGCAGACAGAGACAGACTAATAAATTGTACACTAATAAATTGATTATTAGTTGCAGATTAACAGATCTGGTGCCGAACGTGTTCTTCTAAAATAGGCAAGGAGTTTGTAACAGCTCCCTTAGAATCTGTCTTTTGATATTTATAAAATGGGCAGATATTGCTTAAATTGAAAGCCATGTATTTTCGCATGTTGCAAGCTCTAAAAATAATAGTCAATTTCAAATAGCTCTATCTCCTAAACCATTTAAGCTAGAGCTCTGAAATTCGCACACATGACTGTATGTATACTACTCCTTAAAGTGAGTCTTAAATGGAATTTCTCGTTTAATCAGAACCTGCTTGAAATTGAAATTTTTTACACTGCTATTTGGAAGAAATTGACATTTATAGCGATATTTTTGCGATTTTCTAAAAAACAAAGTTTCTAATCAAAAATGGGTACCATCAGTGTATTTCTCATAAAATTTCATGCTAAGTCCGTTGTTTTCAGAAAAAGCCGTCATATGACGAAAATCGGAAAAATTCGTCGATCGAAAATTTCATGGATCGACGAAAATTTACATTTTTTTACCCAAAAATTAAACCAGCATATTTCACAAATTATGTACCATAAATAAATTCTAGACACATGGATGTGTTTTTAAATTCTTGTGTATTTAAAAAATGTCGTCATTTTTATTTACAGATGAGAAAGGTGACCTCTAGGAACCTTCAATTGAGAACCATGTATTTTCGCATGTTGCAAGCAGTAAAAATAATAACCAATTTCAAATAGCTCTATCTCCTAAAGTATTCAAGCTAGAGCTCTTAAATTCGCACACATGATTGTATGTACACTACTCTTTAAAGTGAATCTTAAATAGAGTTTCTCGTTTAATTAGAAATCAGTTAGTACATGAGAAACCAAATTGTGCCCGACATGAGAATTTTGGTGAAAAAAATCGGTAAAAAAAAAGTTTTCCTCACTTCTTTCTGACATCGCGTATGTAAATACAACACTCTACGAGATAAACAATGGAGCAAATCAAACTTCAATCCCACTAATAGTTTAGAAAATACGCGTTAAACAAAATTGTGCCCGAATTGAGAAATTTTGTGATAAAAACGGTTAAAAAATAAATACATCGCTTCTTTCTAATATCCCGTATGTGATTACAACTCTCGACGAAAAATACAATGCAGCAAACTAGACTTCAATCCCACTATTAGTTAAGGAAGTACGCGTGAAAAAAAAAGGCCCAAAGTCAGAAATACGGTGAAAAAATCGGGAATTTCTGAAATCACGTTTGTAAATACCACCTCGACGAAAAATTCAATGGAGAAACCAGACCTCAATCCGACTTTTTATTTAGGAAATACGTGTTAAACAAAATTGTGCCTGAATTGACAATTTTGGTGAAAAAATCAGTAAAAAATAATTTCGCCGCATCTCTGAAATCACGTATGTGAGTACAAAACTCGACGAAAAATTCAATGGAGCAAATTGGACTTCCACCCGACTATTAGTTTAGGAAATACGCGTTAAAACAAATTGTGTTCAAATTAAGACATTTGGTGAAAAAATCAGTAAAAAGTAATTTCGTCGATTCTTCCTCAAATCACGTATGTGAGTACACCTCTCGACGATAAAATCAATGGAGCAAACTAGACTTCAATCCGACGATTAGTTTAGAAAATACGCGTTAAAACTAATTGTGTTCTTATTAAGAATTTTGGTGAAAAAATCAATTTCGTTGCTTCTTTATGAAATCACGTATGTGAGTACAACTCTCGACTAGAAATACAATGGAGCAAACTAGACTTCAATGCCACAATTTGTTTAGGAAATACGCGTGAAACAAAATTGTCCCTGAATTGAGAATTTTGGTGAAAAATCAGTAAAATTTAATTTCCTTGCTTCTTTTTGGAATATGTGAGCACAACTCTCGACGAGAATTTTAATGGAGCAAGTCATACTTCAATTTTACTATTAGTTTTTCTAGTGAATTTCCCATAAACTTTCGTGTGAGGTCGGTTGTTTTCAGAAAAATCCTTGATATGGCGAAAATCGGAAAATTTTGTCGATCGACGAAACTTTACATTTGTTAACACAAAAATTAAACCAGCATATTTCACAAACTATGTATAATAATTCAATTCTAGATACTCGGATGTGTTTTTAAATTCTTGTAGATTTAGGAAATGTCAATTTTTTATATACGGATGAGAAACGTTTCCTTTAGGAACCTTAATTATTACAATACTATTTTATGATTAAACATATTGATACGGATTTGATGTTCGTGATATATTGATCTCGTGATATATATGACTTAAAAAGTCATATATATCACGAGATCAAGACAAATGCACTACAGTAATTTTAATCGATTTCAATTCTCACAATGTCTCGAATTTGATATTTCCATTTTCAAATGAATCAATAATTTATTCTACTCTTTTGATAATTTACTTTAAACTATTTACTATATTTTACTGCCTCGTATTGGGCCTGCCATTGAAGTAAATATGAATTCCTTTCATAATATTACATAAACAATTATCATAAACAATAAACATAAAACCATAAACCAATAAACCATAAACCAATTTTACATTATTTACAACCAAACCATTATTACAACCAAACCATAAACAATTTTACATTATTTTTAATTAACTGCAACAGCTAAATTTGGATTTCATTTAATTTCTGGGCGTCAGCAAAACTTATGTTTTTCAGGGTATTATACTTGTCTTCGTGGGCCAGAAAATATAGCTCGTACGAGCATTCAACATGAAATTGAAAAATACGCAAACATATTACCAAGAAGGAAAAACGGTGCCGTGAATTACTGTTCCAATCCATTGATGATTCGTGAGAATACAAACAACGCTTTTTAAAAATGTAGGCAATTATTCCATCAATAAAATGTCTCATTGAATTGAATATGGTTACGCACATGATACAATGACTTGTGAACTTATTCTATGCGCGAACAATGCACGATGCAATATGTGTGCATACACCCGCTGATTAATTTAATGCAGGTCTCATATCATCAGTTCTTTGGCGACATGTAATGAAATTGACTGGAAGCGATGGCTGACGATGCATTCGCCGAAGGTTTCACAAAACAATTGGAAATGGGAAGATGGCACGAGATAGATCTACACAATGTATCGCATTGCCAACTACGTTTCTAAGATGACATCAACCAAAGACGAATTGATTCAAAAGGTTTTTCCAAATATCGCGCAAAATTACAAAAATCATCAGTGGTTCAGTGCATCTGCTGTGTGCACGCGATAACGAGTAAGTCCACCAACGTTGTAAATATAAAATATAAAGCAAATGCTTATTATTTAACAAAAATCTACAATGGCATCCTGCAAAACGATCGGCTAGATCCGCCCCTGGCGGTAATAAGTACTCAGGAAGAGAAAGAAAATATCTAAAATAAATAAGAAAGAAAGATAAAAAATCTAATAAAAGCAATAGGTAGAGAGGCTTGAGATCTGTTTTATGCAATCCTGTCGACTTCCTTCAGCCTTGGACAGTAAAGTTTGTATGTAAGCAAATCTATAATTTGTAAATCGATATCATCTGCTTTTATTTAAATTTAACCTGTTCACATCTATATAGAATAGAAACTTTAATACCCGAGTCCTCCGTTGTTTTGCAGTTTTGAATACTACAATTTTAATAACAAATAATTACTATTACTTTCTCGCTACAGCACACTCAGTAGAAAGGAAGTTACGTAAAACTGCGCGAAAAAACGGCGAATGTCCTGCAGAAATTCACACATCTTAGCGATATCATAATAAATATACTATAATACCTTAAATGCATAATACTGTAACGTTTCTCCGTGGTGAATTAAAACCAACGAAATATTTACAACAATTACGTTTATTCGAGTACAATTATGCACTAAAATCTACTGACACTAAAAACTACTTGGTCTATTTACAGATATATTACACTTAATTATTTACACTGTTACACACGACTCCGTTCTCTTGATTTATTTACACAGTTCTCTTCTTACACACTATTTATTTAAACTGTTCTCGTCTTCTACAGTATCAGTCAGTCCATGCACAGTCCACGGTCCACTGCACTTGACCCCAATTCCCTGCACAGACCACAATTCCCCTGCGCAGACCACAATTCCTTGCGCAGACCACACTTCACTGCGCACACCAGGGTCCACTGCACTGCTGTTTACCGCGATGCCCACTTCACAGCTCAGCTTCCACTGCAGACTTCAAACTGCTGACTGCTGTTTCCCCACTGCACCACTGCTTACCGCGATGCACCCTTCACAGCTCAGCTTCCACTGCAGACTCCAGACTGCTGACTGCTGTTCAACCACTGCACCACTCTTCACCGCAATGCACACTTCCCAGCACAGCTTCCACTTCGGACACACTGACGGACTGACGTCTTACTGCTCACTACTGACTTCTGCTAAACTTCTCACCTGTTAACTAACTCGCGGCCGCCGGCAGAGGCGCATTTATACCTGCCTGGCGCTTGTCCCCAGGTGCCCGGCACATTCTCGGCATTTCTCCGCGGCTCGCGGATTGTCCGGAACCGTCTAGTTCGGGGGGAAGGGAAGGGGCGGCGGCAGATGACGCAATCCACGCGCAGCGACTTCGGCAGGTGATGCAATATTCGTTACATTGCCCCCTCCTTAGATGCGATCCGTCCCGGATCGCGTTTAGTGAAATAATGCAGATATTGTTGGCGTAATTCAAGCAGAGTTTTCCCAAGATTCTGAAGGTGGCCTTGCGATGTGACTTTCTTTTTGTGATAACAAAATGCACATCTTTACTCACGTCGCGGAGAAGAAGGTCATTCCCAATATCCGGTCGCCGGTTCTCCAATTCTTCCATTTCCCTGTATTTTCTTCTGAATACAGCAGCAACACCTCTGGTCATATCTAGATCCTGGGCAACACAATGCGCTAATGAATATTTCTGGCGTACCGTAAACAGATCCTGTTGCACCTCCATTGCCACACCACAACGCGCCATATCATTCCCGCCATTATGAGACATAAACTCGTCAAAAGTGAACATTTTCATGCCCAACTCACAAACTCCTGTGGTGTCTTCTCCGTCATTTTCATTACCTCCCGCGCACGGGGCCAGCCGACTGGAATGGATGACCCGCGTGTTTTCATACCGGGACCTTTCAATTCGGTAGACAAAATCATTTCTCCTCTTCTGGGAGCCATCTTCATTTTCTACCACTCGTTTAAAAACTTCTTTTTCTACTTCTGCGTTTTGTTTTGCTGCTGCTTCTTCTTCTTCTTTTGCTTCTTCTTCTTTTGCTTCTTCTTCTTCTTCTTTTGCTGCTGCTTCTTCTTCTTCTTTTGCTGCTGCTTCTTCTTCTTTTGCTGCTGCTTCTTCTTCTTTTGCTTCTTCTTCTTCTTCTTTTGCTGCTGCTTCTTCTTCTTCTTTTGCCGCTGCTTCTTCTTCTTTTGCTTCTTCTTCTTCTTCTTCTTCTTTTGCTGCTGCTTGTTCTTCTTCTTCTTCTTTTGCTGCCGCTTCTTCTTCTTCTTTTGCTGCCGCTTCTTCTTCTTTTGCTGCCACTTCTTCTTTCGCTGCCGCTTTTTCTTTCGCTGCCGCTTCTTCTTTCGCTGCCGCTTCTTCTTTCGCTGCCGCTTCTTCTTCTTTCGCTGCCGCTTCTTCTTCTTTCGCTGCCGCTTCTTCTTCTTTCGCTGCCGCTTCTTCTTCTTTCGCTGCCGCTTCTTCTTTCACTGCCGCTTCTTCTTCTTTCGCTGCCGCTTCTTCTTCTTTCGCTGCCGCTTCTTCTTCTTTCGCTGCCGCTTCTTCTTCTTTCGCTGCCGCTTCTTCTTCTTTCGCTGCCGCTTCTTCTTCTTTCGCTGCTGCTTCTAGTGGATTTAGTAATTTTTCCTCGCTCTTCAGAAATTTCTCTTCAATTTTGTCAACTTTCTCTTCGTTCTTTAAAATTGTCTCCTCGATTTCTTCTCTAACCAATGTATTATTCGGCGTTATTTGTTGTTCCAGGTTTTCTGACACCTTTTCTTCCGAAATTCTGGAATTTTCTGTCAGTTTTTCTTCTGACGTTGTGTCAGCTATCTCCCATATTTTTCGCACTTCTGCTACGAGTGCTCGGACAGAGATACCCTCGTAATACATCTCGAAGCGAAAACTCTCTGGATCCTCTCCTGCTGCCTTCAACGCGTTAGCAAGGCGTTCTTGTAATATTGCTTTCGTTCCGGTGGTCTCCAGATCCCTGTCTTCTAACTCCATCTTCAACTCGGTTACTCTCAGTTCCCGTAAGGATTTTGTGAATTCCATTTTCATTAAGGTTTTAATTCACCACACGTTATACTGATTTAAACACACACCAACCCCACACACCTGACACCAATTGTAACGTTTCTCGTGGTGAATTAAAACCAAAAAAATTATTTAAACAAACAAGGTTTTATTCGTGAATAATTGTACACACTAAAATTTACTCACACTAAAAACTACTTGGTCTATTTACAGATATATTACACTTAATTATTTACACTGTTACACACGACTCCGTTCTCTTGATTTATTTACACAGTTCTCTTCTTACACACTATTTATTTAAACTGTTCTCGTCTTCTACAGTATCAGTCAGTCCATGCACAGTCCACGGTCCACTGCACTTGACCCCAATTCCCTGCACAGACCACAATTCCCCTGCGCAGACCACAATTCCTTGCGCAGACCACACTTCACTGCGCACACCAGGGTCCACTGCACTGCTGTTTACCGCGATGCCCACTTCACAGCTCAGCTTCCACTGCAGACTTCAAACTGCTGACTGCTGTTTCCCCACTGCACCACTGCTTACCGCGATGCACCCTTCACAGCTCAGCTTCCACTGCAGACTCCAGACTGCTGACTGCTGTTCAACCACTGCACCACTCTTCACCGCAATGCACACTTCCCAGCACAGCTTCCACTTCGGACACACTGACGGACTGACGTCTTACTGCTCACTACTGACTTCTGCTAAACTTCTCACCTGTTAACTAACTCGCGGCCGCCGGCAGAGGCGCATACAATTATTATATAATCCTTACCATACTGTAACGAATATTGCATCACCTGCCGAAGTCGCTGCGCGTGGATTGCGTCATCTGCCGCCGCCCCTTCCCTTCCCCCCAAACTAGACGGTTCCGGACAATCCGCGAGCCGCGGAGAAATGCCGAGAATGTGCCGGGCGCCTGGGGACAAGCGCCAGGCAGGTATAAATGCGCCTCTGCCGGCGGCCGCGAGTTAGTTAACAGGAGAGAAGTTTAACAGAAGGAAGTCAGTAGTGAGCAGTAAGACGTCAGTCCGTCAGTGTGTCCGAAGTGGAAGCTGTGCTGGGAAGTGTGCATTGCGGTGAAGAGTGGTGCAGTGGTTGAACAGCAGTCAGCAGTCTGAAGTCTGCAGTGGAAGCTGAGCTGTGAAGGGTGCATCGCGGTAAGCAGTGGTGCAGTGGGGAAACAGCAGTCAGCAGTTTGAAGTCTGCAGTGGAAGCTGAGCTGTGAAGTGGGCATCGCGGTAAACAGCAGTGCAGTGGACCCTGGTGTGCGCAGTGAAGTGTGGTCTGCGCAAGGAATTGTGGTCTGCGCAGGGGAATTGTGGTCTGTGCAGGGAATTGGGGTCAAGTACAGTGGACCGTGGACAGTGCATGGACTGACTGATACTGTAGAAGAAGAGAACTGTTTAAATAAATAGTGTGTAAGAAGTGGACTGTGTAAATAAATCAAGAGAACGGAGTCGTGTGTAACAGTGTAAATAATTAAGTGTAATATATCTGTAAATAGACCAAGTAGATTTTAGTGTATAGTTGTTCCCGAATAAAACCTTCTTTGTTGTAAATATTTCGTTGGTTTTAATTCACCACGAGAAACGTTACAATTGGTGTCAGGTGTGGGGTTGGTGTGTGTTTAAATCAGAATAACGTGTGGTGAATTAAAACCTTAATGAAAATGGAATTCACAAAATCCTTCCGCGAACTGAGAGTAACCGAGTTGAAGATGGAGTTAGAAGACAGGGATCTGGAGACCACCGGAACGAAAGCAATATTACAAGAACGCCTTGCTAACGCGTTGAAGGCAGCAGGAGAGGATCCAGAGAGTTTTCGCTTCGAGATGTATTACGAGGGTATCTCTGTCCGAGCACTCGTAGCAGAAGTGCGAAAAATATGGGAGATAGCTGACACAACGTCAGAAGAAAAACTGACAGAAAATTCCAGAATTTCGGAAGAAAAGGTGTCAGAAAACCTGGAACAACAAATAACGCCGAATAATACATTGGTTAGAGAAGAAATCGAGGAGATAATTTTAAAGAACGAAGAGAAAGTTGACAAAATTGAAGAGAAATTTCTGAAGAGGGAGGAAAAATTACTAAATCCACTAGAAGCAGCAGCGAAAGAAGAAGCAGCAGCGAAAGAGGAAGCGGCAGCGAGAGAAGAAGCGGCAGCGAAAGAAGAAGCGGCAGCGAAAGAAGAAGCGGCAGCGGAAGAAGCGGCAGCGAAAGAAGAAGCGGCAGCGAAAGAAGAAGCGGCAGCGAAAGAAGCGGCAGCGAAAGAAGAAGCGGCAGCAAAAGAAGAAGCGGCAGCGAAAGAAGAAGCGGCAGCAAAAGAAGAAGAAGAAGCGGCAGCAAAAGAAGAAGAAGCGGCAGCAAAGGAAGAAGAAGAAGCGGCAGCAAAAGAAGAAGAAGAAGCGGCAGCAAAAGAAGAAGAAGAAGCGGCAGCAAAAGAAGAAGAAGAAGCGGCAGCAAAAGAAGAAGAAGAAGCAGCAGCAAAAGAAGAAGAAGAAGAAGCAGCAGCAAAAGAAGAAGAAGAAGCAGCAGCAAAAGAAGAAGAAGAAGAAGAAGAAGAAGAAGAAGAAGCAAAAGAAGAAGAAGAAGCAAAAGAAGAAGAAGAAGAAGCAGCAAAAGAAGAAGAAGAAGAAGCAGCAAAAGAAGAAGAAGCAGCAGCAAAAGAAAACGCAGAAGTAGAAAAATAAGTTTTTAAACGAGTGGTAGAAAATGAAGATGGCTCCCAGAAGAGGAGAAATGATTTTGTCTACCGAATTGAAAGGTCCCGGTATGAAAACACGCGGGTCATCCATTCCAGTCGGCTGGCCCCGTGCACGGGAGGTAATGAAAATGACGGAGAAGACACCACAGGAGTTTGTGAGTTGGGCATGAAAATGTTCACTTTTGACGAGTTTATGTCTCATAATGGCGGGAATGATATGGCGCGTTGTGGTGTGGCAATGGAGGTGCAACAGGATCTGTTTACGGTACTCCAGAAATATTCATTAGCGCATTGTGTTGCCCAGGATCTGGATATGACCAGAGGTGTTGCTGCTGTATTCGGAAGAAAATACAAGAGAACGGAAGAATTGGAGAACCTGCGACCGGATATTGGGAATGACCTGCTTCTCCGCGACGTGAGTAAAGATGTGCATTTTGTTGTCACAAGAAGAAAGTCACATCGCAAGGCCACCTTCAGAATCTTGGGAAAACTCTGCTTGAATTACGCCAACAATATCTGCATTATTTCACTAAACGCGATCCGGGACGGATCGCATCTAAGGAGGGGGCAATGTAACGAATATTGCATCACCTGCCGAAGTCGCTGCGCGTGGATTGCGTCATCTGCCGCCGCCCCTTCCCTTCCCCCCGAACTAGACGGTTCCGGACAATCCGCGAGCCGCGGAGAAATGCCGAGAATGTGCCGGGCGCCTGGGGACAAGCGCCAGGCAGGTATAAATGCGTCTCTGCCGGCGGCCGCGAGTTAGTTAACAGGAGAGAAGTTTAACAGAAGGAAGTCAGTAGTGAGCAGTAAGACGTCAGTCCGTCAGTGTGTCCGAAGTGGAAGCTGTGCTGGGAAGTGTGCATTGCGGTGAAGAGTGGTGCAGTGGTTGAACAGCAGTCAGCAGTCTGAAGTCTGCAGTGGAAGCTGAGATGTGAAGGGTGCATCGCGGTAAGCAGTGGTGCAGTGGGGAAACAGCAGTCAGCAGTTTGAAGTCTGCAGTGGAAGCTGAGCTGTGAAGTGGGCATCGCGGTAAACAGCAGTGCAGTGGACCCTGGTGTGCGCAGTGAAGTGTGGTCTGCGCAAGGAATTGTGGTCTGCGCAGGGGAATTGTGGTCTGTGCAGGGAATTGGGGTCAAGTACAGTGGACCGTGGACAGTGCATGGACTGACTGATACTGTAGAAGAAGAGAACTGTTTAAATAAATAGTGTGTAAGAAGTGGACTGTGTAAATAAATCAAGAGAACGGAGTCGTGTGTAACAGTGTAAATAATTAAGTGTAATATATCTGTAAATAGACCAAGTAGATTTTAGTGTATAGTTGTTCCCGAATAAAACCTTCTTTGTTTAAAATTATTGAGTGTGTTTTAATTCACCACGGAGAAACGTTACAATACCATTCCATAATACCATGTATGGGCAGTGTCAGGGGTGGATTTAGGAATAGGCCCAGGAGGCACGTGCCAATGGCGGCAAACATTTTGGACTAAAATTGTGTCTAAAGAGCATCTTCCTCATCTCCTTCTTCTTCCCGGAAGATGGGCGATTTTTATTATTTTTTTAATTTGTGTTCTATGAGTTTTTGAACAGTGATTAAATATACGCAAATTGTTTTTGTTAACAGGCTGATGATATCTTCTGCTATAAGACTTGTGATAAGTGAAAATGAGTTAATTTTTTATTGAGTATGATTATTTTAATAAGTTAAAGTTATACAATTAAAATTTAATTACAATTACCGAAAAGGAGTCATGTTGACTCGATTCCAGTTAACGTGATCGGAATTCTTAAAACTTTTAATTATCTGTTGTTATTACTGTTTCCAGATCAGCGAACATACAGGCAGATTGGGTGGTTTTACAATCCGGTAAGTAAATAGTTATTAATATTATAGATAATAAATTATTCTAATATGCTCAAAGATTTTAGAAATCATACGCATTCAATTACACGTAATTTTAATAATGAAGTTTGGAGATATCTTATTGCCTAGTGTTAAATGTAGACATCTACTTTATTTTAAGATTTAAAGGTAGAACAATGGTAGAATTATAAATATGCATGATGAATTTGTGTAATTTCAATGCATAAAACATTTGATTTCAAAATTAATTGATTTTCTGTAGGAAAAGTTGAACACGCATAAATTATTAATTAAATCATATTTAATTTTAGTCACACATATGTCTTCAATTTTTAATCATAAATTATATTTGTTATTGTATTTAACTTTTTGTCCTGCGTTATTTGATTAGCAGTAGTTAATTCGCCTCTGGCCATTGTTACCTTATTAATAGTTTCTTTCTCATTTTCATTATTTAAATTTTAAATGCCACTTGACTTCGTCTTATCACAATTATGATCTCTAACGTCTATTCACTTCCTTTATGACAGTCACAGCAAGCGTGGTCGTCATAACTGCTGATAAAATTCCATTTACGTTTTGACTTCTTACGACACCTTGCGTTTCGCTTGTAATGCTGCTGCAGCTTGTTCGCTGCAGGTGTCGTGCTACTAGCAGTGATTGCAGGCAATTACAAATGCTTCCAGTACAGGATGCAAAAATATTGAGTTCGCAGGGAAGCTAAGTTCCCTGGAGGAGCGTGATGGTGAGCGAGGTTTCTAGTACAGAGATCAAGTCCGACGAAGTATGAAAATAAGTTCAATGAAAGAAGTAGAGCTCCAGAACAGCATGAAGTTAATACAGCACAGCCTAATTTAGATAACTTTGAAAATATTATTTTTCTCGCATACATGTTTGAGAAAAATATTCATTGCTTCTCTTACGCAATACTTCCCACTATGGTACGTATGTGCATTTACCATTACACGCTCGCCCAATTCCAATTTCCGAAATTAAAGTCAAAATTCTGTAAGATTCACTGAGCCATTGGTTTACTATTGTCCGTTCATTTTCCACTATTTAACTATTAATTTTTACTTTATAGATTATTGAAACTCTCGAAATTCTTATTGCGACAACACGCGCTATCATCAACGACTTTTCTGTCTCATCGGAATCTTCGCTCTCTTCCCATTCAATTATGACACCCGCCTTTCAAATGTCTTCTTCTCGGTCACGAGAAGTTCTTAAAATCGTCTCTTCTTGGTGCCTCCTGCGCACCATGTTTATTTGACCTACACTAATCTTCCTTCCATTGGCTATCCACTCGCTACACTTCCTTGACTATCCAGTATATTTAATTTATATTGTTAATAATGCAATATATCCTGAGAATAGCAATACATTTAATTTTTAATTTTCTCGCACGCGACGCCTCCTACCTTGGGCTATTTTACTAATGAATGGATGTGCGAATGTATGCATTTCTCATTGGAAACTATTGAACTAATACTTGGTAAATGCGTCAGAAGTATGAACTAGTTGTTCCCTGGGTTCTTTATAAGAAGGCAAAAAGACTTTTTAACATTTTCTGGAAAATGGCTGAAACTTTTTTCTTTTACGCTACCGCTTACGCGGTAGAAAGAAAGTTTTGTGGTGCTGCGTGAAGAAACGGTGAAGTTTGGGCGGAAAAACTGAAAGCCGGACCTTGATTATGATTAAATCACTCGGACCGTATGAGAACGGTACTAATGGACGTGAGTTAAGACAAACTTCTACTTCTCAAACTGAAGTGTGCAGTTGTGGATAAGTTAACGCATTGTCTGCTAGTTTTCTAAAACAAGATTTAAACTGTTTGACCGCGTTATGAGTTCTGAATTTTAGTAAGATTTCTCTAAGGTTACTTTGAGTTCTTGGTACACAATGAGGCATTGAAAACCACTCGCATAGGAAGTACTTAGGTCTATCGAGCCCAGAAGTTCAAAATGAGAGATAAAATAATTTTCTCGTCGATCATGAGGCGATGACCAAGGCTCTCATATTTGTTAAAGAATTGAGGATAAGTCTCTTGCTTGTTGACATTATTTGATAATCTCGACTTTAATTAACACAAGTTTTAATGACAAGGTCCCTCGGCATGTAATTGTGGATCACTGAGAGGAAAAGAGGTTAAATCTACCGAAATAACATAGAAATGATAACATTTTGCCTAAATTGTTGTTCATAAAATTAGTTTTCAGAAGAGGGATAATCTACATTCTTATTTGAGTGAGAGCTGACTTCTTCGATTTGCCAAAACGTTTGTAATGTCGGTTCCAAAGAATCGTGAACGCACACATTATAAACCGCAGTGTACGAAAGACAGGATAGATTGGGCAACCACCCTAATTGAGTACTTTGGAGCGTCAGATTTCCTGTAAATTCCACTGTGGTAGCAGATCTCTTGTGGTAATCCATGAAGTGAGATAAGAAATAATCGTCCAGAACAATTATATTTATAACATTTATTGTAGCATACTGTAATGGTACTGTCGCCTACGATGAAATTTGACGGGGTACAAAATAATATTTCATCGGCATTGGAATTCGGGCCGCCCACGACGCATGTCCCGAACCGCAGGGGCCGCGTGACGCCTCCGCGTGCACAAACAGGTCTTTGCGAGAGGAGACCGTGGCGGCGAGCTTCGGTGAATGTAGAAAATTTTTCTTTAGTTAGCTGAGTTTTGTATTGTTTTAGCAAATTACTTGGAACCATGTGCTTTAAGATATTACACCTTTCAATTACAAATTCATGTAATTGTTTAAAAGTTGGTTATGGATCTTTCTTAGCATGAAAGTCCCAAGATTTTCTGGTATCAAATTCCAGTTTGGAAGTAATTACAAGGATTCCCATCCCAGATTTTAAAAAAACTGCTCAATTGCAGGTTTTTTAGTCCAGCAGTATTACATTGGTTCAATGAAAGGAAGAGAGAGTTTTTGCTCTCATAAACACTAGCATTTACTCTACCTATAAATATTCTAATACAACAAAATATGCAATTACCTTAAAATAAACATTATAATTCCCACCAACATGTACACCAATGATGAACAATTCCCCCAAAAGTATTTTGCATTGCACCTTCCTTGTAAGTTATAAGCTTAAGAACAGAAAAAAATATTTGATATTCTAATCACTACACAGATTATACAATATGTCCAATTAACATGAACACCACAGAAACAACAATTCCTTTTCTGATGCTCCAAACATTCAGGATACAAATCAAATCATGTTTGTGATGTTGCCGGCGAAAGGGGCCAACTGGCTGTTTGAAGCTTACTGCACATACGAAAGGGTTGTCTCGAAGTAATGAAGGTATCACGTGAGCGATAGCTGAAGTGCATTCGTGCAAACGTGATGGCCTTGCAGCTGCTGCACGAAATGGCAGTTCTGGCTGAAAAGCGTCGACGCAATTGGGTTGCACTTGAGCAGAAAAAAATACTTGGGTAACTTTAGAGATAGCTGTGAGCCGAATAACACGGTGCCTTGTGGCATGATTAGAAAAACTCACTAGGAACCTCCTTGTAAGGGTTGGGGCAAAGCACTTCCTAAAAGCACACTGTTTGAGATCTCAACACACCGGCGGCCCAAAAAGTTCTGCTGGCGAAACAACCATGGCCAGAGAGAACGATTACGAAGTCACGATGTCCGTTGACCTGGTGATTCGAGAATCGTGACGACATGATATTCCTAGTCGTTCCCTGTTCAATTCGAACGAGTTCGAACCACGTGTTTACAAAAACAAGTGAAGGAGTTAGGAAAAAAGTAATAATTTTTGTATTACAACTCATCTGAAGAATTGTGTGAAACAACAGACAGATCGGGATAAAATCGTAAATGTGTTTTTATAAGTAATAAACACATACGGAAACATTGTTTTGGCAGAAATCGGAAGAAGTAATATTTTCGGAAAACAGCTGAACACATCAAGGTGGAAATGCATAATACAAGTGATAGCTGTGAAATAAATAAAAGGGTATTAAAAATAATAAAATGTCGACAAAACAATGAAAAGAAACATCCTAATTAAGTATGGAAAGGAGTGGGATCAAATACCGTCGAAATAAACAAGAAATGAAATAATATTTCTTTGACGAAAGGACAACGAAGGCAGTTGTTTTTAAGACTTGGTAGGAGAAAATTGTAACAAGACTCCAAAAGGATGCTAGACTTGGTGGCTATATTGGGTTTTGAAATCTCGTTGAGACTTATTTCAGTTCTAAGTTTGAGACGAAATTAGCTAACAACATCAAACCACGCATCTTGTTCCAAAACTGATGATAACGTCCTATTCGTCATGACTGAGCACTTCGTGTTTGCGAGGAGGAATATAAATATTTATTAATTATATTTATCAAAAATATATTACGTCACAGACGGCAGTCCCCACGTGGGGTCAAAGATGACAAATATGATTTGTTTAATTTTTATTACTAAAAATATCGCTTCAGATAGCACGGTCAGTGCGGGTCAAGGTATTAGTAAGAAATACCAAAATATTTAGTCTTATTTTATATTTATAAAATACACCAATCTATTACATTACGTTACACAATAACATAATTTTATGGCTTGAATATGAGCCATAAATCGACTTGAATATCAGCTAACATTTATGGTTAATAAATGTCGCTTCTTTTCTCTTTCAAGAATTAGGCATAAATAATTGTTCCAACTTCAATTTCCCATCATTATCATATATTACTAAGCATTCCGACATCTCTTAGCCTCTTCTGTATTCACTACACACTATTTTTGGAACAGCATGAATAGATCATTCTTTCAATATGATGTCATCATGATTCCCTGAATTTCCATATTTTTGATTTATGTTATGCAGGTGGCCCTAAAAGTTTTGAAGCATTTGGTACAAGGATATAATCTAAAAAAACTGTTTTTAAATTATTTGTCTTAGGTATCAAAATACATACCATTGGAAAATCTAAAATACGACGAAATGTTTCACTGCAATGAAATAATGAATCTAGTATAATTTTTACACAGTCACACTACATAAAGGAAATCTGTTGTTCGACCGACAATTTAGAGGAACCAAAAGTGTTCGGTAAAAGTATCATAAACTCAAGCATTGTCTTTTTTTTTGAGGTTTAATTTTATTGTTATCTGAAGAATATTTTAAAAAGAATTCTTTGACAGTACGGTAATATGTCTGCGAAAGTCTCTCCAAGTTTCGAAAGGTTTCCCGGAAAGTAGTGATCCTAAAACAAAGAAATTAAGTTGGTGTTAGACCGCTTCCTCCATCATGAAAGAGAAGTAGGAACTTGCTTTCTAATATTTAAAAAATCTCAGTTTTTCGTAAAAAATAACATGAAATGTTGATGCAGACGCAAGATAAAGATATATTTATGTGTAAATGCAAATAAGGGGTTCGTCTAAGCTTTTGCTTGATCAAGAGAAAACGGTGAAAAACATCGGGAAGATGATTTCAGAACTATAAAACAGTGCTCTCAGGTCCATTTAAAAATAAACAAATTCTATTCGCAGTATTTTTAAGGGTTTTTATCGACAAAAAATAAAAAACGAACGTTTATCACCATAAAATCAAAAACCAATGACAAGGAACTTATTGGTACGTCACAACTAACGTTCTCAATTTACTGATGTTTTCCATTTACAGAATGAATTTCATTAATAAAGAAAAAAAATGGGATTTTGATATTCGATAACCTTATGTAGTCCTCTACGGCTAAATAATATATCCAGCTTATTATAAATAAGCAGACATCCCAATCTGAAAGTGATGTTAGCAAACCTGTGGATCTTCTGCCAAACAGGCGTCTTCAATTGCTTCCACAACCTGATGCACCTTCCCCTCAGGCATGGAGGAGACTTCGAGACCAAAAGAAAGTAATTTCTGAAATAAAATATTGAAAGTGATAAACATTTGGATAAAGCTACTTTAAGACTGATATTTTATTCTCTAGCAATATCTTACAATGAGCTTTTCTTTATATTCTTCACAATATGTCATTAATATTTTATCAGAAATTTGCTGCACTTTCTCCTCGAAGTCTTTCATTGAGCAATAAACCATGTTTGTTCTGAAAACATTGAAAAATAAACCAATTTGGCACATTATTGATACAATAAATACTTATCTATATTTAAAATGAATATATTTTTTGTAATAACTCTCTAAATAAATTAATTGTAGGTATTAAAAAGCTTTCAGTGGATAAATATTTCATGTTTAATAATTGGGGTTCGGATTTTTAGGATCGCAGGAAATATTAGGATGAACAATAATTGCCAAAACTAACAAATTTAACTTACTAAGTCATTTTATTCAATATTTTAACTTCTGAATTTGAGCGAAATTGTTCTTAAAGGCAACTAAAATTTAAGAAGACGTTTTCAACTTAAATTTTCCCTTGAAAGCAAACGACCAAACCAAAAATCCCCTTCTTTAAGATGCACAATTACAATGTACAACCCCGGCGCTAGGCGTACAGTGTTCCAATGATAGTACAGAAGTGGTGGGAAAACGTTCGCTCAATAATTAACTTAATAATTAACTTACGCTTTTAACTAGTATATACTATTTAAATGTTTATGATTCAACAAAAGTATAAAAATTAAAAAAATAGATCGTAGATTATTTCATAACACAAAGCATTATCCGACGATTATCATAACTAGTACTGTAATTCCACTTCCATTGTTTTAACACATAACGTTATTGGAGAAGAGTGTTTTAAGATTCTAATACAATATTTTATACAATGTTATGTAACAAAACCATTTTACTATGTCCCGAACCAATAACACAGGCACATAAAATAACAAAGTTTTCAGACCCAAAGACTTGGCACATGTTTCTCTACTATATGTCAATGTGCTGAATCCGAATCCGTAGACAGAATTGCACTACTTCTCTCTATTCTTTAGATTGCAAAAAACACATGTGAATACTAGATTGGTGTCTATATTGGTCTCTTGTAGCATTATAATCTACAGAAGCCCGAAAGTCAGATCCAAGATTTGATCTGATATTGCAACTTTACCCTTTCGCAGTTTACTCCAATTTGCCTGCAATTAATTTAGAGCAAATTGATTCGATATACGGTATGAAATTATAATACACGCATTTTATACACTAAAGAGACAAAAAACGGGTACAGACAGGCGTATTAAAACAAAGAGATCTGGAACCAATCAGAATACAACGCTCCGGTCGGCAACGACTGTATAAGACAACCAGAGTCTGGCACAGTTGTTAGATCCGTTACTGCTGCTACAATGGCAGGTTATCACGATTTAAGAGATATTTTCCCGTACGACCACATCACGAGTGTACTGTGAATATCGGGAATCCGGTAAACCATCAAACCTCCGGCAGCGCTGCGGCCGCAAAGAGATCGTGCAAGAACGGTACCGTCGACCAGAAGAATCATTAGAAGTGCAATCTTTTCGAAAATTGCTGCATATTTTAATTCCGGGTCATCAACAAGTGTCAGCGTGCGAACCATTCAACGAGACATGATCGATTTGAGGTTTCGGAGTCGAAGACCCACTCGTCAACCCTTGATGACTGAACACAAAGCTTTTCGCCTCGATTGGGCCCGTCAACACCGACATTGGACTGTTGATGACTGGAAACACGTTGCCGGGTCTGATTAGTCTCGTTTCACATTGTTTCGAGCTGGTGGGCGTGTACGAGTATCGCGACAACTTCATGAATCCATGGACCCTGCAAGTCAACAGGGTTCAAACAGGTGCACATGATGGTGGAGGCTCTGTAATAGCATGGGGTTGTACAGTTGCAGTGATATGGGACCCCTGATACGTCTAGATCCGACTCTGACAGGTGACACGTACGTAAGCATCCTGTCTGATCACCTGCACCCATTCATATCCATTGACGGACTTGGCCAATTCCAGCTGGGCAATGCGACAGCCTACACGTCCAGAACTGCTCCAGGAACACTCTTCTGAATTTAAACACTTCCTCTTAACACCAATATCCCCAGACATGAGCAGTATTGAGCAAATCTGGGATGCCTTGCAACGTGCTGTTCAGAAGAGATCTTCACCCCTTCGTTCTTTTACGAGTTTATGGACAGCCCTGCAGGTTTCATGGTGTCAATTACCTCTAGCACTACTTCAGATAATAGTTGAGCCCATGCCTCGACGTGCTGCGACACTTCTGCGTGCTCGCAGGGGTCCTTCATGATATTAGGCAGGCGTACCAATTTTTCGTCTCTTCAGTGTACTTCATAGATGCCTCTGTTCTCGCTATCCGAGATAATTTTCCAAATATTTCTACTTCTAGAAGAACTCTCTTTATCTTTCATATTGCGTAACCACGCTTAAGGAGAATTTTCAAGAGCTTTGACGTGATCACATCACCCATATTTTTTGGTCCTCCTTTCCATGAAACGTTAAATAAAGTTAATTTCGCTTAGTAGCAGACATGTACCCTCTAATTTCAGCACAAAATTAAATTAATACTCATCTAATTAATATAAAACAGTCGGCAACATTAGATACTGAGTCTAGACCAACGTCAAATCCCGATTAAACCAAATAAAAATGAGTTGTTTTAAACAAACTTAGCATATTATTTTTACTTTCCCGTATATACGTATTATAGGGAAAATTATGTAATGCTGTGGAAAATCGATTTCGAGATTTCAACGGAAACACGATTTGGAGCACCCTGATAGTGAAAAAGTGGTTGTTTTCTAAACGTCTGTCTGCCTTTCTGTTCGCCTGTCTGTGAACATTACTAGCACCTAAACCATGCGTTGGACTTTTTCCAAATTGAAGAAACCCTGTCCATTTGGCTCGAATCGAAATATTGAGATTTTAAAAAACATTCTTCAAAATTTGGGGTACTTTACATGATTCCCTTCGGATATTTTCAAAATTTTCTGAAAAACGGCTACAATTTTATTCTTTAAATTTCATGTAAGAATAGAGTAATATACACATAAAAGTGGCGTAGGTCCGATTTTCACAATTCACTAAATTTTCGAAAATTTCAAAACTATGGATTTTTTTCTTCCTCCAACTTCAAAATTAAGTATTGAAAATTTTCCTACAATATAATTTGTTCTCCATAGTGAGTTTTTTCTTTAAAATCACGTTGTTGTATGTTTGTTTGTTTTTGAAAATTTTAGTAGTTTTCGCGCAATTTTGCCAGCAATACTTGCAATTTTAAAAAATAACAAAAACAAGGTTTCTCAAAAACGTCTCCAAATTTCTTCTTTAAACTTTCAGTAGGGATAGTGCTAAACGTGTTCTACGAGATGAAATAAACGCCTTATTGCTCTAGGCTATTGCTAATTTTTTTGACTTGTCTCTCACGTCGTTAATATGTACATTAGCGGCAATTTCTTTTCATTAATGCTTTTATGAGTACATGTGCTTTAAATAATATCAACTCAAAATACCTTTTTTACGTCTACCGATGGTAAAATGGCTTTTAGCGTTCCTTCATACCGGATGCAAATAATTCTTTAAGAGCTGTGTTATTTAGGCCATCATTCATAAAAATATAAGTCTAGTTTAAGGTATCGTACAACTGTGGAGTGCAAACATCACCACCTAGAAACTATATATGTAGGTGCTAGTATATCCAGGTGATTAACAATTTATTAATTGATTTAATTAATAAGATTATTTATTAACTAAGATTAATAATTATTTATTGATTAATTCCAGAAGTAATACCCAAGTGATTAATTTGGAACATTTATTAATTTGAGCGTTTTTTCAGGGCCTAGAGGCTATTCTAATTTCTAAGATTATCTTGATGGATACGCACGCGGCCTTGCTGACTTTTCTTTTTCTTTTAATGATAATATATAAATAAATGAGCTATTATTTGACTTATTAATGTTTATTGATTGTCTATTTAGTTATTTATATTTCTTATTTTTTAATGGGAAACTATCATTGGATAGATTAAATCAGAATCACGTCACTTGAAAACATATTTATTTGGATTCCATGATCACCACACTTCGACCCACTTATAGTAATTTCGCCTAAAATGGCTTCTCTGCACCTCACTTAAAAGTTTCAATTTTTCCCTTGCGTCAGAACGAAATAATTTTAGTTAATGATTAAATTAAAAATTACGAAAGAATTGAAGGCAGTGACAATCTTTATGTTGTTTAAATCGTAATTTTTTGCGAGTACGAATAGTAAAGGAATTAACATTTACATATTTAAAAATTAATTGTTTGAAGCGATGAGAAAATAACACATTGGGGAAGGAAATGAATTCGTTGATTCGAATTCATTCAAAATTGGATATATTGGATGGCAATTATTTTTGTATGTTCCATCTCTTTGTGAAATTATCCTTGCTTGCTGTGTTGGAAATAAAAAAAATGTTTATGATAGTTTTCGTTCATTTCTATTTCATTTTTTTCCAAAAAACTATCTTCCGAACTTGGCAGCGAAGATGAATCGTTTTAGCGGTCTTTCTGCTTTACTGCTCTCCGGGACCTCTATAACTGTTTAATATCTTAATGAATTATGAATAGACTAATTAATTTTTTGGTTGTAAGTCTTCATTTACAAGAAAATAAAACATTTAAGAATGAACTTGAAATAGTTTGGAGACATAGCAAAGTAATTGTGTGTATTGGAAACAGGCAATAATGTTCCATTAAGAAAGCCTTAGAAGAACTCTCATAAAACCACAACAATGCATACTGAAAACAGTTCTATTTATGGCAAAAATGACGATTTTAGCAAGAATTGATAAGACAATATGTGCCCATTGTTGGCAGCACCCTTTCTTGAAAGCGCTCAATGATTGAAATATGTAGACAGAATTGCAATATTAATATTATTGCATAACCGTTACAAAGGGGCGAGAAACTATGTACTGTATTACCACCACTAGTTCCTTTAAGTGTACACGGTTGAAAGAATATATCATCAATGGGTTTTGCTATCTTGCGCGTGTTCTGGAAAAAGCCTTTCTCGTGTGTCGGGTAACTCCGGTATGTACAATTTCCCACTATCAGTTTACTGTCAAAAAACGATCGTTTCCGACCTCTGAACATGCCCAAGACGTTTGTATAATTTATTCTGAGATTCTTGTATACAACACAAAAATAACCAAATATAAATCCTAACTGATGAGCTGAAAAACTCGAACCAATTTTGATTTAAACCTTAACGTAAATATTTCAGACCATACTATATTTCCACAATCTACAAAATATCACATGGTAATTCTAGATTCGCCCGTTTTAATGAAGATGCAGAAATTTGTGATCCTGGGTGGCACATGTCGCGTAGTGAGGAAATTCCAGGAAGAACAGAAATGAACAAGGCATAAACACAATTTGAATGTGTGAATCGTTTTGTAGTTTATATTCTTTATTTGCATTTTTTTTTCTAATTTACTTGCTTGCAAATATCAGTGTACTAGTATGCTCCCTACATCCTGCCTATGCCGAAGCATCGTACTACACGTGTCAATGTGCACATTCAGTGTAAATGAAATATTAAAATAACAACAACGTAATAATAATAATAATAATAATAATAATAATAATAATAATAATAATAATAATTTGCAAAGCTCTCACTTATATATTGCGGGTTCAATGCTGTGAACAGATATCGAAAATTTTGATGCAATCCATTCGCAATGTCTCAGTAAAACCCAGTGAAGCAAATCTTGAGATATTGTACGGAGTGAGCCCAAAAATAGGAATTTTACCTAAAAAAAGAAGCATGAATCATTGTCACGTGGCCACAGGCAGCTGACGCAGCTCCACCTCAGCATAAAAGGCGGTTTCAGAAGAGACGGCCTAGGAGACGATTGCCATCCGCACTGTGACGGCGCGATGGGCTTGCCGTCATGTCCTTGCACCAGGTATGCCAACCTGCTCCACTTACCTGTTGGTTCAGATAGACCCAAACTGGTTCTATCGACATCGTCTCTGCCGCTCTTGCCACTTCTCTTTTTCTCTCAATGGGCTGTCACCCGTGTGAGAAAGGCTACTGCAGAGGCACTCTACGGAAGAGCCTTACCAGCCACGACAGGGCCCCGCTACTCCAGAGCCACCTGGTGGTGGCCATATTCACCTGCCGCTCTCATATAAGGATCAACGATTAATAACAATTTTTCCTTGCTCTCTCTCATCCTTCCGAAGGTCTCTAAGAGTAGGGCACTAGTTCCCCAATCGAGGAGCTGACCCTGTCGCGTCACCTCACGTCATTACACAATACTACGCCAATTAATTATAAACTCCTAAACTGCTATGAATATTTCATACTATACCTGTCTGAAAAAAAAATAGGTTTTATTTTCTTTATATGCATATTGTTTGTGCCTTTGTGAGAATAAACTTGCCAGTTTTTAACACATGGTAGGCAATTGTTTTGGTGACTGAACGCATTTAAATATGATGTTTCACAGAAATGAAACATACGAGGTTTTAAAAATCTGACTATCGATATGTTTTTTTTATTAAATTGCGTTTAAACTTTGTTAAAATGCGTTAGCATAAACCGCGGGAGACTAGAATATTACCATCTATATGCAAAGAAAGTTCGCATATTGTTGATGAAACTCTTAAAATTCCAATTTTAGTAGCAATATTCAAAATGTAAATATACTTACGTTTAAAAGAAAATGTAAGATTGGAGGAAACATATAACAAACATACGAAAAAAAGAATACTTTACGAATTTTTAAAGCAGTAATTGTATGTTAAATTGTTGATAACATTTCATTGACCAACTACCTATTCCCAAATTCAATTTAATGTAAAATAGAATGGGTATTTTATTGCAATGATTTTAATGACCTTAATAAAACACTTTCAGTATTTTTTATAACAATATATTTCTTTTTACGTATCGACTGTATTTGGAGTCTTTTTCAAAAATCTGTTGACCAGGTTTGACACCACGTCGTAAACCAACAGTTAGTATTTTGATAAAAAAAATCGTCAATGGTAGGTACTACGTATAAAAACACAGGTCAACATCATCTGGTGAACTAGCAAGACACAAGTTGCTTAAAAAAGTGACTTAAAAATATTTTTTTTATAAAAAAATAGTCTGTTTTATGAAGATCATAAAATCATTGCAGTAAAATAAACAAGATAACAAACGTTAATATATTCATTAAAATGGGTATTTTGATAAAAGGGAAAGGCTAAAAATGTGATGAGAGCCTTTTCTTACCGAAATATTCCACAAAAAGTGAGGCATTGTTTAACGTAAATAGATAAAAAAGAGTTGGTTCATACTTGTTAAACTGTTCATGTTGACGATTCTCCCCCTCGATTTCTTCAGAAAAGGGAGAAACGCTTGCGTCACTCGCACTTGGCCCAGGGCATTCACATCCAAGGTCATCTTCACCTCGTCCACATCCATCCACTCTGATTCACCAATTTTCGCTATACCAGCGTTGTTAACAATTGCCCACAGTTCTGTAAAAATATCTTAATTTATTCATTTCCAATTTTTTAGAAAGATTGTCATTATTTTTATTTAAGAGCTAAGCTGACGATACGTTAGAAAATGTGTTCTCAATATTTTTGAAATACAAATAACTTTTAAGGGTACACATTATCTGAACAATTATACTATACTGAATTTTATTTGATATTTTCTTATCTTTTATACGTAATTAACCTCTCCTCCTGGACTAATATCAATGTTATTATCAAATTAATTATAAAAAATATAGATTTCATCAAAAATAACAATTAGTTATTTAGTACAAAAACATGTGCAGCGTGATATTATATTGTCTTCAAAAATTGATGGGCAGAGAAAATATTTAAACAATATTATAATCCGTGTCAAGTGGTTGATCGAAAGTCGAAAGTTCCATGGTGGAATGGAAGGCTCGAAACAATGAAGAACAAGGTGAGATTAGCCTACCAAAAGGCAAGATCCGCCCGAGGTGAACGAAAAGAGGAACTCTTCTCCAAGTGGAGGAAGGAAAGGAATGACTATAGAATGGAAATCCGCTCTGCCAAAAAGGCAAGTTGGAAGAACTATTGTGAAAAAATCGAAACGGGAAGAGAAGCGGCTAGACTGGGCAAGATATTAGCTTCTAACCCAAGTGCGTGGATTGGAGCGATAAAACTACCTGATGGCACATATACAACAAACGATGAAGACACATTGACTCATCTTATTAAGGCCAACTTCCCGGACGGGAGAAGTGCTAATGAGGAGTCCACAACTGAGGAGAAAGGGAACTATCCTCAGATGGGCAGAAACAGTGATTATAAATTCGCAAATGAGGTAGTAAATTGGAATAAGCTCGAATGGGCACTGGATTGTCTTGAACCCTACAAGTCACCGGGCCTAGACGGGATATTTCCGGCACTACTGACCAAAGGCAAAACGCTACTTATGAAACCTTTACTGGCTATCTACAGAGCTAGCCTAGCCCTAGGGCACATTCCGGAATGCTGGAAGGTGGCCAGAGTCACCTTTATCCCAAAACCGGGCAAACCCAGCTACGTTACTGCTAAGGATTTCAGGCCAATCAGCCTTACGTCGTTCTTGCTGAAAACGTTAGAACGATTGATACAAAGATACATAATAGAGAAGCTGGAGAGGTCTTCCCCACTCTCTAAAGATCAACACGCGTACATTCAAGGACGATCTACGGACTCTGCACTGCACGGTGCAGTGTCACTGATAGAAGATCAGATCGAACAAGGTGGATATGTGATTGGACTACTGCTCGATATTGAGGGAGCGTTCAATCACACAAGCACGGATATAATATGTGCGGAAGCGGAAAATCGTGGCATACATCCGCTGTGCACACAATGGATCAGAAGTATGCTTCATGACAGACGGCTTGTTGTCGAAAAAGGCCTCACTAAGGTGGAAATGAAAGTAGACAGAGGCTGTCCCCAAGGAGGAGTGTTGTCACCCCTCCTATGGCTTTTGGTGGTCGACAGCCTACTAGTAAAGCTTAAAGGTCTCAAGTTTTCGGTGACTGGCTACGCTGATGACATCTTGATTTTGGTCAGGGGACCATTTTTGGACACAGTGAGGGACCGAGCACAGGAGGCCATCAGTGTGGTTGAAGAATGGTGCGGCAAAACAAACTTGTCCGTGAATGCGACAAAAACGGAATGCATTATTTTCACCAGAAAATATAAAATAATGGAAATCAGGCCCTTACGTATGTTTGGCGTGGAACTGACGGTAACCAAGGAAGTGAAATACCTTGGTATCATATTGGATAGCAGACTAAATTGGAATAGCCAGGTGCAGAGAATTTGCACCAACTTTTGGTCCGCACTCTGGCTCTGCAGGCGTGCGGTCGGCTGCACATGGGGGCTTAGCCCCAAGACTATATTATGGATTCTGAAAGCGATCCTTCTCCCCAGACTTACTTATGGATCGGTTGTATGGTGGAACGCAATAAAGAAAGGCAATGTTAAGTCCAAACTGGAAAGACTACGTAGTAATGTCCTCAGGGTCATTGCGAGTGCTATGAGGACTACTCCCACGGCGGCGATGGGAGTACTGACCGGGATTGCCCCCTTCGATCTTCTGATTATGGGAAGGACCTATGTCACAGCCCATAGGCTGTTCTCCAACGACACTTGGTCTCATAAAGGCAATCATGCTAAAGGGTTGAGGACAATGTGTAGTCTTAAACCACTTGGCCCAGCGGACACTATCCGACACCTCTGTTTTGAAAAGAGGTTTAGGATTAGCTTGTCCACGGGTCAGGTAAGCTATGATGCGAACCTGGCTGAACTCCCGCCAAATGGCGACATATGGTATACGGATGCATCAAAAAAGGAGGATAAAGTTGGCATAGGAATTTATCGCAAGAGAGGAGGTGCGAAAAAAATTCTATGCTATGAAGGAACATACCACAATCTTCCAAGCCGAACTGACCGCCATCTTGAAGTGCGCCAGGATGGCCTTGGAGGAGGTAGTGGAGTGTGGCAGACGCTCAGATGTGTACATATGCACTGATAGCAAAGCCGCACTACTAGCACTTGACAATAAGAGAGTGAAATCACGAGTGGCTAAGGAATGCATTGAGGCATTGAACCATCTGGGAGGATATTGTAACCTCCATTTATGGTGGGTCCCTGGCCATTCTAATGTTAAGGGTAACATTATGGCTGACAAGCTAGCTAAAATGGGCACTAGATCACGCAATGTGATCGAAAGCCCCGGACCCTCTAAAGGTGTTATCAAGTCCACGATTCGAGATTGGTTGGACAAAGAACACTTGAAGAGATGGCGTGAACAAGATGGAAATAGACAGGCCAAAATGGCCTTGGGTAGCGAACTACACCCTGAATGGGCGAAGGAATTCGAACTTATGTCCAGGCGAGATGCAAGGCTGACCGTGAGTCTGCTGACTGGCCATATGCGCCTGAACTTTCACCTGTCTAAGATGGGCCTGGTGGCATCGCCCTCGTGTCGATGGTGCGATGCTCATCCGGAGGAGGCGCTACATGTCCTATGCCTTTGTTCTGGTCTGAGTGAGCGAAGGCGTGGGGTCTGTGGTGCCTCTACCTTGGATCCTTCTCAGCTGAGAAAAAGGAAACTGTCGGAAATTATCAGAATGTGGAAGGGCATAGTCCCGGCCGAAGTGGAGATCTATTGATCTCCTCTGCCTAGGGTGTCAGAACCGCCGGGCTCTTGGGACCGCCCAAAGGTGGTACCGGGTCGGCTGGGTCGGCATATCAATGATGAGGGAACAAAGGGCTTGCCCAGGTTCACTGGTGTTGTTAACACCCCTCTACCCCTTTATTATTATTATTATAATCCGTGTCAACGAGTACATCAAGGTTTTTAGAGAACTTCTTGGATTCGTTTTAATAAAATTACCGCATCGTTAATCAGTGTGTCCAATTTACACGTACTAAATTAAATCCGCAATTTGTGAGGACAAAAATCAACAACTTTAAAAGATATTTTATAATTACACAAAATAGGAATTACACAATAATCGCAATTGCACATGTATAAAGGTTTCACGCAAACTTGCATAAATATATTTCGAAAAAGGCAGTCACACGCTGCCTATTACACTTAACTGCGCTTAAAAATTTAAAGGTTCGAAAAATTAGAAACATATTTGTCACGACTGAACGGAATGTTTGACTTTTTTCTGCCGTCTGTACTACTGGTCGTGGGCCCTGGCTAGGCCCGACAAGCCAGGGCCAATTACAAGGTTTTGCCTTCTGCAAAGCGAGTCCAGCTCGAGCTTTGCAACGACAAATGCTCAGTGACATCAGATATGAGCGCGGAAGTCGCACAGCACGTAGGAATCAGCTGAATCACACCATCTAAAACAAGAGTCGCTAGATGTGTTCATGCACTGTACAGTGCTGGGTAAAGAATGTGTACTCTATTTCTTGGATGAAAATAGCAAAAATAGTTTTTTTCTGCATTACGATCAAGGCTTCGCGCAAATATTTTATATATCGTTATCAGATGGTGCATGTGGTCCTGTCTTTTAATGCCGTTGACTCTAGTAATCGAGTACATGTTAATAAAGTTCACTTTGGATTATAATTGATACTTTTTTCATACATAAATAATAAGTTTTAATAGAAATTGCCATTGATATTAGAGATGTACGAACCCCTACATAGGCATACGACGCCCTAAATAATTACGTAACGCTTGCAAACGTACTCTCCCCACTTAGCATTTACAAGAAGTAAAAATAAATTCTACAACAATTAAAACAATTTGTATTAATTTAACACAGCTTGCCGTTAGCCCTACACTGAGTACCAAGACCAAACCGACTTCTATTTCCTTTTTTCTCTCTCTCTCTCTCTCTCTCTCTCTCTATATATATATATATATATATATATATATATATATATATATATATATATATATATATATATATATATATAAAGTTGAGTCATGAATAACTAGGCATTGGGTTTTAAATCCTCCTGATTTCAAGTGCAGCTCACCGCATCCGCTGTCCTGCAGGTCCTGTTGCACGGCGTGCGCGGCGGCGGCGACGGAGTGCGCGTCCGTCACGTCGAGCGGCAGCACGCGCATGCGCGGGGAGGCGAGCGCGCGCAGGCTGTCGGCGCCGGGGCCGTGCGGCAGCAGCACGCACGCGAACACGCGCGCGCCCAGGGCGTGCAGGCGGCGCGCGGCGGCGTGGCCGAAGCCCGAGTCGCAGCCCGTCACCAGCACCGCCCTCCGCGCCAGCGCCGCCCCCTGCAGGCGGCGGGCGGGCAGCGCGGGCGCCAGCCACAGCGCGCTCGCCCACGCCAGCGCACGCGCCAGCGCCACCACGCCCACCACCTGCACTTCCGACAGGATTCATAAGGGCCTTCCATAAATTACGTTACGCAGGCTTGCAACTTATTGAATACCCTTTCTCCGCCTGTAATGCTCGCTTGAACCCTCCTAAGAAATGACCTAACGCTTGCGAACGTACTCCCTCCACTTACCCCTAACATTTACAAAAATTAAAAATAAATTTTATGACAATTAAAACAATTTGTATTAATTTATTGTGTTAAATATTCAAATTAATTATAATTAACAGAATTAATTGGCGATGCTGACTCCACCTAACAATAAGTTTGGAGGACAATTTTTACGATAAGGAAGGAAGGACGGAAGAAAGCATTGAAGCAAGCGTGAAATTAATTGTATTCTAGAATATACTGTAGGTTAGTTTCGCATATTTTCTTCGTAATATACGAATCAATCAATATACCATTGGTGAAAATACATTTTCAATTATTGTATACATTTATATATTATAGCTTTTAATTTGTATTTTTTAAATACAGTGTTAATATTTTAATGTTTTAGTGTAAGCCGAATAAAAGAAATTATTACAGCAAATTTTGAAAAAAAAGAACAAACTATCAGCGTAACTTAACACTAAACTAACATCACCTAACCCCAAGTAACGCAGCGTAAGGCATCTTCAAATCCCTCCCCCTCCTTTAGCGTTAAGTAATTTGAGGGTGATCCCTAAAGTTGTTAAAACTAACGGTGTTATCTTTTATCTTAACGAGTCGACTTTGACGTCGTGAGATCGGTGAACAAAAAAGGAGTTATAGGAAGGAGAGTATTATGTTTTGCAATTTAATTTATTAAAAGAAAGTATTTGTGATTAAAATAAGTGGGAAATTATATGTTGGTCTGGCTAAATCTGAAACTTTTTTATACTACTTCACACAATTCTCTCATATAGCGCTGCAAACGACTTGCGTTTTTTTTATCAAAATGGTGGGAAATGTGAGCAGCTGACATCGTGCCGTTACTACTTTCCAAACACATACTCTCCTATGATAGTTAATTTAGAAGAAAAATAAATTTAGACGGAAAAATTGGTCGAACGTATTTTGTTACAATGTATGATTTTCATATTGATTCATTTAAAACCTAACAAGAAACTTTATTTAAAAATAAATTAAATGTGCCTCTTTTTCTCTAGCACATCTACCTATATTTAAAAAAAGTTTTCATTGACTTTATAATTGAAAAACTTCGAGATTGAGGCACACGCAGAGTTTGACAATAGATTATTCCTGAAAGCAAATCTTTCCATAAGAGGGAAAGCATGTATGTTTCTGTGTGCTCAAAAACTTTAAAACCGCTGTAGTGACTGCTCTCAAATTCGGCATGAATACTTTTGAGAGACCAAGGAAGAAAATTAGAGTAGATGAGATTCAAAATGTGCTTTTTAACTATATGACTACATTGGGAGTTATATGTATTACTATACAGAATCTATATACTATACTAGCCGAACGTTGTCTTATTCTCTCTGTTTCCGTGTGTCTCAGTCTCCGTCTCTCTCTCTCTCTCTCTCTCTCTCTCTCTCTGTCGCAGTGTCTCTGTCACCCTGTCTTTGGTTCTGTCTCTCTCTCTCTCTGTGACCTTGTCTCTCTTTTTGTGTCACTCTAGCGCCGCCCGTCCTGTCATCGTCGGCCTCGCCCTGTGTCACACGGTACCTCTCAGAAACAATGAAGCCCAGGTGGAGACCAGTTGGAACTGAAATTGAATTAAAATATAGCGCCATTTAGTGAAGTTATAACAAAATGAACAACATAAAAACCTATTCCTATGAAAAAACACGCAGGTGCGCCAACTTTCATGGAGATCGGTCAAACTGCGTTCATCGCTCTGGTACATACCAACATCCATTTTTGTACTATATATATATATATATATATATATATATATATATATATATATTCGTTAGAATATATATATATATATATATATATATATATATATATATATATATTCTAACACACCCACCTAACACTCAACTGGTACCTTCACCACAGCCGCATGAACTGTAGCGGGTTGATAAGATATTATGCTCGTGAAGCGAGCTTAAAATCTCGGGAGCAGGATCTTCAGGGTACGAGAAAGGTTTGAACCCTTGACACAATAAAAATCACACAAATTGCACATAAACGAGCGTATAATTTACCCAAAACTCTGTGGCATAAGTTAATGACAAAGAAAAAAAATCAAGAATAGAATCACACTTTACAAAAATAATCAAAAAACACAAATAGAAACCTTTACAGCCCATTAAATGAATGAACACTTAATTTTCTTCAAAACTAATTCTCTGAAACAATTTCTCTAACCTACACTGGGAATTCCCTTTGAAAATTAATTATGTCTAAATTTAAGCTATCCTAGTTACATTTGCACATGAAACCAAATTCAGTTTACAATCTCTTGCTTTTTTTAAAAAAAATATTACATGCAAAGAACAAAATGTGGGCAAGTGCATTACTCTCAATTATAATTTAACTGTAACTGCTAACAGCAGAATAATAAATGCTCCAAATCGAATGTTTAAGGCAGGCAATAATGCATCAAAAATCTCCTCCTGCAATGCTACAATTCGTTATCACCCGTGTCCTCGATTTCCTGCACTTTCCTATACTAGTCTTTTTCCCTGCCGACGCGAACTTGACCTACTTTTCGATGGATTTGAGTGTTACCTCGAAAACTGCCGTTTCCTGCCTGGAAGGTCACACGCTGGCTTCTGCACCGAGGTTGCTGGATTCCAGCGTCTGCGTCGTACGCCGTCTTCTTGCGCCCTCTTCCGTTCTTGTGGTCGGCCTCTTCTTCTCCCTCGGCTTCTTCTTCTCCTTTCGCTTTTCCTAATCGGCCTCTTCTTCTTCCTCGGCTGCTACCGGCGCCTCTGACTACGCCCTCGTTGTGGAAAAATGTCTCTTGCACTTCTGTGAATACTAGTGCAAGTTCCTCGCTCGTTGCTACTTTTACTTTGTTAAATAATAACTTTCAATGTTTTTCGCACAACGGTTAACTTTACTTCCCGTGATGCTAATTGAGGAAACACTTTCCTAAATGTTCAAATCTCGCGGACGACTAACTAGCACGTCTGTTCGACGCCAAAAACTCCTATCTAGCAGTCGTTGCGGCGGCAAACAATATCTAAGCTGCCGTTGACGAGCGGTGATGCAAATGCTGCTTACCCGACGAACGGCGACAATCAGAAGAGCTGCTTACTCGACGCGTGGTGGCAAGAAAAGAGGGCTTCCGCTTGCGCGTCAGCCTATTTATTGTGAGATGCCTGGGGAAATTCTCCGTGGCGGGGGCATTTCTCCTCTTTCAACCCTTCACCAGGAAAAACGTTGCTTGCTACTTCGTCTTTGATTAGTACGAGCAACGGATACCAGGCTGCGCGTTTAGGTACTCTGATTTACGCCTGCTCTCCTCGCTGCCTGTGGGTGTTCGTGCAGACGAAACGGTGGTGTTATGGGGTTGTACAATCCCATAACGCCACATTATATATATATATATATATATATATATATATATATATATATATATATATATATATATATATATATATATGGACGACATTGTTACCGGGGATTTCCAGGTGCCGTGTGGTGGGGTCTGGCGGGTTCGGCCGGATCTGCAGAGCGGGTGGATACGGGAGGGGGAAGGCAGGGAGTGGGAGGGAAGGTGAGCAAGGAGGGGGCGGAGCAGAAGAAGCGAAAGGAGGAGGAGTGGAAAGGAGCACAAGGAAGAAAAGCTGCTAAAAATCGGATTGAGCGGAAGAATTGGGGTTAGCGAAGATGGAGCGGGAGTGTGTGGATGAGCGGGACGGGAGGCGTGGACAGAACGACGAAGCCAGCGCGGACAGGGCGTGCGGCACAGATGGGAATGGCGGACGAGGCTTCCTAAAAAATAATTGTAATAAACACCCGGGTCATCAGCTAGTTATCGATAAAATGAATAAATTCATAGAGACCTTTTACTCAGCCTGATGCATTTTAGCGTATATCGCTTTTTTCTACTCCCATTGTATAATTCTCTTATTTGATGACTGCAACCTGTTGTATAATGATGCTCATTACGAAAAAGAATTCACTATAAATCAGGTGGTCGACCAATTACAGAGTTTACAACCCAAGTATGACAATGCAGTAATCATTGAGAATCGTTCTAGTAAATGTTTCTTTCGATTGTGTGCGTTAAAATTGCATTCAGTGCTTGTAATGCTTGTCAGTTTTAATTTCTTTTATAATTAATAATTTTTACGTGGAATGTTATTTAAAATAAATTGGATCATAATTTTCCTTTGCTCCTATTTAACTAGGCCAGCGGTAAACAAAACCCGCCTGCGGCAGGGTAGGGTATCTGCTGTCTACTAGGTGGCTCTGCTGAACTCTCAATGTCAACTGCCTCGAAACGATTCAATGTGAACGTTTAACTTATAAAACTGACCATAAGTCTTTTAGAAAAAAATACCGTATGAAACTAGATGTAATGGGTATTAATACACGAGTGTGATATTATGATACGAGCGAGTATCGTAGACTTCACACTTCAACCATCATTACATCTTCGTTTCATAATGTACTATTAAGACTGCGCATGCACAACACGAATTAAGCAGAGGTTCAAGTGTAGTATACGCCAAGGTGCTTCACACTGTGCAAAAAGTCTGTGATATTTCTTATTCGTTTATAGATTTACTCTACCTGCAGCGCGCACGTCTGCCACCACCACCTCGCCAGCGCCAGCGCCAGCGCCACGCCCACCACCCGCGCGCACCAGCGGCGACGCACCAGCACCATCTGGAAACAATTCACCACTCCACTCCTATGAGGATTTACGGCTCGTTTACCTGCGTTCCGCAGAGCGAACGGTTCCTTCTTTGACTTCAGGGCAGCACGTGGAGCTTTTACTGGCCTAGGTGGAGCAGGGCGTCAGTTGAGGTCACTGAAGTGCCTCTGACCGGAAGGTCCAAGATTTCGAGTCCCGACGGTGGCAGGATTGCCAACACTAGACAGCTGTGTCAAATTCAGCTGCTGACTGAAAGAAAATTCTAATAGACGACTACTATGATCGGTAGTTTTCCGTGTTTTTTTTTCGGTCAACACCAGGTGTATGCCGTTCAGCAGTACCATATAAAACGGGCCATCGACCACTCGCGATCTTACCTTCCTCTTCCTTGCCCTATCCTCGCCACTAATTACCTACACTTACACTAACAAGCACTACACTTTCACACTCGTCGGGAGCTTAGAGCTTGTTCCATTAGGGTGGTGCCTCGCTGGTGGGAGAAACGGTTGGCGAAATCCCCGCTAGCCGAAGTGTAGGTCGCCACCGAATCTCGCCATCCGGCGGGAGACCCACCTCCTCCCGCGATTCAAAATGCGCTACACTTACGGGACTATTGACCTTAGCAATTGACAAGCCCAGAAACACTAACCAATCAATCAATCAAAACGTGGACATTCTCTACTGCTATCATTTGTATTACTGTTTGCAAGATCAACACGCAGTCAAAGGCTGAATTCAACCTAGCAATCTAACGTCGGAACGGGAACCTTATGGCCTTCCGAGCAAAGTGGCTACAGAGACAACAGTAATGCCGTCTGTGAGCTAACTTAGAAATAATAAGCATAGTGTATATTACGCGTACCGTCAGTGGTTTATCAGCGATTTTGTATAATACTATACTAGTCAGTTTGAATAATAACCATATCACCTAGTCAAAGTGATGCATTATTCTTAATAGCTAGTGCGTTTGGCAAAAGTAAGAATACTCTTTAATATTGATCGCTTTGTCTACCCATAGTATATCTTATCTAATGTGATTTGATGAAAGTAATTTTCTCTTTTGTGTTTACCTTCACAGCGTGGTTGATGCTTCCAGCCACTGACTGACCGACTCGTCATTTCGAAATCTTAAAACGGGTCCCACTTTTACTGTCCACTCTTGTGTTATTATTAATCCTCGGAATAATACTAATTTCCCCCTGGTTAGGCGTGCACTGAAACGGATCCCCTATTTCCTCTATATTTACTTATGATAGTAATAATAATCACTATACAAGTGTTGAACCGGTTTCAATTTTTACATATAGTCTTTACAAACAGCAATTCTAATACACAAGGTGGAGTTGAGGGCCGTTTTAGAAATTTATTTCTGATCGTGAGTACGCAAAGCCTCTCCTCATCAGGAATCGGGTGTTTATCATCTAGTAGGTTTCTTCAAACGTAACGTGCCTCTCCTTATTCCCAAATTTAATAAAAAACACAAAACGGTCTTTCAAGAACTCACTGACACCGCCAATGTTTGTGCAATGTATTTATTAATGACAAACAAATGTTTACTGGGCGACGTTGCCGCCTCTCCTAGCTAATATACATAACATAACAAAAAACAAACAGAAACACATGTTTATATACCCTTAAAAAATAGAAAATATTTACACACATCCTCACATAATATTTAAAGAAAAAAAAGCATTCACTCTAGCACGCATTTATTTCCATTTCAATGGCCATCTTTTGTATTTTAAATATTTCGCCTTTTAAAATTACGCAACTTGACCTTACAATGTCGAAATGAAAAGAAAAGCCAAAAAAATTATTTCATTTTGCACTGAGTTTTGTATTCCACACATTCGCCGATTATGACAGTTCCATATTTACCATTCCATATTACATCCATTTACATATCTGCCAGCGGCTTTCATCTGTATCTCTCATTAATTCCACACTTAATACACTATCATGGCGTCCTCCAGCTCCGAAACCTACCAGGTCCACAGGCATCCTGACATCAATGCCCTACCAGGTCCACAAGCATTCTCTGAGGTATTCACCAAAACAAACGTCTTTTTCTGTCATTTATCCCAAACATATTTCCCTAAAATTGCATTTTCTCTCTTATTTTGCCTGGCGCCTCATTGAACTTACTACGTAAATTATCAACGTATTTTTTCGTAATTCCCTTATGTTTAAATGTTCTTTTCTAGTCAGTTTATCAAAATGTTCATCTTAAACGTTTTTTCCCCTTTTATTTGTCTTGCGATAATTTTTCTCGAATTTATTCTCCGAAACCTAATGGAAACTCGTCCTTGATAATTACAAAATACATTTTATTTATTTATCTACACAGGTCTAATAAGTTTCTAAAGTTCGTCAAATACGTCGTAAACAAATAAATAAATAAATGTTCCAGCGCTCACGAACAGTCATTTGTCAATGCACAAAATGTCGTATTTTTACTTTCTCGCGCTTATGAAGGAACTTCTTAAGAAGAGAAAGTTATTTAATGCTGTGCGAAAAAACGGCAAATTTTTTCTATTAAAATGTGTTTTGAGATATTTGGCTTTGTGACGTGTCTGTCTGGACCGTCACAGAACTTTATGCTAAAACACTTTTTGCGTAAAGTTTATGAGGAAAAAGAAAAAATGAAAGTATAAAGTATGTTTGCATAAAACGCATCGGAACCTATGTGTGGGCCGTAATTTTAAGACTCCAACTTCTGTTAATCTCCTAGGCCGAAGGTCTGAGGCTCCTCACCTACTAGGACACGCATAGGGAAGCATCAACTCTGTTCTTAGAGTAATCACCCACAAACAAAATAATTATTACTTTGATCAACTCGTATTATGCACAACGGCTAAATAAAGCGTTTAATCCAGCTTCATTATTCGCAGTCTCCGCCTTCCGTAGATATGATTACACAATGACTGGACATTGCTCGTAATAGCAGGATAAATTACTTTGCAACAAATCTATTCAAGCGGAGCTGATAACGAAAGTCCCTGGCCCTCAATGGGAATAACGCCCACAACTATATACTCTTGCCTGACAGGAGCCCTGTACGGAAGTTTTCGTTAGTGATCGGCGGATTGACGTTTAAGTGCTGTCTCACCCGGCGTACTATCCAGACTTGGGTCCTTCTGATTATCACCTGCCAGGTCCGCGAAGAAACTCCGCATTACCCCTCACCAGAGGAGGTTGCGCAGCACTTCGGTGAAAAGTGGGCCTAAGAAGGCCTTGTAAGTCTTGGGGAAAAGTACACGCAACTCAAAGGGGACCGTAGCCCTAACTAGAGTGCTCGTGCATGCACGAGACAATAAGGTGCAAAAAAAAATTAGAAGGCCCTTTGTACTTTAAGCGACGCTTCCTTCGTATAAATTCATTTTACTCGGACACTTTTACATTTTTCTGGAAGTTCTGTAACCTTTAACAAATCAATGGCCAACCTACTTTTTATGCATTACTTCTGTCATTATCTCAAATGAGTTATTAAGGTATCTACAATTACTTTTCATTGGAAGTGGCGGCAGCGATATCCTTCGAAATGTAAAGTTCCATTCACAGTTTATGGCACTCGTCATATTGGTCAGACACTCGTTTCATACTACGTTGCAGATGCTGCGCATTTTTTCTCTAACAATTATTAACCGTTTCAAAAGTGTTATACTAAAATAAACGTGTTCACTTAACTAATATTAGCGTATTGTTAAGGCATAACTCCCACGTGCACTACCTTTGTTTTCTGTGTTCTTTATAATTGTGGGCATTTTAGCTCGTTTCTGGTAAAAGCAAGAATAATTTCATTGAATTTCTTCATTAAAATTAGAAACGTAAGAGGTACGTAGCACAACATTTCTTTAGAAAATTAAAAAAATATATATATTCTTCAGAAAATTAAAACAAAATTAAAATAAAACACTAATTTTTATTTAAGTTAATAAATTGTACTGGAGCTTTAATTGGTGTTAAAAAAATCCCACAGTCTAAATACATCGAAAAATATATTAAATTCACCAGAAAAAAATATAACAAGTATTTCTGCTTACTGAAACATGTGAATTACTGGTAGCTTGTTTTCTATTTATTTCAATGTTTGTTTCAATATTTAGGCAAATTATAAATTTTGTAATAATTTACAGAAAGTTAAGTACCTACGTTTTCAGCGGTGAAGAAAATATATCACACTTTTTCAACCAAATTTCCTTAAAACTTAAGAATATTCACCAATTACAAAGAATGAAAATAAAAAACTAAAGGCCTCCGAATTGTGCACATACTCGTGGTGATTTTTCATGTGTTCCGATCCAGCTACACACTGCACTGTGAACAAGACTGTGGATTATCTTGTGACCTTTTCCCAACTTGATGGCTTCTTAAAGTTATGCAATTTTTACAAAGAGAGAGAAGTTATCTGCGGTCTGGTGCTAGTCGTCGACGAGGTTACATAGCAAGATAAGAGCTCTTATCGGGTAGAGTGAACTCAGTCATTACAAGAAAGAAGTTCAGAATGTTAACCCTCAGCCCCAAAATAAGTAAAACAAGCCTTCACGGACAGCGTGCTACCTACCTGCGAGGCGGCCCCGAGTTTGATTCCCAGCCGAAGCAGTAGCTCTCAAACATAAATCGTCTCATTTTCTTTAGCTGTGGGACGAACGAATGCTGAAGCTGGCCAAACGAGCTAGATACGATGATGGGAACATGTCATGTCCGCCACACGTCTTCCTTACCTCCAGGCGAGGATAATAAGTAAAAACAGGACCAAGGCCTGCGATAACCCCTTGCTGGCAAAAGTCCTATTAATCAGACTCTAAATGTCAAATATATACATCAGAGACACATTCAGAAAAACGTGTTCTTCCTGGTGTCTGTGTACATTTACTTTAAAGAGTTTCATTATTACAATTCTTGTGAATTTGTGTGAATAATGGCTCTCCAAAACTTACAGCATTGGACTCTAATTTAATATTTTCTGACATTCTTTATATTGCACAGCGAGTTACGGTGCAATAGAGCGCACAAACACATGTTGCATTTTGCCCTTTGTATGTGCTTGGCTTTTTACTAGTGACCACATCTTAATTGCTTTCCTTTTTTGTTGAAAATTAATTACTTAACATTATTTACGAACAACCCTTTCCCTTGTTGCGGTATTTTAGGCTTTTCGCTTGCCCTCCGTATAATCATTCTTCTAGCTTTCTGCTTTCATTTTTGTCACTGTCAAAGGAAAAAATTATCAGAAGTTATATACTCGTAAGTAGGTCTTGAAATTTGATTCTATTAAACGTCAGTGCATGCGCAGGACTTTCAAGGCCATATTAATAATTTATAAATAAATGATCATTTGTTTATCAATAACAGTTAGGCTGTTTTTCTCTTACCCAACGCCACTGTCCATTCGCCTCTCTCTGAGGTAATTGTAAATAACACACTTTAAGTTCTAACACAAAGAAAATATATTGTTCGTGAATTCAGGTTATCTCCATCAATCGACAACTATTTCCTGTTCGAGTTCTGCGGATATCTTGTTCCGTGTAGAACCACCAATTAATGTTCTTAAGTACATTCCCCAAGGTTTCGTTAAACTTCTGTTCTCTTTAAGACGCTTCTGTTTGGGTATTTAAACCAGAATATCACTTAAAATATCACCACGTACAATCAAGCATCCATTTCTTACCAACTCGGGCCAGTCTCTCTCAAACAATCTTGCCACCGTAGCAAGCTAAGTACCTCAATTGTCTCTTTCTTACGAGCTGATATAACTTGAACAAATGTATATTTTCGTTTCGTAACAATAACTCTAGAACTCTATAGCCGCTCTTATTGAATTACTCTCTGAATTTTTCCGACACCTACGCGCAGCCTGACTTTTGCGTTTGAAATATATTTTCCTTGTAACATTTTTAATTGTTTCAAAACGTTTTGACAACTGAGAACTGTCAACTCGCCAACTTCAAAATTATCCACTGACGTTGCCAATAGAACAATGCGGGCTTCAACATTGCAAGCGTGCAAAATGGCTACTATCTTCCCTGACCTCCTTTTTTCTATGTAGGTCAACCGCAGATGCCTACAAGTTCCAAACAGGATTCACTGGAGGGACGTGGGTTAGCTGTGAACTACGCCGCCCCTACGGAGCTGCGCTTCGATATCACTGTCGGTGCGTTGGTTGTTTCGATGTTTCCGGGCGCGTCAAATCCAAAAGCCAATGGTCCCGAACGAGTTGTGCGTATTTTGTCTTGGGAGTGGGCGGTGTTCCTCTGCCCGCTGGAACGTAATCCAGTGGTGTCTCCCTCCCCTAGTATCTCCCTAACGGGACGCCGCCACGTACGCTAAACGCTCTAAGCGACTACAGACTGCATATGAATCTTAGTGTATTTAAGTGTAAGAGTGAGAATTAGGGAAGGTTTAGAGAGAAAAATGAGGAAAGAAAGATCGCGCCCGGTCCGGGTGCCCTTTGTTACGGTACTGCTCCGGCATTCGCATTGTGTCGGTCGGAGAAACCACGGAAAAGAATCGATCAGAGCAGTCAGCCACTAGAATTCTCCTCCAGAATTCGACCTAGCTACTTTGGAAAAATTCGCCGCCGTCGGGACTCGAACCTCGTGGTCAGAGTTGCAGAAGAGGCCGCAGTTGCTCCGACCTAACCCAGACGGCCGCGCGTTCCAGTTGCAATGGCGGACGTCCAGCTGCACGCAAATCTCGCAAAGGCCTCTCGCGGCTCTCAGTGAAAGTCGCAACATGGGAAGATGCAGAAACGCGAATTTTGCCACGCCATCGCTGCATTGGTGTTTCCGCCCTCCGGCTTTCTTCGAATGAGGCAGCACATTTCGAACACGGGGAAAAAAATACAGGATGTCCCCGAGAAATTAAGGTTGAACTGGAGTTTACTGGCGTCAAGCCTTTTCTAGGTTTCCTGAGAGACTGGTGAAATGCGAATTTAGAAACTGCTTAAGGGGACGACGCACGTGCTATTTAAGGAAAAGCTTCATTTGCGATTATAAAATTGTCTTTTTGCAATTGCGATTACAATATTATATTTTGTGTAATACTATAATACAGTTATAAATAAATGAAATTATATGTTTTTGGTTTATTATTGTATTTATTAGATATTCATAATGTGTACACTTTTACATTTAAATTAATAATGCATGATAATTTAGACGCCATAAGTATTTTGAACCTCAAATCATATCAATAATTTTTGAAGTATGAGTTGAATAGAACAGGCATATACTTAGTAAACATTATGAATACTTAACACAAAATGGAAGAGGAATGCTACATATTCCTTTATCTGTTTCTTTCAATACTATTTCAATTGGTATTTCATCTATGCCTATTGAATTTTATGGAGCTGTCTCGTTTATAGCTTTTCTTATCTCACTCTCCTTCACCAGGAGATCTTGTATATATTAAATTCAATTGTCCAGTATGGATTTGTATATTCCATCTTCTTTCTGGCAATTTGACTTAATATCTCCGAAAAGTTCGTAGTTTTTTTCGCCAGAAAAATCTCGTTTTGCGTCTCCTGTAAAAGAGGATTTTTCCTGCTCCTATATTAGTAAATTACTTTCTCTAATACGCTGAGTTTTGTCGTTCCTTAATATCTAACACTTTTTCCCCCTCGTCTGTTTGTGAACAACACTAGGACCTAAAGCATTCGTATTATGTTTTCCAAAATATTCCCAGATCAATCTGGCTCGAGCTTGAAGTTCTTGCGATTTACGAATTCGAACATTTTCGGGGTGCGGGGTATGAAAGCCCTGAGACTTGTTCAAAATTTTCTCTAAGTAGGCTCCAAATTTTGTCTTTAATTTCTTGTAAGAATTGAGAGAAATGCACATAGTATAAAGATGGCATAGGTCTAATTTTCACAGTTAACTCTGAATTTTTCAAAATTAGAAAAGGTTGAAAACTTTTCGGAGTCTTTCTAAAACTACAATAATTAAGGTAGAATTTTTTTTCTTCACATAAAATTAGTTCTCCACAATTAATTTTTTAATTAATTTCATGTTCATTATTTTGAAAATATAAGTAGTTTTCGCGCAACTTTGAAATACAAGCAACATTAACCCTAGATTACAGAGGCGACCTGTACCGAGCATTATTACAAAGGCGTAGTCTGACAAACTACTTTGGGTAAAAATAAAGAACTCATTTTTACTATGAAGTACTAAATTTAATGGATTGAACATGTATGGACATTTTAAAGGGTTTTATAGATATACCTAAATAACTTGACTCTCACAGTAGACGCTTGCAGCTGTCACTCACTCAGACGTGGCTTTTGAGAAGCGTCCGCGGAAGTACCTCGTCATGATACCTTTGTTATTATCGTCGTCGTCCCATTACGATTGCCAAATGTTCAGAACAAAACTTAAATGCTACAAGACAAAGAGCTCGTATTCATTATTCACAATAGTAACCAATATACGGCCAAAAATATCACTGGCGTAACTACAAAGGCGTAGTCTACTGGACGACGCGTATTAAAGTGGAGTATACCGGAAATAGACACGCGCACACGGTTACGTTTATTTCACTTGCTAATTGCCTAATGAAAGTACAGAGTTGCAGAAACGGAGAGCGAGGAGAAGGGGTGGGGGAAGCGTCTGACAGACGATGCCTGTGTAATCTAGGGTTAAAAACAAGATTTTCTGAAATCCTACTCCAAATATTATCTGTAAACGTTTTGAACGGATAGAACTACATCCACTGAAAAACAAGACATAAGCACAATTTTGATGTATTCTCTTTATTTTTTGAAAGTTACACAAATGTAAGGTTTTAGAAATATCTCTCATCGTTAAAATTTATTAAATGAAAATGTATTTCATTATTTAAGACGTTTGTTAACAAAGAAGCTTCAAAGCATCTCTAATGATGTTTTTTGAAAAGTTCATACCATTTTGAGTAAATGAAAACTAAAAATTTCGCATTTTTGAAAACGTTCAATCAAACTTTCTCAAAAACGGCGGAATTTTTTTTTCTGGACAATCTCCATTTTGGAAGAGAGATCAAATCTTTATGATATTCCGGAAGCCTTATTTCGATCAAGATATCTGGGGCCCGAAAATTAAAAATACTGAAAAATGTAGGTACATCAACCACAGAATAAAAAATGTGAATGATACGGAAACGATAAGCAATCCATTGCGTTAATTGAATTTGTTTCTAAATGTTGTGTCTTATAACATGCCATTTGTAAATATTAAGTGAACGTCCGTTTTCATATTTTCGCTCTTACGAATTCGCAATCGAAAAGGGCTAGAAATCGGTTATCATGGCAAGGCGTTTGGACGAACAATGTGTCTATTTTGACAAGATCAATTGTTTCAGTGATTCACTACAGTGAATATAAAGACGTTTTGAAATTGTACTGGTAATATTGGAATTATATTTAATATATTGATATTATTGTAATGTTGACTGTGTCATAAGCATTAATTCAAATCGTTTTAGGGGCCGTCCATAAAGAACGTAACGCTAATTTCGAGTATTCTGATTACCCCCTCTCCTATCCATAACGGACTCGTATCGCGCGTTTGAACCCCTCCCTAAATAATTACGTAACGCTTGAGACAAAATCCCCACCCCATTTAAATGCAAGAAGTGAAAAGAGATAATAATAATAATAATAATAATAATAATAATAATAATAATAATAATAATAATAATGTCTTTATTAATGGCGAGGCTCAGGCCATAGGGCCTGCTCTTCCGCCTAACCACAAATAGCTCAGTACATACAATTTGTATTCATTCTATTTGTATATTACAACTTTTGTCAATTAAAGTTGGAATTATTTGACAGAGGTGACTGCACTTAACAATAAGATTGGCGGCAAGTTGCGAGGGAAGGAAGGACTCATTGGTGAGAAGATGTTTGATCACAAGCCGTGCACACGCCGTCGAGGATAACGTATGTGAAAGAGTCAATTTACATGGATTCTCGAAATTTGTTTGTATTGAGTTATTTTCTTCATAACCTTATAGATTCATTAAAAATTGGTGAAAATATATTTCCATTTATTGTAACAATTTACACCTATTAATTTTAATTTATGTGTTCAAAATAAATTAATAAGTAATATTTTAATGTTTTAGTACAAGACTAACAAAAGGAATTATTTCAGATGTTGAAAAATGTAATACACACACAACTGAAATTAGCCACTTTTTGTTACCAGTGCCCAATAATAAGAGTTCTCCTGCCGAAAATTCGTCGGTTTTCGCGCAGCATTACGTAACTTTCTCTCTACTCCGTAGGGAGAAAGTAAGGAGATTCGATTCCCGTAGAACCTCATGTGAAATTTGTTACGACAAAACGAGTTAGCATGCTTCACAGGGGCTAGTCCAACCTTTGTGAAGCGTCCAAACCTTACCCCCATACCCTATTCCTTCACAATTCTGGCAGAAAGGTAGATGTCGCAGGGCGCGTGCGAGACGCGAGTGCCAAGACGCTACCTATCGGCGATTTCTTGACTTGACTGCGACTGACGTGACTTGACTACCCAGCGACCCCTAGTGGGTGCTGGGTGTTTAATAAAGGAGGCCGAAGTTCTTATAACTACACTAAATTGCTAACTCGTCCAGTCAAAGCAGTGGATCAGATGAAGCCGGTCGCCATATTAGAAACGGACACAAAACTGGCGGGAATTTGAATTCGAGTAGTACCAAGCTCATGCTCTGGGGGAATGAATTCCCAGAATTACACACAAAACGATTTTAATAATTTATATCTGTTAAAAAAAAGTAATACGAATATTATTTATTTCAACAAAAGCTTAATTGCTACACGTTTCAAGAGAATGGTATTTAATAACTAGAATTATATTTACATATTGTTAAATAATATCAACTTATTCAAATGATGTCTTTTACTGATAGAGCAAGTATATTCAGCAAAATGTTTGGCCTGGGAGAAAAGTCTTATTTCAGAGTAACTGTCTACTATTGAACTGATAAGCTGTACCTTATGGGGAACATCAATTACGGCAGTGACATTAGCACACAGATTAGTGCCTGGGAAAAGGTTTTCATTTAATGCACACTACCGCTTTATGCTATATTTCATGTAACTAAATATGAAGCAGAAGCACCCTTATCTCTGAAGCAGAAAGACAACTGCTTCTCAGTTTCAAGTACAGTTTTCTACACGCGTTCTGCAGCTGACACAAGACCACCTGTTTTGCACATCAACAAATCTTGTGTACTCTGCAAAATGCAAGTAACAGTCCACAACAATTTCCCTTAATAAAGCATTAACACAATTACAACAAGTAATTCGTTTGGTCAAGGATTGAACAATAAAGCCACACACATAACACAGCACATTGTCCCTTATATCTATCAATTGTGGCTTTAGAACATCTCCAATGTTGAACTGTGCAGTATTAGGTTCATCATGCATACCTCACTTTCCAGTTTTTTGTCCTTCCATTTTGGGATAAAAATTGCTCGCATCATCACCATCACAGGCAATGCAATTAGCTGCAGAAGAAGAGGATATACTGTTTCTGGTATCTGCTTCAGAACTGCAGTAAACTGTTTAACATTGGGGTTGTTGTTGCAACCTAATCTCCTTGTAATTCTTGAGAACAGTATCTCAATATTATCCTGAGAAAATCTGTAAGTAAGTACATACTAAAGAGGATTTTCAGCTCTGTTAAATACTTCCTCCTCAAAAGAGAAAACTGATTTGACAGCAGTGGCCAAACCAAGAACAAACGTTGTCCTAGGTGAATGGTAAAGTAGTTTGCCATGGCTGTCTATCAGAGAAAATAAATAATTTACGTCTTTAATAATTTGCGCTTCTCTGTTAATCAAGTTGTCAAATAAGAGAGGTTTTTTGAAGCCCCTGGCAAAGACCCTCCTGCTATTGAGGAAGTCGAAGATTCGATCCATAACCTGAATGAAATGAACAGTAGCTTTACTACCCTGAAACTCGCTAATTTGGGACATATCTAAAAATGTAAGTGCATCTCCAAATGAAGAACTTAAAGTTTGAGCAGCTAAAGAGTTCTTAGAGTTACGTTTCCATTCTACATGTTTTCGTGTGACTTTTTTAACTAAATTCAATGATATGGAAGACTTAATTTTTTCTAAGTTCTCAATAAAGGACCGCTGTATTTCTCCCTCTAGAGCATTACATTTTAGCTATGTTCCAAGGCCATTACGAACCAATTTTATGTTGTGGCACGCATCAGGAAAAAAATACACACTATATCCAGCTGTTGGATGCTTAAAAAACATTTGATTGCTTCAAAATTGCTGGCATACATATCATAACCAAGTGCAATCATTGTTTGTAAATTTGTGTGTGTGTGCCATCACATGTTACACCTCTTATTTTTACACCAACCTCAAAGCTCGTGTTCAGAGCAGTTTTCACTAGTTCAGTTTGAACCACTGCATTCGGCAAGTTAACAAAAAAATGCCCAATTGACCACTTCCACTTGTTTGTCAATGAAACCAGCATGAACACCAGTGCCTCAGTAGCAGAAACTTCAGAACCTTCCACAGCAACTTTATTACCATAGTTACAATAACCCACAAACCGACATGCTTTAGAATCCCACACAACATCTTTCCTAATAGTCATGCTATCAAACACTAAATTACACTCTATCTTCTGGGTGTATCTTGCACAGTGCTGTAAGAACATCTGAAATAAATTCTGGTTCGATATTGACAGAGGAAATCCAGTTTCTTATTGAACTAGGGGATGCAAAGATATCATTGTTCTGGAAAAGAAAAACAATAATAAGAACAAAATAGAGTAACAATTTTACATTTGATTTTATAACATTCTATTTACCTGCAAAAATCATAGGCCTTAGGTGAATAATAAAACAGTGAGAGCAAATTGTTTTATGTCCATGGAATATTTCCTCCTTTTATATTTTCTGTTGTCGTTCTTCAGCTCATTTTCAAAAACAATTGCTGTTTTCTATTGCCTATTAATTGCTTATTTTTTAAATGTTGAAGCAAATATGTTAAGGGCACAATTTTTTTCTCTCTTCTGCGTAACTTCGGTGTAAAAATTTTAATCTTCCTTCGCAATTTGGTAGAACTAGAAACAGTAGGTTTTTCACAGGAATGACGTTCTCTTCCACAGCTTCAACGGTTAATTCAGTTAATTCCTCTGAATTTTCAAAAATTACAAACGCTTAAAATATTTTGAACCTCCAGCAATATTTTTTAAGATATTTTTAAGTTCATCAGTTCTCGTCGCGACACCGAGCTGTTCGGACGTCTCCAAACAGAGCAACGGTCTCGGCGCATTGTGCCGAATAACCTTGGTTCAGTCAAGTTAAAGTTAATCTGGAAGAACCGTGCTCTTTTCTGAATTTGTGCTTTTTTGTGAGTTTGTGAGTTTTGTTTGTTTTGTGTTCGATGTATATCATAGAAGAACCAAAATAGATTCTGCCTCTCGACGTCAACCATCTACAAGTTCGACAGGGCTGCAACCAACCAGAACGAGCTACGCGCAACCATCTCAAGGAGGCGCCAAATGCTGCACATACCCTGTGGCATGTGTTCAAAGTTTCAACACCACCATCTGCCCTTGTGACGGAAGGAGCCCGTGCCCAGTGAGCAGTGCATCCGGACATGCGCGGTGGCGGCTCGTCCTGCCTTCAAAATACGTGTTCATCGGCTTGATCGGGCGTCTGCGGTTGCTGCTGGGAGGCGGCCGGTTCGCTGCGCCTGACGGCCGATTGGCAGATGACCTTCTCGCCCGTTAGGCTGCATTAAGTCGTGCGCCACCACGCAGCGTGGCGTCTGGTTGCACGCGTCTCATGTAGCGTGTTCTGATGCGGCCGGCCTTAAAAACAAGGCCCCTCGTTAGTGCGTGTCTTGGTGTGGCTGCCTACTGATAGAAGTTATATCATATCTTTCTACTTCACGGAAACTGCGCAAGTCGGTTAAATGGTTGCCTGACCGAAGGTTTGAGACACATTTCTTTATGTATTTGGTAACAGCAGTTCGTAAGACCTGTGCTCTAAATATGAGGGGAATAATTAGGTAAGAAAATTGATTCAATATATGTACACTAACAGTTCTAAATTTTCGAATTTATCTTTTTTCGGGACTAAAAGCGAGTCGTTGTTACTCGTCCAAGGATAAATTAGGGCAATGTATTTTTTGATAAAGTGTGTTTCTGAAAACGATATAATTATTTAAGATAATCACAACTGCAGAGGCACAACAGGTATCTGTATAAAAGAACTGTGATCAGAATATTTTCAAAGCACAATAATTGAAATAACATTTCAATTATTATTGTATTTTTGTTTTCGTCGCGGATTGATCGATGCGTATCAAAATTTCTTGAATACGCTATTAATAGTGATAATTATTTTTTCATAAAGTGTAAATAAAAGATTTAAAAGTACTATGAGTGTCGAGTGCAATAAATGCAAAGCCGAAATTATTATTAAAAACAAGTCTAATGATGCGGATTATGTTGAGTGCGACGGATGTGAAGGTAAATTTCACCCAGGTTGTACACCATTATCAGCTTCCGAAGCAAGAGTATTTGCACTCAAAAAACAAAGATGTTTGAAATATTACTGTCCTGATTGTGCTCCCTACAAAGATCCAAAAAACATCATTATAGCATTCAAGAGACTGGAAACGAGGTTCGAGGATTTACAAAAATCTAATGAAAATCTGAGAATGGAAATAAAAAATCTGAAACAAGGTAATTTTAATTGTCCAACATCTGATTCAGATATGGACTATGAAGAATTATTTGCCGAATTTGTTGACCGAGAACAAAGATCGAAAAATATTATTATGTATGGAATTGAAGAAAACACCACTGTATCGGCAAAACAAGACGACGCTGTTGAAGGTAATGAAAACACCAATGTGTCGGCAAAAGACGGAGACATTAAAGACAGAGAAAAAGTAACATCAATACTGTCTAAAATTATCAATCCCATACCCGAATTTAAAACTTATCGACACGGTAATCCAAAAAAATTCGCTAATGTAGCCGCAGATTCTGCAACCAACGAACGCACTAGACCACTTATAGTTGTATTTCTGAACTCATCACAATCTTTGAGAATACTTAAAAACAAAAAGAAATACAATGGTAATGTTCGTATGGGACCTGACAGAACCATGCGTCAGAGACAACATTTGAAATCTGTCATTTCGAAATGTGAAGTTGAACGTGAAAGTGGCAACAAAAATGCGAAAATCAAATACATAAAGGGTATTCCGAGATTAATTACTAATGCGACTGAAAAACCAATTACAATAGATGATTCAATTGTGAAAGAACCAAATCTGGAAAACTAAATGAAAGGCAACCATCTAATCAAATATCCATCTACTACCAAAATGTTAGAGGACTGAGAACGAAATTATCTCTTCTCAATAGTACCGCGCCTTCATTTAATGATACAGATATCTTTGTATTCACCGAGACATGACTACATGGAGGTATCCTGAATTCTGAGCTGGCTTTCCCGGACCATGAAGTACATCGAGTTGATAGAAGTAAAAATACGAGTCAATTTGAAAGGGGTGGAGGTGTGGCTGTCATCACCAGAAGAGAACTTAACGGTATCGTCATAGAAACTGAAAATTCTTCAGCTGAACAAATCTTTGTACATATCTGTGTAGGTAAAACTAATTTTATTATAGCAGCAGTTTACTTCCCGCCCAAATCTGATATACAAGCTTATTCTCAATTCGCTGAAAATCGCGAAACAATCTTTGAATCAAATCCAACCGCCAAATTTATTGTCATGGGTGATTTTAATCTTCCCTGCACGGAGTGGATAAACAATGATTCTAATCTTAGTTGTAATCTCCAAAATGCCTCTCAAAATGAAAATCAAAATAGCTTATTAATCATAAATACCTTCAATTACGTCAACTTAACACAAATAAATAATGTAAAAAATATATATGGAAATATGTTAGACCTAATATTTGTACAGGAACTAAATAGTACTGCCAGACTAATAGATTCACCTATTATACCCTGCGACAACTATCATCCAGCCTTGGAATTAGCAGTACCTATATATGACAATTTTCACTCACTTAAATCAGAAGAAATTAGATTTAACTTCAAACTTGCCGACTATCATGAAATTAACAACAAATTAACTACATATGATTGGTTAACATACTTTGAAAACAATAATTTAGAGTCATCTACTGCCTTTTTCTACGATATGTTATATGAAATCATCGATACGCATGTTCCAAAAAACAAAATTTCCTTTTCAACTTATCCTGTATGGTACTCTAAAGAACTTAAACAATTACTGAAATCAAAAACTGAAGCTCATGCAATCTACAAAAGCACCATACAAACTAGAGATTATATAACTTTTTCAAACCTTCGTAAATTATGTAAATCTAAAGCAATTGAAGATTACGATAAATATATATTGAGAATAAGTACATCCATCAAACATGATGTAAAAGCTTTTTGGAAATTTACAAACAACAAAAGAGGAGTTGAAGGCTTACCAAATAATATTTTTTACGATAATGAAAGTGTCACCACTGGCCAAGGTATTGTGGATTTATTTGCGAAATATTTTGAATCAATATATACAAATGAAAATGTAAATATTTCAACTGTTAACCAAAACTCCGATTCGTTAATCAATATTAGTGATTTGAATATTACTCAAACAGAAGTATATGAAGCAATACGAAATCTTAACATAAACAAAGGAGTTGGTCCTGATGGCATACCAGCAATTTTGCTGAAAAATTGTATAGCTAATTTGACTCCCATTCTCCATAAACTATTCGAAAAATCTCTAGTTGAAGGACTTATGCCAGATGTATGGAAAGTTAGCTATATTACTCCGATATATAAAAGTGGAAATAGATCAAATGTCAAAAATTACAGACCAATCTCCATCATGAGCATTATTCCCAAACTTTTTGAAAAAATAATTACTAATAAATTAACATATATATTCAAAAACATCCTTATAGAAGAACAACATGGTTTTAGGCAAAAACGATCCACTGTTACCAACTTGCTACTTATACAAAATTATTTGATTGAGAAAATTGAACAAAACTCTCAAGTAGATGTCATCTATACAGACTTTGCAAAGGCATTTGATACCGTCAATCATGGTATACTTCTACAAAAACTGCAGCACTTAGGAGTACATGGGGCTTTCCTTCAATGGATTAAAAATTATTTAACTGGCAGAAAACAAAATGTTAAATACAAATCGTTTGTCTCAAAAGACATTAATGTTTCCTCAGGCGTGCCTCAAGGCTCGCACCTGGGTCCGTTATTATTTTTATTATTTATCAACGATATTAAATTTTATTTGCAAAATTGCCAATTCTTATTGTTTGCTGATGACCTCAAGATTTACCTAGAAATCAAATCCATTGCAGATTGCAGTGTACTCCAGGACTGTCTAGACTCGATGTATTTATGGGGCGATATAAATAAACTACATTTAAATCCTCGGAAGTGTAAAGTTATGAGATACTCTAAAACGAGGAACCAAATTCAGTTCAATTATAAACTTCATGATCAACAACTTGAAACAGTGCTAGAGTTTAAAGATCTTGGAGTGATATTTGATACATCTTTAAAATTTGATAAACATATAGAGTATATAGTGAATAAGTCTAACCAAATGTTGGGATTCGTCAGGAGAAACACAATAGATATTGAGGATATTACTGCAATTAGAACTTTATATCTAACATTGGTTAGACCAATTCTATTATATGCATCCACAATATGGTCTCCTTACTATGAGATTTATAATAAATCTATAGAAAAAATACAACACAAATTTCTCAACTTTGCAGCTTTTAAACTTCACCTACCCTCACCTAGATTATCTCATAACTGCATAGATATAGCAACTACTCTTAACATTAGCTCACTTCAATCTCATAGAATTTATAATGATCATCTACTTCTACATAAAATAGTCACAAATGAAATTGATAGTATTGAACTGGTGTCAAACGTTAATTGGAAAATTCCAATATGTAATACGAGAAATAGCGAAAAAACGACTTTTGTAATCCCATCTGCCAAAACAAACCTTGGTCTAAATGCTCCTTTGAGGCGCATGTATACTATTGCGAATGATAGTCAAATAGATATATACAACATATCACTTACACAATTCATTAATAGATCTAAATTGTTACACTTAAATGACTACAAATGAAAAAGCAGTATTCATAAACCTGTAAATTGTGTCAAACGAACTATTGTACCAAGAATTATCAAAATGTAAATTGGGCGGTTGCCTGTAGAATAATAAATAAATAAATAAATAAGATAAGGCATTTAAATATCAACGAAATCTATTTTTGGAAATTAAATATTTAAATGTCATGCACAGTTTTTTAGAATATGAGTGGTATTCGCGGAAGTTTTAATGAAATTGGGACAATTAATGAAATACATACATAAACACGATTTCTCAAGAACGGTTACATATTTTATTTTTCTCGTATATGTACGAATGTACGGAGTAATTATATAATATAAGACTAAAGAGTCTTATAGTATTATGTCTCTTGGTTCTTCCCTGAAGCCAACTAATTGAGGAACATAAACCCTTCACCCACAAAAAAGCTACAAGCAACGTGTTGGAGCCAAAGAATACTACTGGCAAATACGTAAAGGCTCAATACCCAGATACTATGGGATATTCGGGGTGCACGAAGATGCCCTTGACAGGGAATATTTCGCAGGGGAGACCGCGAGAAGCCATGAAATATGATTTTTTGTAGACCAGCATTTTAAATGCATTTTTCTATTGCAAGAAATAGTTCATAATTGGCATTTTACGCCAGAAATGATGGCGTATTAGCATTTTACGGCACGAATGATTGCGTCATCACCCGCTCAGAAATATCGTAGCGACAAAAACGTGAGGAGGTAAAGGTAAACGGAACAGCCGACCACTTTTCTCGCACAGACGTCACAAGAAAGCTGTTTTGCAAAACTAAGTTTGATTTTCTTATCAATTTATAATGCTGTTATACAAAAATCGCTTATGCAAGCTGCTCTACTTGTGACACACATTTTCAAGTTTGGAGTTAACAATTACATCACTGCAAATTAATATTGTCAGATTTTTTTACATTACATTGAGATAAATAGGTTAAAACAAGCATTTTCTCATTGTAACACTTTCATATTATTGCAAAATTGTATTGTGAATCTGAATAAAACATTATGAAATATAATAATCATTTAAATTTTTCAAGAAATTTTATTTAGCTCAAGGCATTTTTACAAGAAACAAGGGGTGAGGATAAACAGTGTATCTCAGTATAACAAAATAGTAGCATTTTCTCACTAAAATATACATACCATGATGTATGATCCAACTCTGTTATTTTTTTTTTTTTCATTCCTTCAAGGAGCTGATGTACTCAAGGATGATTAACTTTATTTTCTTCTCTTAAACACATCCCTTATTGACTATTGTATTATTAATATTAACTAATGTATGAAATTCTTAGTATGAAAGAACAAATATTGTAGGCAAATAAGGTACATTTCATTTTGGATCATTTAAAATGAACATTGTTTCACCCTTAGACATCTGTGCCCCTGTCTTGAAGTGTCAACAACTTTTGAATTGGGTCTAAAATTAGAAAATTGTTCATTAGCAAAAAATCTACACAGGACATTCTTTATCATTTCAGGATTTGCCTACATGCGAGAATCTTTTAAATCCTTGTTATTAATTTTTTTGGCTAAGGCATCATTAAGTTATTAAATCATCAGAAATTTCTCCTACTGTTTGAAAACATAATAATGTGAATTTTTGAAAATTCTTTCTGTTTATTATAATAAGCATTTTCAGACATTTAATTCTATGTAAATAAGAGAAAATTATGAAACATTAAAATCATCAATATTCAATGTAAATGTGGGGTAAACCAAAAAACTAACCCTGCATTCTCTAAAGATAGACCCAATCTGAATAATTGTGGATTCAGGTAGGAATGAATTAGAAGCTATTACTTATTTACAGTCAACAAAATAACAGTTATGTGCCAACATTTACAGCATTCTCATAAAACTTACATAATATTTACAATAACGGAATGGTAACAAGTATATATGTATTTGGTTTCTTTTTGTCTTTCCTTGATTTTATACCAATTGTAACAATTCACTTATGAAGTCTTTCAAATATCAAGAGAATGTTTCATACATCCTTTTCAGTTTCATTAAGATTGCATTGAAAGATCACATCAGTGGAAATAAGAAAAACTTTAGGCACTACTTTCCTCACACGAAAAATGAGAAGAGAACAGCAATATGAAATGGTGATAGGATATTCATACAAGACATATATCTATGTAAATGTGAGGAACATTTCATTAACATTCACAGGATTTAATGAGAATTCATTTGCAAGTCATTTGTGAGAATGATGTTTTTAACATACTATAATGTCTTCCTAATAAGGTAAATTTCTTTGAAATTCATTTAATTATAAAATCTAATAATTAACTCATTTCTTCTGGAAAGATATTTGAAAATCACTTATTAAATATGTTGACCTTTCATGTATGAGAATATAATATATTTGGTGTAATAATTTCTTACATATTTTTATCATCTGCAGTGCTCGAAATATGTGGTTGGTGGTTACTGAGATAAAGATGGCTGGATGTGAAATATAAGTGGTGCCGCTTAGTTATTCTTAAAGAAGACTGTACATCATATTATAAATGATATACTTACTCTAAAATTTATTATTAATCAAGAGCATGTTACAGTGAGATGTAAAATTATGTTGAAAAATTAGTTTATTGTGAGGAAGGTGTTGATTTGATTAAACTTTGTAATCTGGCACATTTATTCCTGTGTCTCAAGGAAGTCTGTACATTTTATGAAAGACAACATGACAGTAATAAATATAGGCAAAATCAGAGACATAGGAATAAACAGCACTTACAACTTTGAACTCAGTGAATTCTGCATTGCTAGTGTACATTCACTCAAAGCGTAGAGAATTAGATGACATCGATGTATTACAATATATAATATTCACGACTCACTTACTGAAAACATAGATGTTTTTCAACTTGCTTATGGATTTTTTCTTTTATTTTTGGTATATTAACTTATTTGCTTCTTAAGGTTTACTTTAACCTAGTTTGTGTTTAATAATTGTTTTTGACTTGTTCTTTTGTGCTTTGAATGTCATAGTTATGTTTCCTCAACTTTCATGAAGAGATGTTGGGATGACATCTGATTGCGTTCAAAAGAGCTACTTTTAACTTAGAAATGGGAAAGGTAAGGAGAGAATATGTCAAATACAGTCCAAAAGTTAAGTGAAACCCGTATGCAATCAGTACCATGATATTAATTCATGTTCCATGGTTATGAAGAAAGTATTGAAAGATATTTACATTTTATGTGAAAAATAGTTTTCAAATATTTCAAATAGTGAAATAGGGATTTCTGATACATTATTATTTATTACTGTACTTATAATTAAGTAGCCAATACTCCTGATATGTCTTTCTTCACACACAAGACACACCAACTGTTGCTCCACAAGGCACCCTGGTTCAAAGTACTTTTGCCTTCCCATATCAAACATTTTGAATATTATGTTGTTCTCTAACACTTTCCTAGATCCAGTTCAGTTCCAAGAACTGTTTGATTACTATTAGCTATCTATCTTTTTACTTACTCTCAGATTGAAGAAAAAAAATGCCATTATCAAAATTATTGAAACTGACATTGTAAACAGTGTTATGAACTAAAGCACTTATGAATAAGTAAAAATAATTTCAATAGACTGGAAAATGAAGCATCATCATGTTTCAATATCATACTAGGTAACAGAAATTATATAAAAAAAACCTTCACACGTGTTTAATATCCTTATAATAGAGGGAAATTCTTATCATCGAATCATGAAACATTTGTAAGTTTACTCTTTAAAGTCATGTATACAAATCATTTCAATTCATTATTGTGAGATTTTAAATTTACTTCTGAAACTTTTGTTGAGAATTTTTTTTAAAACAATTTTAGTTATACTTAATACATATAATTTCTTCATGTCCTACTATCTTAATTCACAAGGTAGATAAAAATTGTTGAACAATTTATTGCATGGTCAAAACCTTCTATCTCTAGAATTTTCAATAAATCATTTCCCACAGAGCTTCCATAACTGTTTGCTTAATATATGGAATTCCTAGTGAAAGTTATTAAAGTATTTTCAAGAGCAAATTAACAATTAATACTCATTAAACAATGCACAATATACCTTTTTGTGACCTTATAATACATTACAGTAGAGTTTTGGACAGTATGGAAATTTTAATCACATGTTAATTATCACCTAACCATTTGTTATTGTCAGTAATAACATCATTTTTCAAAACATGACTTTCAATGAATGGACTCTTGAAGAAAATTTTGTTTTTAATTCTCATTTATTACTTAGACCATACTGGAAGATATCGTAATTGTGAAATGTATTGATTTTCCTTCACACTTTCAAATTTATCAACAGAAGCCAAGTATAAGTTGTTTTCTTATGATTTGTTACATTTTATGTGGATTTTATTCTTCTTATATTCATGAAAATAAAAGCTATGTAAACCTATTTAATGCTATTATTTCTTGATGTTTACAATTACTGTGCAACCTTAGCATGCTTTACCAATAATACTTTTTCTACTCAAAGAAATGTATTATTTTAATTATAAAGGAAACAGCATTTTGAACTGTATTGAAAGTGAAACTTGAGCAGTTATGATATCAACACAAACATGTTTCAAACATGTAAAAATAAATATGCTTAAGTCAAGGCATCAAAGCATTTCAAAAATAAAAGTGGTTGATAAAATATTTTAGTTTTGGGTTTGGTTTCTGATAATAAAACAGTTTGGTTTCTGTTTCAGTTTTCGTTTATAGAATGATTCTCCTATCTTTATATTCATACACGTTTTTATGTCATTATTTCTATTTTAAATACATGAAAAATGAAGTTAAAGCAGCTGAACAACTTTAGAATTTGTGAGGAACTAGCAAATATACTAAGACCATTGAAATATTGCTTGAACACATGTTTTTGATTGCTTTAACACGCCTTTTGATAGCCATGATAAATGGTTTCCCCTGGAGTCGTGGGTAATTTTTTGAGTATATGAATGGGTATTAAGTTATTTTGTCTTTATTTTGCCTTTTTTCCCTTCCATAACCATAGATTTGAGTAAGAAAATGAGCCACCCATATGCAACTGACAGCCTCTTCTCATCAGAGCCATGTCTGTCAAATGTGTCTGATACTTCATACTTTCATAATGTGCATGTCTTAATAACAAAAGCTGATCAGAACAATTAGAAAATGAGGCAAATATGTGTATTCTGCTATGACGATTTTATAGGAAACTGAAAAGAGAGCAATTACAAGGGTAAAAATATTAAAAAAATGAATACCTATTGCCTTGATTGTGAACAGATAATGTACATAAATGCTAAAAGTTTTGAAAAACTCTACAAAAAGGAGAAAATTGAAAAATTTAGATATTTTGTGTACAAAAGTTGTTTCGTATTTTTCAATCTATTTGAACTGTTTCATGTAACTTAAAAATGCAATCAAAAAGTGAATTCCAAAAATGATTGAATTTTTTTCTTGTTCATGGGGTTGGCTATGTAATATTTCACCAACACATTCACACAAGCCCAAGCTTTCACTGTGCTAGGTATAAATCACATTTAATGTCAATCTGCAGTGACTGACATGACCCTTTATAAATTGAGGGACTGTCAGTTGTATGTGTCTGACATAGCCAACAAGAAATTGTTTAGTGTCAGTCACATAAAGTGACATGAAAGCCGTGTTAAATTTTGAAAAAAATATTATTATGTACATCCAAAACATGACTAATAACTCAATTTGTGTTTTGATATATTTTTTATATGAGTTATTTTGTTTGAACTCATTATTATGAAAGTCTGTGACTGATTCATTCAGTTTCTGAAGAAATGTTTTGTCATAAAGTTGAAGAGTTTAAAATAAATAGATCCATTGATTTTGAGGCATCTGTGGAAACAGCAGATATATCTTATCTTTCAAAACACCAACAATATTCAGACATCTGCTATTTCCATTATTTATCACATCTCAATATGCAAACCCTACAACTAGCATTAGAAATTATAAAAATGTTAAAAAACTGAAACCATAAACCTTTCATTTAGTTATAACTTGAGCAAAAGATACAATGCAAAATAACAGTGTTTATTTTGGTTTGATGCCTTGATACGGATACTTTCCTTTAAAGTTCAGAAATATTAAAGAATATTTTTTTGATTTGTACAAGATCTGCAGTAAATGTCTTTCACTTGTAGGAGAAAACACAAAATTGACAAACTTATTTAATCTTCCATTTTTTATTTTCCTTTACATGATTTGTAGAAATCAAAATATTAAATATTTAGTATTTACTATGGAATAAAAAAAACAAAAACATATTAATCCTCGTGATTATCAAAATATATTTTGAAAATTAATTAGATGACTGGTTCATGATGAATCAAATTCTTGAAACTTTTATAAAATAATTATAGTTGTGTTGGAACCATAATGAGTTTTGAGATAAAATATTTTGAATCAAACTTTAAAGTTCTTTTGTGAAATATGTAACATGATCCATTTTCTTTTCTCTCTGGAATAATGTTGGTGTAAAAACCCAGTTTACCTCTGGAATCTTGGCAATCATTAGGGACTACTCATTACTATTTAAGATGATGGAGTTAATGAATAGTGCTTTCTAAATTGCAACATATTTTGTTACACAATCCCAAAATTTTATTTTATCTCCCCTTTAAATGCTCTCCTTTTTGGTGTAATGTTTAATTCTTTATCATCAGATGATAGTAACTTCATTAATTGAGAGCTGCTCATTAAAAATATCTCTATGGTTGATATTTAAATTGACAGTTGCGAGAATATGAATAAATATCATTGAATGTTACAAACAATTGTGAATCAGAAGATGAGGTCACTTATGAGACCTTCACTTGCTGGTTGCATTCTTGCAATTCATTTGCAACACATGCCCCATGCAATGGAATTTGTGATGCAGGGCAGCATATTTATCATTACATCATCAACACTTCATTTATGACATAATACAACTTGCTTTCAGCGTTTATGTGATATTTTTTATAAACATATTTCAAAAATAAAAAGAGCACAATAATTTTGAAATTACTTCAATTAATAATCTTTAAGATTTACTAATTGAAAATATTTTATGAGGCACAACATGTCATTTAAATTTAGATGGAGAAGGTGTTTATGCTCTCTCAATCACATTTCTAAAGCCACTGACCCAAACTAACTGTTAACTTAAAATCTAAAAATATTTCAACACTACTTTTTCTATGTAATAATTACTTTGAAAGCCTGTCTCAAAGTATTCTGCATCTGCTCTTTCTTACAAATTGCAAGGAATACTTTAAGAAAATCAGGCACTCGTAATTACCTCAGCTTCATCTTTGTGCATTGCGCAAAGTCACGGTAATGAATTGAGGGCAATGCAAGGACCAACATTTATTAAATAGCACTGCATTCTTCAATTCACTATTGAAGGTGATTTGCTCCTATCTGAAAGTGTGGAGTACATTAAAAAATAGGGATAGTGATTTCTATCTCAAGTGTAATCACTTGAGTAATTTGCAGATAATTTGTCCCTCTAATGCCATCTTTCTTATTCTTATTTGTCTATACAGCTATTTTGGAGAAAATTCTCTTGTGAGTAGTTTTTCAATCCTATTATTTCATTTCCTATTCCAGATGATTGTTTTTGAAGGTGAAATCCATGGAGCAAAAGAATAGCTTTCCAGGGTTGACCAACAAAACTTTTGATTATTAAGGGCAAAGTCATATCTATAACCACCAAATGGCCTCATCTGTATGCCACATATTATACAATACAAATATGTTTTATTAAACTTTTTAAGAAGTAAGGTACAAGATAATGTCAGAGTATTCTACATGCAGGTTTCATTGAAATTTGAAAGGCATCAGTATTTGAGACAAATGTAGGAAATTCATCAAAGAAATATAACCTAGTTAAAATGGAATTCAATAAAATAACAATTTTTTAGTTGTAGTTGATAATATTTAAAATGTAGAGGAGTAAAATTATTAGCATGCAAACACCTGAGAAGAAGAAAATTATGGTAAACAAAATAAAAATACAGTTGATAAAAAAATAAATTTATTATGAACTCTAGGTACTTGATCTAAAACAAGAAAACATCATAATGGCCATATTACACATTAGAGATTTAAAATCTTTAAGTGCAGTTCAGTAGAAAGAATAATTTATTGTTTCTGGCCCCTTGCTAGATTGAAAACAAGTTGTTAATCAGTTGCTGAATAATGTATATTTAAAATTATGTGATCTAATGCAAAATATTCTTAATTTATAAATGATAAAAGAATGCATAAGACAATTTTGGAGAATTCCAACTACATCTCAATCATTTAAAATTAGGAATAAAAGAATATTTGTGTTTCATTTTAAACAAGTATTTCTTAGAAAATCTTACTAGGATCTTAGAAATCAAAAAAGAAATATATGGTAATTTTGCACAATGTTCACAAAATTTAAAGTTAAAAGTAAAAGTTGAAAGATAAAATATCTACTGAGGATCTTTTAGTGAAGATTATGATGTGTAGGCCAAAATACTTCTTGCCTAAATACTTAAAAGAACTAATGTATATTATGTGGATAATATTTCAAAATTATTATATAGGGTGCATCTTGTGAATTACAAAGATTGATACAATATGTATCTTGCTTTCATCTCCATATTGAATTTGATACTGGCATTTTAGCATTAGGAGATCATATATTATTCTTACTCCAGTCTTCATTTTTATCATATTGATCTCCCCAAAACTCTTTTCTTAAGTTTACTCCTATGAGGTACCAAATTAAACCTTCAATTATCATATGTTCAGCCCTTGTGTGCAGAGAAAGAGCAGTACTTTCTCATATGAAAGATGTAATATGTCCATTAGGCCTAAAATACCAATCAGTACGGTGCCTATGGGAGCATGTCAAAAAGGCATTTTTAAAGAAATTGCTGTATATGTGGAAGCACTGCAAAAGCAGAACACAATTCTTGCACAGTTGCATTATGACGGAATATCGGCCAAAATGCCTAAAAATACCTTAAATTGCAACAGAAACTGAGTATGAGCCACACATGTTAATATAAAAACAAACAAGTCAAGCTGTCGTATCCGACATGAATACTGCACACGGGCAAAGTGTTGAAAAACAGTCATAGATGACAAAATGTCATCTTCTGAATAAACATACTCATCAGTCATATCATTTATGAAAATGCACTGACCAAACACACTCTTGTCTTTTCATGGGGAGTTTTAAAGGTTCTGGATCCACATGCCTATTCTCCAAATGCTAATTCACTACACAGGTGATTATATGAGCAATGGTCAAAGAATGTTCAAAATAGGAACATACTAAGCATGCCATTTAAAAGCCCTAAACCAAAAGTCTGCATTTTTCAAACACAAACTGATACAATAATATACTATTCTTCTATTAAAAACTAATATATCTGTGTGTGTGTTTATATATATAATAAAACTTCACTTTCCATACCTAAAAAACATTATCATCTTACTTGTATATTTGACATTTATCTCTACAAACCTTGTTTTAATCGAACCAGGTTTATATGAAAAAATAGTCTATTTTTCCATTTTTAAACTTTGTGAATTGCTTCTTTCTGTAAGTTTATGTTTAAATTAATCTAATTGTATTAACAAAAAAATTATTTGAGTAAATTTGTTAAACTTTGACTATTGTCTATTGTGATCCCATATGTTGATATGACATCAATCTAATTTTTATATATATATAAAAGGCTAGCCGGCTTTTCCTTATATATATATATATATATATATATATATATATATATATATATATATATATATATATATATATATATATCAGAAAGTGATACAAATGTGAAATAATACTCAAATGAGTGATACTTTTGATACTATTTATGACACTGAACATTAGCATTTCTCTGATCCCAGGGCGAGGTCCTAACTCACCAGATAGGAGATAATCACAGATCCATTTTTGCACATAGAACCTTGGAGCCATTGAGAAGCTAGGCATCATACGGGCTGGAACAGAATAGCTCGTTCGAAGGAATTGATCATTTCACGGCCATAACACACTTATTAGGAGGGGAAATGATCGTGCATTTAAACTTTCAAAAGTGAGATTTCGAAATAAATGGAGATCAGGTAACCGAGTAAACTAAGACCCCTCCTCAGGTCGAATCGAGTTAAATAATAGGATCGGCGGACCGCTCATATAATCACTTGAATTTAGCGGGGCGGTAAAATTTCCCTGTTCACTCTCACTCACGGAGGCTGCACAAACACGGCCCGGCTGTGTCGGGCGAGAGTGGCGCGCCATGTGGCGGCGAACGCAGGCAGGCGACGGTGGCGCGGTCGGCGGTGGGCGTGGCGGCGTCGCGGAGCGCTCAGCTCTCGGACGGCTGCGACTTGAGGGACCAGCAGGAGGCGACGGCCCGCGGCGCCGCGGCGCGGGAGGCGGCGAGCCGGTCTTCCAGATCTCCGGCGCTGAAGCGGTGGTGGTGTGAGTGTGGATGGTGGTGGTGGTTGTGGCGAGGGGAGTCTATGGAGGACGACCGCACGGCCGACCAGTAGCTGGGCGGTGCCGCTGGCAGCGCCTGTCAACGCAGAGCATCAGTCAACAATCGCACTTCAGCTGGCAACACACGTTATACGCAGTTCAATCACCCGATACATTATTTTGACGGTAATTGATGCGAAATCATCTTGGGAAGCGTTGTCGGTGCGTAACGGTGAAATCGATTTACATATGATACTAGAATACAAGAAAAATGCACATCATAACTTCTATTTAAAATAATATTTTCACGCATTGTTATTCTTTTTTTGATGAGTTGGTTATTGTAAGTTATGCTGTGAAGTAATTGTATGTATTGCATCAGAAGTCGTCTTCTTTGTCTCATTTTTCTGAGCATTTTTCCAAAGGAGCTTAGCTCCAATTGAAAACACGATACACGCGAATAAATAGCTCGGACTCTGAAGTGATTATGAGATGTTCACTTACCTTCGATGTTCGTGGCTTCGCTTTTAATTTATGATCAGAGAATTCATTTTAATATTCCCACACGATTTTCTACATGAATTGTATCAATTCATACAACAACGATATCGGAACAAGCTAAATCACGCGTGAAAAGAATTCCAAATCTGCATTCAGTGAACTGACACTTTCGGGCCATTTTCAGCTGGCGTTTCAGCTTACTTGTCTGGAATGACTGATTGCTAGTGATTCATGAAACGTCAACTACTGTCATTAGTTGTGTAAGTGTAGGGTATGTGTTCTGCTCGTGAGGAGGACCTATCATCGGCTAGCCGGCTTTTCCTTAACCACGCATCTCCCACCAGCGGGGCACCGCCCCAGCTGGGACGTGCTCGAAACTCCCGACCTGTTTCCCACCATGTCTGGTAGTGTAGTGCATGTTAGTGTGAGTGTAAAGGGTGAGGATAGTTCAAGGATGAGGAAGGAAAGATCCCGCGCGTTCGGTGGTCCGTTGTTAGGGAATTGTTCTGGCATTCGGCTGGTGTTGATCGGAGAAACTACGGAAAACTACCGATCAGAGCAGCCGGCCGCTAGAATTCTCCTCCAGACGGCGACTGAATTCAATCTAGCTGACAAGCTAGTGCCGAAAATCCTGTCACAGTCGGGACTCGAATCTAGGACCTCCCGGTGTGAGGGTCTGCAGTGACATCAGTTGATGCCCTGAGCCACCTCTCCTGGTGCTTGTCTGGAGGAAGACTTCATTCTTCGGAGCGCAATCCTCTTTGGCGATGCTAATCGATTTTACGTGTCAAAATAATCGTCCAGGGTTGAACTGCGAATCCGTCCACAAGAGGCCATCAAGCCACAAGAGAGCGAGTTGGGTCTGTTTGTTCCTTCAATTGGACTTGAAAATGGCGGCTGGAGAAAATCGAAAATATGTTCGTCCATCTGGTTTCGCCCCTTCAAGCCAGAGGACAATTTTTTTGCCAGTTTCTAAAACACCTGAGCATCACCGAATACCTTAACGCTCTGCTATGTGTAGTCTTCCGCCAGCCATATGGACTAAAGCGCTAACTCTTAACCCTGCATTGACCAACCTTTTTCCATAACGCGCAAAACCATCAATACGACCTTAGTGGCTTTATTTTCATAAACATTTTAATTTGTAGCTTGATTTTCACGTGCACTCCCATTATAGATTTTGTTACTGCACCCTGACATGAGAAACGACTGATCAATACTACTTATTAAAAGTACTATTTGAAATAATCTACTATCTTTATCTAAGGAAAATAAATTTGATTTGAAAAATAAGCCTCTTTGTTGAATTATAAATTCTGATTTTCTTATGAAAACGCTGGTAACAAGTTAGACTATGGGAGAGTCATTTAATGTCCACATGATTCTGATTTCAAAACTTTGTTGTGACAGTAACGAACCTGACAGTGGTTATAGAACCATAAAATTCACTCTATTTCAGACACATAATCAGAATCTTTCGGTTTGAATCGGGTTACTCCAATTTTTATGAGAGGTTTTAAAATCTGTGGACATGAAATGACCCTCCCTTGGACAATGCAAGATTAAGCTGGCCTAGAAGTGTCAGAAGTGTCAAGTGTAATTAGAGGTTGAGGATAGTTTGTATGAATGATTTACATTGTTTCAATATCGTCTCTTAACTGAATATCATAAGAATAGATACAAATCATGACGAAAAGCAGATGAAAATGTGTGTACTTGTAAATTAAGTCCACAAACAGATGTAAACGCCATACATACAGAATTTCAAGAGCACGCCAGGTTTAGTTTCTTCACGCTTTTAAGTAAACTCGCCATAGACAAAATTTTGTGCAGGTCATTATGTAAGTAAAATTTCATAAAACGAGTTTCGCAGTGTAATTTTCTTGAATTCTAGCTATGTAAATCCATACTCTTAGATATACTGCGGACATTCTTCGGTTGGCGGAATGAGAATAATAATCCCTGTACACTATTTGGCTAACTGCAAATGAGCGAGTGCGGGTCTGTCACTCGCGGTTTACCTCTTCCCGTGCGCCAATCGAGACATGTGAGGTATCATACAAGGCCATTAGGGGTTGGACATTTTTGAACAGGAGTAAAACATTACTACTAGAACAGAGACTGTAAGTACTGATTTGATCCAGCTATGGATGACATAAATTTTCAGCCCAAGAAATTAATTTAAAACGGTTAACTGTGCGGGCTATGCCACATTCAACTGGTCCCTGCATAGTATTCGAATACCCAATCGAGACATATGAGGTGTCATACGACGCGCTCGGTCTCCTGGTGGGGAATTGATAATCTGTTTTCGGATCCGGCCAGATGATTTTAAGAAACACGCGCTTTTTCGCGTTCTGGCACCGCGATCTCCGTGAGTATTCCGTGCATGAAACCAACGCCACAAAAATAAATCTATGTAGGTGGCGTTGATTAAACCCTATAACCCCGTGGTTATTTGCAGTCCAAAACCCCATAATTTTCTTCCATGAGGATGGCAATACTGATTTTTCACATACGAGCAATATTAAATGAATATCGTTCGGCAGAACGTGTTGGGAATTCGCAAGAGTGATGTATTTCAGGCGTATTTTTTATAATAAATTTGCAAATTCTCATGGAACATTATATTCGAAGAATATCAAATGAATACGAAGAAAACAATAACTGTGTCCCATTTAACTTGACAACTTGAAATAACTCAAAAAATACGCGATGTACGAAAAATTGAGCCGAGACCAAATCTTCACAGTTTTGAAGGGGGAATCATTCTATGCTAAAATCAGCACCTCCCCTGCCCCCAGCGGGTGGGGTGGTGGGCAACATTGAAATCTTAAATAGGAACCCCCATTTTTTATTTTTAATTCGGATTCTACGGACAAAAATACATAAGTTTTGCCTGAAACTTTTTTCTGATTTGTGCAAGAAAAATTGATATGATTTTCATTTACGGCGAAGCTGGGAGAAATTTCGACGCTGCTGCTAATTATTTATGCTCAACGTTTTATTGAAAGAGTACGATCGCGTTCTTCTTTCGTTAGAATTGTTCAACAATTATCTACTGACGGAAGTGTACAACCGAATAAAAGAATACGTAGAGTTTCTGCTACGGGAAAAAATAATCAAATATCAGTATTGGCTGCAGTAGCTCATAATCCACATGCGAGTGTTCGAAAAATATCTCAACAATCAGGGATTCCTCGTATGAGTGTTTGGAGGATACTGAAGCTACATAAATTTAATCCGTATCATGTATCCTTGCATCAGGAATTAACTGACAATGACTTTAAAAACCGACTACAGTCCTGACGGTACACTGAGAATACTAGAATTTGGATCCTTTGTATTTTGTGGATCCGTTGAGTCAGCAAAAGGGTCAGCTGAAGAACTCTTACTATTTATCACTTAAGACCAAATAACCTTAGTAATATGCATAAAAAGTGCAGTTACCATTTTATTCAAAAGCCTTTCTTTAATACTTTCCGTGTGTATAGGACCTTTATGCCTTAGTATTTGGTAGAAGAAATACAGAACATCGTAGTGACAATTACTGAATTCTGGCAAAAAGTATTGGTAAGTCCTTTTTCTGTAAATTTAAGATCACTACATATTAACGATACGGTTAAGAGAATGATGTGATATGGTGATGGTGAAGGGTGAAAGGACGAATACAAATACAACCATGCCCGAGGCGGGACTCGAAACCGAGATCCTTCAGTCCGACATCGCTACGACACTACTGCCTTGGTACGATCGCCCATGGGGGCAGGGCGACGCACCTGCACGTGGTTGGCCTTGGGCGAGGTGGCGGGGTTGGCGGGGTGGGCGGCGCCCGCGCCGCAGTTCCCGCAGCCCGAGGCGGAGGCCGCGGCCGCCGCCGCCGCCACCGCCGCCGCCGCGCCGGCGAAGGCGGCGCCGAAGCGCGCGGCCACGGCGTCGGGGTCCAGCCCCAGCAGGCGCAGCACGCGGCGCGGGTTCTGCCGCACGAACTCCTCGAGCAGCGCCAGTGGCGGCGCCTCCGTCTGCGTGGCGCGCTCGGCCAGCGCCGGCGGCGCGGGGGCGGGCGCGGGCGCGGGCGCGGGCGGGGCCTGGTGCAGCGACGACGCGTCCTCCCAGCAGAACATGTCGGGCGGGTGCGACGACGAGCGCTGCAGCACCAGCGCGCCGCCGTGCCCGTGGCCCAGGTTGGGGTTGGAGTGCGCCGGCAGCGGGTACGGGTAGCGCGCCATCGCAGAGTTGCTCGACGCCAGCTCCTGCAGCGCCTGGATGGCGTTGCGCACCTACGGACCACACGCCGGCTCATCACGCAGTTACAGCGCCAGCGCCAGCGCCAGACTCCTTAACCTCGATTATTACGCCCAATCACCGCCACATTTGTGATAAAAAAAAACAATAATTTTCAAGGATTACAGCAAGAACTGACTGTTACGTTACCCAAAATCATAAAACTGAATAACAAAAATTAAAATTTTGAGATATATCAACTTAAAATACTCAGAGTACATTCACAGCACACTAATTTTAATTGTAATACCGATTCAATATAAAATATATTTGAATCGGTAGCTGATTGTCTTGTGGCAAAGTCTGACTAGCGACAGTGCCGGAAGGTAATAAGTAAGCAGTCAGCACCGACGAGGGTGCATCAACATCCAGAAATCCAAGTACGTTCACGTCGACACATTCGATCTTTTTATGAAGGACTACAAATTAGCAATAATATAATAATTCTTCATTTGATATTAGTGTTTACCAAATTAGAAGTTACAAGAATAAGAATACTTCAATTGAATTGTTAAACATTACTTTTAGAAATTTAATAAATAGTTTGAAGATCACGTGTTTTGTTAACGGTCGGCGACCAATAAGATTACCTTTTCATTCCTCTGATGGGCTGCGTTATGCAGATATATTAACAGGGCAGTTTTAGGAAATTGGAATAAATCTCTACCTCGGAGGTTAACGAAACTGTAAAATTTACCTCCTTGTACAGGAGAGCCGTTTAATGATGGTTTTGTCTTCTGAATGAAAGTGAACATGACATTGGTTTGAATTATTCTAACTTAGTTATTAGCTTCTTTTCGACATTGCGCTCAATATCTACAGGAAGAGCAATGCAATTGGAGTGAATGAATTAATATGATTAGATCTGAACCTCCGTGACTGTAGAACTAAACAAATACATATAATGTATTCAATTGACGTTGGCCAGTAGTTTCCAAATGTGTCGCTGTTAGTTCGTTTGACGTGAGTTCTTTATTGTTAATAAAAGCAACCCCTCCCTTTGTAGTTTTTCTCTCCTTTATGTAGGTACATGAGAGGGTCGTGCGTTTCTATGCACAGACTGCGGGTCGCTACTGTGACACAGCAAAGCGTTGGAGATTAATCGAAAGGACGGCGTCACTGTCCACATTGTGAAAGCGTTCCAATTGAATGCGCAAATTAATTCGTTTGGCTCAACGTTCCTGCAAAAGCGGTAGTCGCACTAAAACTACCTTTTTCGGCATCAGCCGACTGTGTTTGCTGAATGATTTGCTTCGCCCGAGAGGAAATAAGCCTTCAAAGAAAATCAGGGAGGGCTGACGTGAAATTTACTGGACTGTTTCAGAGGTGCAGCCTTGTTAAAATTCCCTCGACGCGGCGTAAGTCGTTATTCAGCTGAAATATTGGAATTGAACTCGTCATCACAAACAATTGCTTGCTCTCTTGATATCTTTATAAAATTATTATATTTTAATTAATAGCTGCCAAGAGAGTTGAAGCTATATGCTATCTGTAATGTTAAGAGAGAGAGTGTTAGAGGAGGACCTACCAGAAAGGAGTTTGGAAAATTTCACTATGGGGAAGACGTAGTATTAGAAAAAATAGCTAATTTCCTATTAATTTAATGTATTTCACCCAGAAAGAAGTTAACGATAATCAAATACACCCTAAATAACATGCATAACTAATATTAAAAGATTTAATGTAAAGAACTGTCAAACGAAAAGTTTTAAATTTGCCTTTTTCGAAAACATCTTTCTCGCTTCTTTAATTCCGCTTCTCTCTGAACACTAAACAAGTAAAGTGTAGTGATTTACTGAATATTATAAAGGGGGACAAACTAACATGAGTCCGTTAGGGAGTTGCGAAAGCTACGGTCACACCCTAAGAAGAGTCGCAAGAGGGGGTACGCTTGGTTAAGGTTTGGGGGCAGATGCAACGTACACTGAGAGACTCGAATGACAATAACAGTGGTGTAGTTTGCGGTAATAGGAAGATTGGATCCACATCCTTTTAAATTGCTGTGCAACCAAGGTGGAGACACAAATGGATGGGAATGGGAAACTATTACTTATAACGTAAAAACGTAACGCTCACCAAGAACATGTCAGGTGAAGTCTCATTTCATTAAAGAACTAGGAACATTTCTAAGAAAGGTTCGGACTATTGGGGAAACGGAAATTAGAGAGTGGGAAACAGCACTGGTTAGCGTATGAGCGGAGACAAGACTGGAGAGGAAATAATTAAGATAATAAGTAAACAATGCGTAAATTAATCAGTAATTAAGTTAGAAAGTTTGTTAGTATATAGGCCATTAAGAAATAGGCAAATAAATAAGTAAATAAAAACAAATAAGTAAAGCGTTAAATAATTTAAATGAGCACATTGGGAGAAAGGGGTGCGGGTGTGCGAGAAGTAAACGCAGAAGCGAGGGTGCGGACGATTTGCGACAGGGAATAAATAGTTTAGAAAAGGTTTTTTTAGATTAGCTTGTACTCGTCTTCTGACGACAAGTCCCCCCCCCTTCAAGGACTTCTTCCTTAGCCGTACCTTTCAATCTCATTTCGCGGTCCCGATAAGATGGGAAAGATCATTTGGAGTGAATACTTAAATTCAAAAGGTTAGAACGCTTTAGGATGTAGGAATAGTAATTATTTAATGGCCTTCGGCCAGCCACATAGTGTGAAGGTATCCAATTCTATACGTAATAATTACCTATTATACAAAACAATTCTTATTATAATAATATAGTACGCAGCATTTTGGAAGCGGACAAAAGTTCATTAGCGTTGCAATTACTGACCCCGAAGAAGTTCCTCGAAATTGTTCTGATGGAATATTTTTGACTTCTATCTGTATTATTTTCTGTGATTTCATTCAAATACAATAGTTATGAATGCAAGGTCACTACACGTATTACATGAGTGACTAGTAGCGAGGTTTAGCGCCACGGGCAAGGTAGAAACGTCAAGCAGTCACGTGTCGGACCTTGAAGTTTAAATGTCTTAACTTGGACTTAGCGTGTGCCCTTACCTCTTCATAAATAAAGCACATCTGTAAAATCTCTACTATTACCTTGGAAACGGTAAAATGCCCGCGATAAGTAGGAATGGTGGCGTTTTTCTAGAACTGATAAACTGATTCTTCTATGCGAGGCATCCTTAGATACATCCACAACTCTGGCCAGAATTAACGGAAGATGTTGGAAATTAGACAGGCAAACAATTCGCAAAAAAGAAGTTTAAATCATATCTGCGAATTAGGATATAAATTAGGCTCGTAACAAACGCTGTTATTCCCTGTATTCTCAAAGAAAAAAAAATCAAAATCTTAGTTTACACAGTCATCGCGCACAGCTAGAAGATCTAAATTTCAGCAAAATGGAGATTTGTTTGCTCTTGACTCGTACTATGTAAAGTTCTTGTGAATGCTGTCATTTACAACCCTGTAACGTTAATCACGTGATGAATAGTTTCAATTTTAAAGATGTTACTTTGCGCCTGGCCCCAAAACTCCCTACTGGCTGCTCTGCAAGTACAATGTTTTGAAAATCTGTGGTTAAAAGGACATACTGCATTTACATACTACACATGTTCTACGCTTGACTTTGAGTACATAAAATAAGACAGCAAGTCCCTGCAATTTGAATACACAATAAAGTATCTTTTTCTGTAAGTAAAACTACAAAATTACTACATCCACAGTTTTATTAATCAGCTTCATTTCTGTAACTGTCAGAATTAAGTTTGAATAGTTTAGTAAGTATTTTTTTTCGTTGACGACGTCTACGGTCCTTTTATTGCTTTCATTAAAAATTCGGGTAATTTGATGATGCGTAGAGAGCCTGGTTCCAATTAATCCTTTAATTCGAAGTGTCTGCGACAAAACAATTCAATTCAATTCAATTCAATTCAATTTTGCCTTATTTTCCATGCCATCAGGCATGCTCTTCCTCCTGACCACGCAAAATCCGCTACGCTCCTTTCAACATCTGGTAGAGAAAGGAGGTATCAAAATAGACGATTCGAACTGTGCTCAGCGGCTTCTATTGGGCTTGAAGGACTTTTTCATGCAGTAAGTCTACAACATGGGAGAGCCGGCTTTACTTCCCTTCGCACGGAAGGCGTAAGAAGGATTTTTTCTCCCTTAAAAATCCACAGCTTCCTTAGTGTTTGAACCGGCGAACTTGTACACAGTAGGCACCCGCGGAAACGTCCCGCCGGCTGGAGCAGAGCCAAGCGCATTTGCTCGGAGCGGGAGCGGCCCCGGACGACTTACGTGCAGACTCACCTCCTGGCTGAGCGTGGCCACGTCCTGGTGCAGCGAGGTGACCTGCGTGTCGAGGCGCTCCACCTCGCCGCTGCGGGCGTCGGCGGCGGCGGCGGCGGCCGCGTCCAGCCCCTCCAGGGAGCCCGCGCGCCGCCCGCCGCCCGCGCCGCCCCGCGCGCCGCGCTCCCGCCCGCCGCCGCCCCGCGCGCCCGCCCCCGCGCGCCCCGCCCGCCCGCCGGCGCACACCCCCGCCTCGTAGTTGCGCAGCTCCTCCAGCCTGCAACACACCGACAATGGCGTGTCTGGGGAGGATCATTTTGGAGGCACTGAAAAGCTCTTACACAGAGTGTTAAAGAAGGGTACGGAGGTGTACAAATGAGTACGGAAGTGTACGAATGTGTATGGAAGTGTACGAATGTGTATGGAAGTGTACAAAAGTGTATGGAAGTATAGGAAAGAGGGCGTAAGATATACAAAAGTGTACGACAGTATCCCAAAGTAAATTAAAGTGTACTAAAGTATACAAAAGTGAACGAAAGTATACAGAAATGATCTAGCTCTAGAAATGAAAAATAACAGACTTCCTCGCATCAATATTTGTACGTATTTGACAAACCTACTCTACGTACTTACATTTGTATGCCAAAAAGACCTATGTATTTTCATAATATAGTAATGTAATAAACTATATTATATTAGGGCTTAAAATATTGCAAATGTTTGTAAAATGTTTAAATGTTCCATTTTCAAGTCCGGTATTATTTTTACCTACAACCAAAGACTCTGTTCATTACAAACACATGTAAGTTCCAGTTTTGAACAAAGAGCACAACAAAAACAACTCCCACTAATTAAAAACGATCATCTGTGGGCCCCCACTTCGAAATGCTAGCCTTTAAATATTTCTACATCAACATTTTATTCAAAACATGAAGTTGAAGTTTATTCCAAAATTATTTTTACTTATTCATACATACGTAATATGAAGTTGTATGTTGTCAAGAAATACACCGGGCTATATGTATGTTTCGGATTCACACGAGGCTGAAATAAATAATAAATGTAACCGGAGGGTCGTTCGTACCGCTGCACTCACCTGGGGTTGAACTTGGCGTGTCGCGGGCTGTTGGCGGCGCCGTGCAGCGGCGAGCGCGTGGGCGGCGACAGCGGCGACGTCTCGCCCTCCTCCGGCACGTTCTCGTCGTCCTCGCTGATGGACGGCAGCGTCATGGACGGCACGCCGTTCATGTCCGACTCTTGCTGCAGGCAACGGGCGCACGCGCGGTTGGCAGCGGCAGAGCTCGCTCGAGCGCACGCGCGCAGGCGCCGAGGATGAAGATTGGTCTGCTCTTGGGTCTCGTCGGTTTGTCCCGAGCCCGCCTTCACACGGAGCCACTCCGCAGCGCCACCCAGACCCTTTCACACACAGCCTCCGGACGGCGCCACTGAGATTGTGGGAGCGAAGCCCAGTGGCGCTTCCGTGTGGTCGAGTGTGAAGGCTGCCATTTAGAACTAATCCGCTGGCGGTGGCACGGAGGCGCGTCTTTGCTGCTAGCGGCGGGAGTGCGCGGGAGCGCACCAGCAGCACTACTGTGCCACTCGGGTGAATACCGCCTCTTAAACCAATGCTTTGGCAGCAGCAGTGCCACTCTGAAGCGCTGTTGAGAGGCTCCGTGTGAAAGGGCTTTAAGTCGTGATATTACGTCAAATTACCAAAATTAGGTAAAGATTAGAAATCTAACCGTTATAAAGGTTTGCGACTGTCATAAGTTAAATATCCAGTCATGACACTTACGTCATAGTAGTGTCGCGATATGTAATGTTCGCTATTTTATGTGGAAATTGTAACCTAATGCCACGTTATTTATTCAAATTCCTTTTAATTATCTTTCTCATACAAAAATATACTTGTTCGTAAATATTTACAAAAATAATTTGTACTAGAGTAAAATCAGTTGAGTCATGACGAGTCTTCATCTCATTTAAGTTTCAAACTAATGTAAATGAAATGTGAGAAAATTAATAACACACAACACTACCCTACATAACACTACTCTATACTTTACTACACTACACTACACTACAATACACTAGGAGACCGCTACTAGGAAATGGTGACATAAATGAACATTGCACTTATACAAACGGCGCAAGCAAGTGGGCTGGAGGGGTTTTGGTTCTAATTACAATATTAGAAATTGAAGGACCAACTGCCTGGTGCACAATTAAGCAAAACAAGACCACGTACCTTCATAAAAATGTATAAAATTAAATAGAAGTTGAAGGAAAGAGATCGTCATCGATTAATTGAGGATTTCGAAAAAAATGTGTATTTATTTGGTATTGTAACGTTTTTACACTACCGAGCTATTTTACCGCCGATGTGAACTGAATATGCTTACAGTTATTTAACAGTTAGGAATAGTTTAAACAGATCAACAGATCCAATAATTTTTACAGGCCATAAATGGCACAAAATGAAAACTTTTGTAAAATAATAAACGCCTAGCTAGTACTTTTGTGTTAGTATATATTCAGAAAATATATTTATTTTGGATGAATGTTTTTAAAACGTGCATGTCATGCCTTATTCATCTACATAGACGGATGTATATAATGATCATTGTTCGATTTTTCGAGCAATTAAACAAGGAATATATACATACAAATTTAAAGGCATGGAATAATAATAATATCCAATCGGATGAAATTAATATGGGCAAGTTGAAAATATGCATATATGAGAAATGATTTCTTTTCTTTATTCTGCTAAATCGGTGTACTAGAGAGTGAATGGTTTGCCGTAAGGCATTTTGGTACATGCGCACATACGTATTGAGAATTGACGTACTTAATATATCTTCGTACATGTTGCTTGTACATTGACACTGATACTTATCCTTATGATAAGCTCCAGGGTGCCGTTAAACGTATCCATCTAGTTTCAGAGTCAAAAGTAGCTCTCAAATAAAAGGTTTCTCATACACATTACTTTTCATATTCAAATTTTACATTCATTTACATTCAGACACTTCGTGTCAGAGGGTAAGGTGTACGAGTAGTGATGCAGTAGGTCACAATGACAAGGTATTACAAATACTTGCAAAAATAATGCGTCGAGAACTAATTGCCTGAGATGTCGACCATGAAGTCCGACCACGTGGATAACGAAGGAGTCGTGAAGTAAGAAATGAATAGAATGAATGCAAGCATAAGAAGTATCACATCTTAACGTTTCATGATCGTTTAACTTTGATATTTCGCGTTTTTGTTAACTCAGCTAGTGAATACCTTGTTCTACGTAGGGTTAAATATTTTCTCAAAATTCGTGTGGCATCTCGTATTGGATTTGCGGTAACTGTCAACTTTGAAGTGCATCCTTCCAAGGCACATTCGACACGTAGTGTTATAACTACAAGATGCTTCAGAATAAATGTTCCAAACGTCTAGAGCAGTAGAGGGACCACAATGACCAATTTTACTTCTTCGCTTACACAGTAGAGAGAAAGTTATGTAATGATGCGTGAAAAAAGGCGAATTTTCGGAATAATAACTCTTAATCCAGGTCCCTGGTAACCAGATATATACAGTTGATAAATATAGAAAAAAATCCTTTAAGAAATGGTGTAGCCAGAATCCTTGTTTTGTGGGTCCTTGATACCGAAAAATCGAATGGCGGCAAAACATCATCGCCGATTTCTCCAAAATTGATATTCCACATTCGATCTGACTGATGTCGCCGTCCGTTGAATTTGAAACCGATATTTTAATTTTGGAGGGTACTTAACACGAACTCACTTGGAAATTTTAAACATTTTCAAAAAATGGCTTCATGGTTTTTGGTTTCATTTTTTGTTGGATAATGTGAAAGACTTTAAACAGAATGGTGTAGGTATCATTTTAGTTTAAAAAAAACTCTTGATTTTTCGAAAATTGCAAAAATTGAAAACATTTTCGTCGTCTTCCTACAACTACAATTAGGAAGACAGAGAGTTTTACCATTGAGGAAATCTCCCCCTTAAAGACAAATTTTTAAATAAGGGGATATACAACTTTTCGGGGAATTTTGCTTGAAAGTACCTGCGAGGAAGTACGTGCTGTTTTAGTACTAGCAGTTGGTAATTAACTTGTAGTGAGAAATTTTACAAAACGTTACACAAGTGACTTTCACCCCTGATTGTTAGGCAACTTCTAACGCATATGTGTTTGGCAGGTCACATTCACATCATTTGTGGATAGTGTTTCTGACGCAAGGAAATTTCTTGAATTACTAATGTGTGGAGTTGCCTAATATTACAGGGAAAATGTCACACATATAAGTTCGTTTTATAAAATTTCTCGGCAGGTCCATTGGGAAAAAATATTTTCGGGCCGTCCATAAAATCTAGAAATTTGTAACATTTATTCTGAGATACTTGGATATATTAAAGTAAATTAAGGAAAGAAGAGAAGGAAAAAAAACCACGCCAGACAAGATGCCGTCCGCAGCAGCCAAAGCGGCAAGACCCCTCCAGCCCACGGACGCCGACCGAGGGGCGAGACGGGAGCGGGCGACGAGGGGCTGGGTTGCAGGAGCGGCGTCCGCGGCCGACAATCATACATACACAGCCGGGCAGCTTAGAGCATTCCACGTGCAGGCGGCGGCGGCCGCCCCTGACTACATGCAACATGCTCTGGCGAGGCCCGCAGCCGCCCTCCATGCGCGCGCGCACCTGGCGACCACAAGACAGCATGCAGCGCCGGCCACGCCCCCTCGCCCCTCGCAGCCTCCGGGGCGGCCGGCGGCCGGGAGCGCCTCCAGCGCACGGCGCAACCCTCGCAGCATCAAAGTGCGCTGGCGGACGTTTTACGTCATTGGCCGGGGGATTTTCGCCGTGGTAGGTTAGTGGAAGCGCTTCAGATTAACTAGCAGACATTTGGAATTCAGATGGCGGAGAGATAACAAATGTCTGGGGCAAGGCTGAGTGTCAGTTGCGTTGGCATTCCGAAAACATACCACCTGCCATTGGCCCTCACTCCCCCCTGCAGCACCCACAATCCTTCCGGGAACAGCACCAAGCCCGGACGCGCACTTGGCGCCCAAAAGACAGCATAGAGCGAGTTCCTCCCCTCTATCACGGGGCAACCTCAGAGCAAGGCGGGGCGGGGCGGGGCGGGGCGGGGAGGAGCGGAGAGGGGGGCGGGGATGGGGAGGGGCGGGGCGAGACGGGGCGGCGCCGAGCAGCGCGGGATGGAGCGGGGCGGTGCGGAGCACGGTGGGGCGGGGCGAGGCGAGACGGAGTGAGACGAGGCGGGGCGAGACGAGGCGGGGCGAGACGAGGCGGGGCGAGACGAGGCGGGACGAGGCGAGGCGGGGCGTGGCGAGGCGGGGAGAGGCGTGGTGTGGTGGGGCGGGGCGGGGCGGGACTGGGCGGGGCGGGGCGAGGTTGGGCGGGGCGGGGCGAGGTTAAGCGGGGCGGGGCGAAGCAGGCGGGCGGCGACCATGAGCGCCTCCAGCGTCTGGCAGAACTCTCTGATCAGCAACGTGAAGTTTAGACGTTTAACTCATAACTAGTCGCGTCAGGTTAATATGACCCGAATGGTTTTTCTTTCCCCCACATCTCTTAAGGTAGCTGCCACAGGGAAAATTTCTTTCAGCTTATCTCCTATGACATCAACATTATTCTAGAAATGTGCTCAACAATACATCTACAGGTACGGATATTCTCAGTTTGATGTTTGATCCGACGTGTTCGCTGATTTTTCCTGGCTACGCTCGGCTCGACATGACTGTGTAATTAGTTCCGTATATTGCATTTTTCTTCAAGTTAAATAGGAAGTAAAATTTAGTATTATTTTCTCATTTGTATAATATTCACTAAAATTATATTCAAATAGAGGAGTCACAAGGCGATGAAATTCAATCGGAATAACAGAACAATCATCACTAGGTAATCTAGAAAGAATAGAAAGAAACGTGAAATATGTCCAAGCACCGAAGGCAACAAGCATTTCTTTATGTTATCCCCCATTTTTTACATTTTTCAGCCTTCCTGTCATGTATTATTATGTGTCGGGTCACAGTGACCCGACAAGAGTAGTTACGTAACATTTTTCGCGCGAGTATAAGAACGAGAACTTGACTAAATAACTATGGTATTTTCGTGGAGTTGCAGGTCATAAGGGACACGCAGCATTCGTGACGACGGGTATAAGTCACAGCACCACTGCTGTCTAAAGATATAAAGCGACTCACTTCTTACACCCTAATATATGGACTGCTCCACCCACCTCGAAGTACCCCGCTAAAGCTCCCACAGCCTTCCCGAGAAAACTAGTGGTGTTAAATCGTACGAACTTTGTCGCCGGTACTTTCATTTTCAAAAACCTGTACATGACCTTCTTTCAAAATCTAATTTAAAAGAACATATTTTATAAAGGGAATAATATCTACTTTTTTAATTGTAGTAGTAGGAACACGACGAAAAAAAATACTCTTTTGCAATTTTCGAAAAATTAGAGATTTCAACGAAAATTAGACTTGCACAATTCTCTTAAACGTCCTTCACACTATGCAACTCCAAAATTTAATAAAAAGCTAGTGTTGTTGACGGACGGATGGACGCACGGACAGACAAGTTTGGCTGTCATTCGATTTTGCGAAATCAAGGACCCAGAAAACGTGGATTCTGACTACACCACGTGTTAGAGGATATTTTTACTAAATTTATCAGCTAGGTTAATTCAATTTTTCGTTTCCACGGCCCTGAACGCAATAAGAGATTCTCTGCCAAAAATTCGCCGTTTTTTCGCGCACCATTACATAACTTTCTCTCTACAGTGTAAGCGGAAGCAAAAAAGTAAAAATAGTGTTCGACGAGGAGAAAATCTCCCAGAAGTGGAACAACCGATCCGGCAGAACTCTTTGATCATCGATGTGCCTCTATTTTACGCAAGTCGAAGAGTTTCAGAAGCTGTCTGGCAGTACTGCCACTCTCGAAAAATACGACTAACCACCATCGTCATTTCAGTGCATGCACGACCTCATCCGCCTCTCCTGCAGTTTCTAAAAAAACCTCACGCACGGCGATGCCAATTTCTACCAGAGTGCGAACAACGCTTTGACAGAACATCGAAACGCGACTTCATCAGTTTTAACTAACAGAATACGGTATTTTCTTCGTTATAATATAATGGGAGAAATTCAAGATGACCGAAACAATTGGCATCTGGCGGAATTAGCATCCGACGTCTCCCCCCCACCCCCTGCCGCTCCAGCACCGCACTCCTCCGGGACGAGCTCACCGCAAGGCGAGTCAAAATTCTAGAAGCTGCGGACAGTTGAGTAACAGTGGACCAAATTCGAGTAACAGCGCACCGGCAGAACTCTGATAACCGATGTGCAAAAACTTCAGTTACGGGACCTAAATGAATATGATATTTTCGTCGCGTTTCGTGTCGTGGAAAATTTTCAGGTTTAATTTTTTTAATACTTGTAAAGGCTGAAAAACTCCTGATATGAAGCTGAATTATCACTACTAAACAGTACAACTTCCTGCTAATGGCATTTCACTCTTACCTCATCATTTACGCACCGTCCCCGCTCTTCCTCACATCCTCCCCCACAATACGAAATTCTGCCAGGAGCGCGAACTACACACATCGAGCGCTCTAAACAACTCTCTGGATATCAGTGTGTGGTATCAGAAATTTACTGTGATACGTTCGTCGTTGAAGGCAGTGGGATGGGTTTTAGAATAAAAGCACTTCTTTGAACAAAATAAAATCAGTTAATGGAATGAACTTCTTGTATGCAACGAAACGTACGAAAACTGATATTACTTTTTATGAGTCGCACATTCCATCTGCTCTCAGATCTCTATCTGAACCGCCTTGGCCCTTAGGTGATAAACGCATATTATATACTATGATTCACTGAACCTGCAGTTTACATGACGAATGGTAACTGATTAATTGAGCAAATAGAAAGATAAAGTGATGCCTACGGGGCGCATTTTTATGACCTAAAACATCCTCAAAAATGATCACAAAAATTCCCTTAAAATATATTAAAAATGCCCTAAAAGCAAACAAAAAATGACAAAACAAATTGTACCAAACCAGTTCAGATGAACAGCACAAGCTGTTACATAGTATATACTACGATGTAATCGAATCTTCTTCCTTTCGTTTAAGTGAACTCAGATTGCAAACTTCTGATTCGGGCTTCCCACGAAATTTCTCTCTGGAGGTATCGCGAAATCGGCCGCACCGACAATGATGCTGTTCGACGTCACAGGAGCCGGAGATAACATTCTCACAACGTCTGACATTACAATTTCTGAGAGAAAAAATCGAATAGGCTTCTTAGAGATTCTGGAGAACATTTGTTGCATCTTGACAATATTATTTGAAGCACATAGCATTAAAATGATATCAAATATATTAAGTCATCGAAAATGCTTAAAAATGTCGGGAAAAGGTAAACATTACTTATTAGTAAAATCGACGAAAACTTAAAAAAAAGAAAGAAAGAAAGTCATATAAAAAGGGGTCATTTCCTTTTATCATAATAAAGTTAATGTCTAAAGCTGAAGTCTTATGTCATTTGTCCTAACAAAGGTAAAATGCATTGCTTTAATGTGAAAAGAAAAAAAACGGACATTTCATTCGGCTCTATTGATGACAGATGAAGCAGCAATAATGAAATGCGGAAACGGATAAAACCTGTTGGGAACCGAATATCATCCGGTATCAGTTCGTCATGGATTTCGATTGCTATGTTCTGGGGATCTAGGTTGACGCGTTCGCTGTTACAGTTCGCCCACTTGATCAAGGTGCTTGACAATGATGCGAAAAGTTGCCACGAGCGGGACCAGTGTCCCCTTAGTTTCTGTCTCTACATACACAGTGGCGCATTCCTTTGACTGTCGGCCACCAACAACACCATTCAATATTCCACTGTCATGAGAGTTCGCGTGGCCTCTCTTGCTTTACCAATGCCTTGAAGTTGTACTCGTACGATAAACCATGCTCTCAGAGGTCTGAAAACTCTTTAAAGTCAGGTTGTCGTTACCCAAGGGGGAATGGAGTTCGGCCATAAGAAGAGAATAGGTTACAAATATACGAAATGGAGATAATCATAACAAAAGTTGGTGTTCTAGCTTAATTAAATGCGATGCTTTTTCTTTAAAATACAATTCGACGTAAATAAAAGATTGAAGTAAATTTAAATCGACAAACGCGTATATATTCTTTGATTTTCAGTTTGGGGTCATTTTTGCAATGAACTAACTGACCAAATTTACTGTCAGAAAGAAACTTCAGTTTATTTTACTGTTCCTTCCAAGAAAACTTATTTTCCTGAAAGACAATGAACCTATTTCTAAAAAAAAGCCTTTGATTCTCGTTACCAATATCCTTTAGTGGGAAATGGAATATGGGGAGAAATTAATTGTGAAAACGCACTTGAAACGAACTTCTAACAGCATGTAAGGGAACATCGTCGGCTCACGGCGGGACAGGCTTAGTTCGTAATCATGACGTTGATTACAAATGACATGACAATAAGTACGACAGATTTATAATGCCCTTTATGCGAAATCATGAATCAATGAACGCTAGATGCAATTATTTGGCATTGTCGTCAATTACCTTTGATTACAATGATTTGACACTAAGTGGGGATTCATGGGAAAATCGAACTAGCAATCCTGAAGGGTTTTTTGCCGGCTGATTCTGGTCCAGACCACACCATGAAGTCACCAATTTGCAAAAAGAAACATCCAATGCTGTTTAGGTCAATTCAATTACTATATGACGTGTACAATTCGTTAAAAGTTCAATATACTCGTTGCGATGCAAGTAATGTTAGTGAATCAATCGACCTAAGACAATATTTATCATGGTCATGAAATGTCATACTTTTTGCCTGCTAAGTATCCATCTCTAAAAAATAAACTTGTTACACGAAGCAGTTTATTGCTGTACAAAATTAGGACGTTGCTGAAAAGAACTTGAACACGTGCTACTGCGTAAAAACACAAATTTGTGGTTTAAAATCCTTTGGTTTCTTCCGCAATTGTGTTAATGTGTTTATTGTGCATTGAGTTTACTGCAAGCTGAAAGCATTAAAAGGCTAATTACATTTCGAATATTCTTTTAGAGTAGCTTGTTTCCCATGCATTTCAAATTTATCAGCAAATAAAGATGGCCAAATATATAAAATTTGTGTAACTTATAATTAATTTTGTATCAGCAAAATGTACAAAAATAAGATTTCTGAAGAAAATGATATGAGAACTTGTTTTGCTGTTCAGGGTGATTTTTGTTATTTAAATGCAACATTTATCTCAAAAACGAATAGTTTTCGTTTATCTAAAAACACTGAAGCTTTTTTACTGTGACAAGATTAGGACGGTCACAACAGACACACATGCTTAATCAAACTACATGGTAGTTGCGATGTCTGTGCAGAACTGGTGGACAGTGTCTTTCCTAGTAGTGGCAAAAATTCTTTCATTTTATAAACAGTGCACAAAGATTTATGAAAAGTTGAAATATACACATCGAGCGGTATGTGCAACACTCAGATCCACATGCTGTCCATGTGTATATATGCACATCACTAACACCAACTTGGAAACATCGACATGCTCCCAGCAGAGGAAATGATGTGTTGGACTGCATTGCGACATTTGGAGGACTTGAAAGGCACAAGATGTACGCAAGGATCTGGGATTAACATTCTGGTGAGGATGTTTTCCAGAAGCCAAGAAATTTACCGAAGTGCTGATTAGAATGACAGAAGCGTTTAGAACGGGATGTTTATTAGTACACGAAGTCTCTCTCCTAACTGACGTAGCTAGCTGTGCTATCTTGCAAACTAAGAGAAGGCGCGAACACACTCAGGAAACGAGTCAGAAACGAACATTTTAAAAGTTTTTGACAATTCTGACGAATGATATAATTTACATATTATTGGACAGGAATAAAATAATAAAAGAAATGTTGCCAAGTGAGGTGGCTACATTTCAAATAAAATCCTTTTTTCAAAATTTGATGATAGTTTTCAAATCTAACTCGCAAAAAATTCTGTTAACAAAAAGAGCGTATCTTACATTTTTGGCATTTAAATTATCATTTAGTTACATTTACATAATGATTTAGAGGGGTTTCCTGTCATGTGTGTGGTATCTTATATTCTCCTATAACCATTTTGTTTCTCTTGTCCCCAAGGTTTCACCGAAAGTTTCAGTGTTTATTCATTACAGAAAAAGAGGTGCGTCAGATGTCTAACGGCAAAGGGGAAATTAAAGCCAAGTCACGTTTTTCATGTAGAGTTACTAAATTGAAAGCTTAGTAAACACTTTCTTTGACACGTCATCATACTTAAAATTTTTGTTCCACTTTACTAGGAAGAATATGAATAGGTTTTTAGAGTAACCCTAGGTTTGTGTAACTGGTTACGTTTAAAATACAAGGGCATTCATGAAATATATATTCCTTATGAGTTTTGTAACATCATTTTTACGAGCTAGAATTTGGACGGGTTCAGAGGGTTTTAATTAAAATTCATAAACTTACTAGGTTCGAGAAATTCAAATTAACGTCTACTTACGAAGAAACTATTATACGTTTGGGAGGGTCTTACAGCACTTACGTTTCCTAATACACTTCCTGGATGACTGACGGCAAGTAGGAAATTAAAGGGCAAATGCTTAAGTTTGTACGGGATGGAAAAGGGGTCAGTGATGTAAAACTCCCCATAAGCAATAAGGCATGCAGTGAATGTCCCTACCTCAGCCTCGTAGCCTTCACGCAGGTTGTAAGTGAGGTCGTGCTGAATATCAGTAGCGAACTCTTGCTGGTACTCAGGATATAACCTGAGCACGTCAACAAGACCCGCCATGTTGATGCACTTGAGATCACAATAGGTCAGCGCTTTAACATCACAGCTCGACTTCACGACGACGTCTCCGCCGCCCCCACCACCTCCACCACCCCCGCCCCCGCCTCCGCCGCCGCCACCTCCGCCCCCGCAGGAGCCCTGCAGATACATGCTGATGTCGCAGCCGAAGAGATCGCCTTTGCCTGCGGAACACAAAACATTTCGAGAGTTACACACGCAAAGTATAGAGCGAAAACCTGGAAATTGAATTCGCGTAGAAAATAGTAGTTTATACAGTACGTTAATAAAGCAACATTATAAACAAATTGCTTAGGCTATTCTGTGTAACAACATTATAAATTTATAAAAGAATGAAACTTAATTTATTTGTACATTTGTTACATATCCTTGGTATACAAATGTTTTTTATATATTTTTCAGTGGTAATTCTCTTTCTTTTAAGAGCCTTATTGCTAACCTCAAGGAGCACTATCGTATTTGGATATTTAAAAAATACTTTGTAGAAAAGTTGTGTTGAATGTAATATTCAGCAGTATTATAATTTATTCACTTTTTTAAGAGCATTATTGCAAACCCAAAGGAGCACTATCCTATTTGGATATTTTTAATATACTTTGAATAAAAATTATTTTGAAAGCGATCTTCGGCAGTATTGCTATTTATTCACTCCTTTCAAGAGCTTTATTGGTAACCACAAGGAGTACTAGACTATTTGGATATTTTTAATACACTTTGTATAAAAATTATTTTTAATGTGATCTTTGGCAGTATTGCTATTTATTTACTTCTTTCAAGAGCTTTATTGGTACCCTCAAGGAGCACTGTCCTATTTCGATATTTTTAATATACTTTGTATAAAACGTATTTTGAATGCGATCTTCAGCAGTATTACAGTTGATTTCTTTTAGGAGCCTTCATGCTTACCTAAAGAAGCACTATCCTGCTCGCGTTTCTGAGCTCTTGCGATACGAAAGGCAACTCACCATTTCCGCGGAAATTTCCTTGACTTATCCGAGAAAGAAAGTTTCATTTCTGAGAGTAGCCGGGCGCCGCGCTGCGTTAAGAGTATTACCCTGCGCCCGGAGACGGGTCTGGCAACGCGCCTCCCCTCCCACGCACTTTGATGAGGAGGTGACGAGCATTAAATGTGCGCAGAGGAAACGCAGGTCTCTCGGGGCAGCCCGGGTTGGCACAACTTGCGAACGATTTCAAGAGCACCGAGATCGGCCGTCGTACTTGACCTTTCGAGACGCTCGGAACCCGTCCATTCATGACGAGAAGACACGCGTCATGAAAAGGTTTCGTGAACTTCTGAAATAGAGGTAGTTCCTCAAATGACCTTTCAGAGAGTACTAAAGAGGAGAAATCAAAAGAAATTTTTAAAATAAATACGCCTCTGCCTTCGTGCAGTAATTCATTTTTATGAATTGAAATCGTGTTTTGGATTTCATCTTCTATGATGCGAATTATCAACTCGCAAACAAGAGAATACTACGCAACGTGCAGGAAATTGTAGTAATATGGCGATCTAGTAATTCACTTACTTGTTACACGACCCAGGAAACATTATAATTGACTCGAAATTTTCAGAAAAACGCATTTGCTTTTAATTTCTTTCTAAAGCTTACTTGGGAAATTTGTTACAGTAAATTTTAAGGATTTATTAAATCAGAAAATGAATCTGAAAAATTCATATAATTACAAATACTCAGATTACATTTATTAAGTTAAGAACTAATAATAATTTCAGGAAATATGAAAAGAGAAAAATTTTATATGTGAATCTGAAATTTGCGTTCAATGTATTGGTGTCGATTTTCTTGAATGAAGAGATACCTCTTATCCCTAGCCGTCTAATCTAAATCGAGCTACTTCGGAACTGAATAGTTATTTGAATGACCGATGTAGACTCTGAATAAATAAATGTTAATCCATATAAGAATGTGAAAGTATATATTACGCAATATGCACGATAAACGAACTACATTTTGCATTCATCTCAGCAACAGTCGTTAAGGAAAAATATAATTTTGTGTTGGATGAGCGTACCACACACTAGCAGCCGTGCCTTTATTTGACACTCCATTCGGGAAGAACACTAGGCTTATGTCACAGCTAAAGCATTAATTGTCACATCGATAAAAACTCATGCTAAACAAAACAATTAAAAAACAGAAAATTCTCTTAATTATGAATGAAGAATACTAAGTATTCTAAATCTCCATTTTAAAACAAAATTAAAAGCACAAAACAACAGTATAATATTTCGAAGTTGAATAAGCATTATACATGGGTACATGGAACGATTGGTATCGCGATAAAGGATTTCAGACTTGTCAAGGGAACCTGCTGTTCCACTTTCGGACGAATGTTTCTAACGAACTGTGAGCTCAAGAAAACAAGCCCGACTTGTAAACTCAAAAATCCCCAATCAAACAATCAGTTGCACCAACACGACGATGACAGACCGCAACCGTCGCGAGCCGTGTTTGCAGGACGGCAAGTGCCTCGCTTAAAGTACTACACTCTGCCTTCTTTCTTCTTCCAGTTTTCACTGATGGCGCACAACTTCCCGATGTGGAGATCACTTAGCCGGCAGCGCGGTGGCGATAGCAGACAAAAGGGGTGCGGGTTCGAATCTCGCTTGGGCGGGAGCGTTGACCTTTGTGATGCTGTTCCGTAGGCACTCCCACCCTCCCTCATCAGCTATCTCAGTTACCATCTTTTTTTGGTCTGCGCAAGTGGCGTAGAAGCACGTTAGGAACGACACTTTGCTACTCTGCAACGCCCGACGAGCATGTCTACGTGCGGTAACAGTGTGTACCCCCCTTGTCCCCCAATAGCGAGACCCGCCGGCTACAACCGCAAGATATCGCCAGAATACACCAAGTTTAAGGGCCTGTGATCCACATAAGGTGATGGAATGGAGGAACCTGGCAGACACCATAGTGGTCGGGGAAGGAGCCGGCACCGGTTAGTGGTGAGAGAACTCTACACTACCACTCAGTGGTCCTCGGACACGCCCGCCTCAGTAGTGGTTGAAAAAGTGGCGTGGTTGATTAGTGATTCCAGGCGCGTCAACGGCTAAGATCATTTATCCCGTAAGCGTAGTGCACGTTTTCCCTCGGAATGTGATAGTGCACTTCCCTCGTTGGATGGCGGGATCCGGCGCCGACCTACCCGGTGGCGTACGGGATTGTCCCCAATCAGGTTTCTCCCGCCAGCGGGGCACCGCCCCAGCTCCCGACAAGCTCTAAGCTCCCGAACGGTCTCCCGGCATATGCGGTAGTGTAGTGCATGTTGGCGTGTTTGTAAGTAAGGGGTTAGAATAGGACAAGAAAGACGTAGGAAAAATCGCGGCCGGTCCGTGGCCCGTTTGTTAGGGTACTGCTCCGGCATTCTTTTGGACTTGATCGGAGAAACCACGGAAAACTACCGATCAGAGCAGCCGGTCGCTAGAATTCTCCTTCAGACAGCGACTGACCTCGACCTAGCTGGCAAGCTAGTGTCGAAAATACTGCCGCCATCGGCATTCGAACCCTAGGACTTCCCAGTTCGAGGCACTACAGTCAAACATCTGAGCCTACGAGGCCGGTTTGAAACCGTTGAGGTTCAGAGATAAAACAGGCGTAGACAACAACTCACCCAATATGGCGACGACCATCCCGTTCTGCACCACCTCCATGGAGCCGTTGCACAGGTAGTAGATGTACTGCAGCGCGTCGCCCTTGTGGATGAGGTACTCGCCCGGCGCGCAGAAGTTGCTGCGGATGTGCAGCGACAGCAGCTTCAGGCAGCCCTGCGACGCCGCGTCGAAGATGGGCAGCTGCAGGATCTCCCGGTGCAGGTGCATCGACACGTCGCCTCGCAGCTCCTCCGGGAACTCCTTCAGCGTCTGCGCAAGCCACACAGCATCTGTTCAAGGAGCAATTGGATCTGCGTGGCTAGCCCTCGGCCCAAAGCCCTCGCGCTTTATCCGCCCACCAAGTACTAAATAGCATTTTATCTCCTTTTTGGAGTATCACTTTACACGATTTGAAGAATCATTTTATATCAATTAAGAAATATTATTATATTACTTAACATCAAACCATGTGTATTAGAAAATAATCAACCAGAACAATAACAGTTATAATATTTATTACAACATACCCAAAGTTTACTTTCGAGACTTTTCCCATCTTTAGTGAGTCTATAAAATGGAGAAGGAAAAATGAGAAAACAAAGTATGGGAGCAAACAAGAAATAAATATTGCAAAATACGAGAGAAAAATAACTAATAAAATAAATAATAAAAATTAAAAATTACTTTCTGCCCAAGCAAAGTGGATAACACTTCAACGTAATAGAAGATATATAACAGAAGAACATAAGAAATGAGCTGGGCTAGGAGGCCGCTATTTTGTAGAATGGGAGAAGTGAAAGCCCATAAAAGAGATGGGGGACTCGAAGAGTAGAAGCGGCTAGTCAATAATAAGATTTGAAATGAGACTACTTTTATTTTTACAGAATGTCCGTTCGGGATTGAAGAATTAGGAATTTTGAAAAGCTTTAAAACTTCTAAATTTTCCAAAATATTCATTTTTTTGCCTTTGTTGAATAAATAAAGAATTTTAAGGGTCAAAAGATGATTAAATTAAATAACTTCTTAACAAAAATAGAAGTATCTACATTTTGTTTCCAACACCTAATATGTTCATTAATTCTGCACGAAAATTTTCTGCTGTTTGGCTTACACATGTAGAATCACAGTTATTACATGTGAGGTGATAAATACAACTTGTATTGAAAACACAATTTGAATTAAACAAGATATTATGTGCTTTACATATCTGCGCGCTACGCGGCAGCCTCGTATTCAATAACAAGCTATAACGTTTCAGTAAAAAATAAAAGAAATGTTGCCTCTCAAAATAGCACATACGAATTACACATACGAAAATATGCACATATATATTTATATTTATATTTATATATATATATATATATATATATATATATATACATACATACATACATACATACATAGATTTATTAATGTGGTATAAGGATTTGGAACTGGTGAATAAAGATTGGAGTTAAACATTTTGTAAGATACTGAAATATTGTGTACAGTGAAACATTGGAATATGCATTGGCATGGGCATCTTTTTTGTTTTCATACTTTATGTTATTTTCTCATTTTTCCTTCTCCATGTTATAGACCCACTGAAGATGGGGAAAGCTTATCCCGAAAAGTTAACTTGGGGATAATAAATGTTGTAATAAATATTATTACTGTTATTGTGGTGGTTGATTTATTTCCTAACTCATGTTATGGAGTACCACAAGATTTCTGCTACAACCATGGAGTTCAACATCAAATATGCGAAGTTAAGAAATTTTAAAATGTAAAATCATTTTGAGAAGCTCATCATTTGCAAGAAGACACTGGGCAGTCCATGGCGCATTACAGAGACAGTTTTTAGGGTTCCTTTTATATTAAAGTAATCAAAATGTAAGACCTTTAAATTACTCGTGTCAGGGGAGAAATAATTATAAGAATTAAGTTGGAATTTAAAGATTCCATATACACAAATGGACGAAGACTAGAGATTTCGAGCAATTTTTTTCAAAGTACGTGAAATTGAAGGTTTCAAATGATCTATCTTTTATATTTATTTTTATTCACACTTCATTTATAATTTTATTTGTTGCCCTCCTGTTGTTAGTTTGACACCGTTTCACTTTTCGTATGCAAGTGATATTATATTTCACGCTTTCTATTTTAATTTTTATGTCTTTGTTTTATAACTAACTGTTTTATCTTAATGTTGCATACATTTTTCTGAAACAGAATAGGTAATAAAAGAAGCTCAGGCATATCGAGTTATTAAGTGAAATGAATTCTATAAAAAAACGTCTTATTTTACTCTATTGGTCATTATTTGTATTAACAATGCTTGCTTTTATTCATAATTTTGACAAACAAATATGTTTTATGAAACGAACCTGTTTAGAATTCAACGCCTCAAAGTATCTGGTGTTTCAAGAAACAATTTGATTTCCTTCAAATAAAGTGAATATAGAATTTAGAAAAAAATATATCTTCTGTATCGCGTTGAGATGCCTCGAAATTCCAACCATGAGCGTGTGTTTCCTCGTGATATTTATTTGAAATGCAACTGCATACAAATATTACATTTTCTGTTTAATTTATGGAAGTGCTCATCCTGCTTTGTTGATCCTGATAATTAAATAAACCAGAGCATTCGAAATATAAATAATTTTGTATTTCAAAACGCTGAAGAACAAACTGCCTCATTATTGAAACTCAATAACTCATGTTTAATTTGGATGACAGAACATTTAAATGTTCAATCATATTCTCGGTCAGAAATTTTCAAAACATGATAATTAACATGATTGAAATATTGTCGTCATTTTGAAGAAACAATATATCTCTTGTAAATTCATAGTTTAACAATGATTATAATTTTAGATAGTGTTACTTTGAAGGTACTAATATTTTGGAACACATCAATGAGAGTAAATTATAGAAAAGAACTAAATAGAGACTAATAGAAGAAACTAAATAGAGACTAATTAGAGATGAAAAGTTAGTGATAGTACTGTAATATATGTTAGACAACAATAATTGAGGATGCGACCTCAAGAAGGTTTAAAGCACAATAAAATAGGTTCAAAAAATAAAAAATTTTCAACGAACATTTCACACTGCAACAAATTATTAAAATAAAAGTGTAGGAAATAATCAAATACGTTAAAATATTGTAGGAAATTCTATCATTCTGTATTTTTATATATTTCTAAAATAGATTTTTTATGGATTAACAAAAAAAACAAAACAATTTGCCTTAATAAAAAACGAAAATAAAATCTTCGAAATCATATTCTTGTTGATTAATATGGATGGGAAACAAATTTTGAACGAAAATAGTTCCTATTAATACATATTTTTTTCAGTATTGAATCGAAAACGATACATTTGTGTTTTCTCGATTGAAATTTTAGAATACTCGATGGATATAACGTTTAGTACATCTGGACTGCAGTGAAGAACATTTACTATTTTCAATATTATACAAATATTGAAGAGACTAATACCTTCTTGAAACGACAACTTCAACGCGGGGTGAACGACGACACAAAACAAACACATGCTAAGACCTGTGGAATGCGTACGTTGGTTACCTCGTGGATGTCGATGCCGTGGTTGAGCGACCACATGGTCTGGAAGTAGTCCTGCATGCGCTGCTTCATCTCCTTGGGGATCTGGTGCAGCGTGAGGAAGTCCTTGAGGTCGCGCCACTTGGTCTCGTAGAGCGACCGCCGCGAGTACATGCGCTGAATGATGGCCGTCACGTTGCCGAACACGACGGCGTGCATCAGCGCTGCGAAGACGCGCGCCTCGTTCTACATGCCGCTTATTTATTTTAATAATATTCCATTATTATTATTATTATTATTATTATTATTATTATTATTATTATTATTATTATTTCTTTCAAGCCTCTCTCTTAGCGAGGTGCCTATAGCAGACACTAGGACCTTTGAAGAACCATAGAACCAAAGTGCCTGCTTTGCTTGCAAACCTGGGCAGTCAGAAATCAACCTAGTTGTAAGAATAACAACTTTCTCACGATGCGTTTAACGAATAGTGAGTCCTTGATACCGAAAATGTGTTTTTTTTCAAAACGTGCGTCGGTTCGACTGTCTCACTATCACTGATCAACACTAGTGGCTAAACTATGCGTATGATTTTTTTCCAAACTGAATACTCCTCGGTCGATCTAGTCTCATTTGAAGCTCTGCGATTTTGAATAATATTCATTAATATTTGGGGGTACGTGGAGTCCCTGGAACATTTTGAAAATTATGTCAAAAGTGGCTTCAACTTTTTCTTTAAACTTCTTGAAAGAATGCAGTGGAATACACTTATGAAGGTGGCACAGGTTTGATTTCCACTATTAACTCTGGAATTTCGAAAATTACAAAAGGTTGACACTTTTTCAGCGTTTTCCTAAAACTTTGAAATTGATGATAGAGATTTTTTCCTGCAAATGAGATTTGACGCACGTGGCAAAAGTGATTTTATTTTGCTCGAACGATTACACCGCTCGGACTTTCGGTCTCGTATTGCAACCTTTACTACCATCAAAATAAAATGTCACTTTAACCACTAGTATCATAAACAACTATTCAACCACGAGGCGCGCGCAAGCCAAAGCCGTTGAGTGTATCGTGTGTTGGTTGATTGACTGATTACAAGTGATTTCGGCGCGTAAACTGCTAAGGTCATTAGTCCTCACCTCGTAACGTAGTGCATGCTCTTTGCTCGGGAGGGGGTGATATTGCCCCGCTGGGTGGCGCCGACCTACCGTCAGCTAGTGGGGTTTTCCCCAACCAGTTATCTTTAACAGGCAGCGGGCAACGCCCCAGTCGGGTCAAACGTCCCGACAAGTCTCCCGGGAAATGTCTCGCCTAGCCGGTCTCTAGAATGTTCCGCAAACAGAGGCAGAAATTCGACCTAGCTATGAAACTAGTGTCGAAGATGCTGCCACCGTCGGGGCTGGAACCCCTGGACCTCCCGGCCAGAGGCACCGCAGTGGCCTCAGATGCCTCACCTCCGATGAGCATGGTGCAGATGGAGAAGATCTTCTCGTTGCTGGTGTTGGCGGAGACGTTGCCGAAGCCCACGCTGGTGAGCGAGGAGCACGTGAAGTAGAGCGCCGTCACGTAGTTCTCGGCGTTCGTCACGTTCTCCACGTTCACCTTCAGCTTCTCCGCCAGCGTGTGGATCCAACCTGAACCCAACATGTCGCGCGTGCGCGTCGGCTCAAACCGCGAACCTCTGGGGCAACCGTGGGACCAAACTGTTGACTATTGCATTGCGAAACATGCGGTCGCGAGCTGATTCAATACTCGTGGTGGCGATTTTTTGTATATTTTCGAAACGTATTGGAATCATCTCAACAATTCGATCTAGTTTCTGGGCGTCGGTTATTGTGAGCTGTCACTTTGCACACGCGTCAGGAGTAAGGTCTATTAGAGCCGTGTTGAAGAGGCTTAAGATTGGTGCAGGTGGCGAGGAGATAAACGCAATTTTGTACCTGAAAATTCGAATTTCTGTCTGCGAATGCATGGATGGAAGTAGTATATGTATGTGTTAGCATCACTCATGTCAGATTAGTAGGTCTTGAGCCGAAATTTGGTAAATACGTCAGAAGTAATATATAGTTGTGCAATTTCAGATGTCATTACGATATTTGTATCGTCCAAAGCAGAAAGGGTAAATGTTCACATTTCGGCTGTTTTAATGTTATGATTGGTATGCCTTTCTTTTAAGGTTTATCGTCCACTGTGCAAAATGTTTTTCAGTAATATATTATGTTCAGTTTGTGTCTACAAAAATATTTAGAAAATAAAATAATATGTCTTGTTGCAAACCGTTTTTTCTATCCCCCTGTAAAGTTGTGAAAATGTAAGATGTACCCTTTCTGCATTGGACGGTTTACTTGAATTTGAGGTGGAGGTATTTTACGTGAAGTCCCTGTGACATTTTCAAAACCTTTTGAAAATGGCTGCAACTTGGTATTTAAATTTTGCTGGAATAGTTGTAACTGCATTTATAAAAAGTGGTATAGTTCCTACTATTAAAATCTAGAAAAGACTGAAAATTACAATTTCAATATTGTTGAATCTGTCCTACACAACCTGTATTAAACCACGAAATTCGTTTCTCAGTACAGTTAATACCTAAATTCTACACCTTTAAATGAAGTCATACATTTTCTTTGACAAAATATGAATAACTGTGGAGTAATAATTAGATGCTAAGTGGAGGAAAGCGCCTTGCCACTATTTTCCCCCACAAATAAAGGACAACTTGAAAAATTTACCATGTGGTTGAAAGTTTATGGAATATCTATTTATAGCTCCGAAATATGTTTATTTAAGCCTGTTTAAAAACATTTTCTTTGAAACATCATCCTTCGTACGTTTTGTGTATGCCTTGAAAAGGGGTTATTAACATTAGAAAAAAATATGAGAGGTATTCAGATCAACGGCTGTAAATATTTTAATCCATATTCCTGTTAATACTAACGTAGCTTTTCTCCTTTGAATGCCATGTGTTTATTTCGTTCTTTTCTTTTCAATATGTGTTACCTTTCTATTTTGCTCGGCCCCCGTCTCGGGTACTATCTATAAGTGTCTGCGGGATTTCGCAGGGGCTCCAGCAGTAGCTACCGCTTCACTGAAACAATTATCGATAAAAATCCCTCTATGCTCTCCGAACATCATTACTAGCTCTTCAGCTCATCATATAACCGTGACATTCCCCCGAGGCAGCCGGTGGTCTTAACCATTTCCTGCGTTGCCAGGCAGGCGCAAAAACTTCGAAGTGTTAGCTTTTTTGACATTATATAAATTAAACTAGTTGGATCTAGAGAAAATTCCGCAATATTAACATTTTAAATGTGGACATAGCATCATACTAGAACACAATATGAATGTTTCTGAAAATCATTTCCAGGAAGTACCCTCTAAAATTGTTATAGAACTTCCAAAAATACCCCATTTTGTAATTTTGACATAATGAACGTAGCTTGCTTCCCTTTAGACAATAAAAAACGTATTTTAAGTGCACATGACACATAACTTCCAAGTTATACACGAAGGTAACGTGTATTGCAGTAGAGTATGCAGGGTTGCATGCGAGTATTTGTTATTTACTCTAACGTTAATAAGAGAACTTTTATTTTTACATGGAAAATAAGTTGCAGGACTGAGAGGAGAATATTCGTTCCACAGTAACAACACGGGGTTTCGTGTCGATACATGAAATCTTTGTCTGCGTCAGCACGTTTACCTATCAAACACCAATGCAAGATGAATTGCATACCAATCAGTGATTCGTTTGTTTTAATAACTTTGTTTTTTTAGATTAATTTGCGTTTCCGGACGCGTCAACAGCTATGGCCATTGGTCTCGTAAGTGTAGTGCATGTTTCATCACGAGAGGTGGCGGTGAACTTCTCCCACTGGATAGTGCTATCTGGCGCCGACCTACACGTCGGCTTGAGGAGTTTTCCCTAATAAGGCAGATTCTTCCAGCAGGGCACCACCCCAGTCGGAATAAGCTCTAAGCTTCCGACATATACTGTAGTGAAGTGCATGTAAGTGCATTTGTAGTTAAGGAGCGAGGATAGGACAAGGAAGAGGAAGGAAAGATCGTGTGCTGTCCGTGCCCCGTTTGTTATCGTACTACTCCGACATTCGCCTGATGTTGATGGGAGATATCAAGGAAAACTACCGATCAGAGCAGCCGGCTGCTAGAATTCTCATGAACACGTAGGCTTCCGCGGTTCGAGTCCATGACTTCTGGGCTGTCCGGATGACGCCGCGTCGCAAACTGAGTCACTACCCTGAAATAGCCTGCGATATGACAGGCGAAACGTCGGCCTCCCTGCCAACGGACAGCCCAGAAGTTGCTAGAATTCTGCTCCAGACAGAGATTGAATTCGACCTAGCTCTGTAGCTAACGTCGAAGGTGTTGCCTCAGTCGGACTCGAACTTGAGGACTTCCCGGATAGAGACACTGAGCCATGTAAGCCGGGGTTATATTAGATTTACCACCACGTGTTCGACCCCTCCACATGCCCTATAGAAGTGTAACATTTATTCTAAAGGCGGCGCCACACAATTGCTATTCGGCAAACAGCGAGCAACCGCCGCATTCCGAGTAGTGTGGATGATTTGCTCGCTATTAGCCTAGCCACTAACATTCGGTGCTCGCCCTACCCTCCGTGTGTCGGTCTTGAGCTGATCGGTACTGGGCGAGCAGTAGCTCGCTGGTCGGCGAAGGCCGAATGTGTGGAGCCGCGTGTACGCGCGCGCAGCGCGTTGCACTCACCCATGTCCCAGTGCGGGTTGGCCCTGCGCTCCTTGTCGGCGATCACGTACCACACGCACGCCAGCCAGTGCGCCACCAGCGTGAAGCAGAGCATGAGCAGCGTGAGGATCATGGCCGAGTACTGCGAGTAGCGGTCCATCTTCTGCAGGAGGCGCGCCAGCCGCAGCAGCCGCGTCAGCTTCAGCAGGTGGATTTGGCCGGCGCCCGAGTCCTGCACCACCCACACCGCCCGCGCACACCACGTCAGGCAGCACCCACGCGGCCGCCACACGCCGGCCACACGCCGGCTCCGGGCGGAGGGGGAGTCGGGGTTTGCAGGGCGACGTTTCTCCGTAATGCAGTAGACTCACGATTAGCCGAGGACATCGGGAACCAGACTACTCCGGATACGAAAAACTCTCGGGAAATTCGCAGTTCCTTTACTAAAAGATCGTGTGAAATAGTTTGATAAGAGGTTATACACACAAACTACGGAACACTACAGAAATGAGAAAACACGTTTACTGCGGGCCTAAACGAGACAACTAAAAGAACTTAACAAAGTATAATAAGAAGTAGAATCCACTTACAATTCCCTGTCCAGGAAAACTGGATCAAATATACCTACGACAAGGCTCATTCACAATGAAAACGTTAACGTAGTGTACAGGGGGGATATTAACGTGTTCACTGAACATTACCAATGATCGCACCATTCGCAATAACCGTGAAGGTAGTCACCTACATGGCGTAGAGAAATTATTTCAATTTCTGAAAACCATAGTTGCAAAGGGTACTCTATGGAGCGTTTCATCAGCATAGATGAAGCAGAATATACAAGACTATTACAAACTTCACTGGCTTCTGAATAACGTAAACGTTAAACTTTCGTTGAATGACCCCACTGTTCGAAGTAGTAGAATCCTCTCAAATCACGTTAACTTGAACACGAAATATTGCAGGTTGTTAACGTTCACGTTCGTGTTTTACGAGTATGTCTGACACAATAAAATAACGAATCCATACAATAATAAACTATTCGGAACAAAACAACAGTATGCAAACGTATGTGATCATACTCGTACTACGAAGACAATTATTTTTACACTATGAACCCGACAAATGATTTTGAATTCGAAGACCAACAATGATGTGGATGAATAATAATTTAGCCTCTTAAAACCTGAACTGCATTGACTTTCTGAGGAAAGAAAACGATTCACATTCAGCGAATGTACATTAATTCAAACGTGTACGCTTTCGAGCTGTCTTTCTCGGTTACGTCGTATGTTCATATTCACGTCCATCATTCTGAACGGTTCCTTCAAACATGGCGCCAAGAACAGAGGTGCACAGCCTAAAACACAAGGGGAGGCCAACTACATTTGAATCGAAAAAAAAAATCCGTTCGATGTCCAGCAGTGTCAAATTTTGAAGAGAAAACAAAAATGTTCTAAGTTCCAGACATCGATAATTTTTTCTAAGCATGTTTATGCATAGAAAGTTCAATTTATATTTTAAGAACAGTTTCCCACCGTTAACTCAAAACAGGCAAAATGTGACATCGATCCTTGTTGTTTGCACCGACTCATTTCTGGTCCACCTTTCTCATAATTTTTTCTTTACTACGTATGGCGCATGTTTTATTATGAGAATGAAATATCATATAAGGATAATGAAATTGTAACAATGATTCAATAAATAAATAAATTGCAGGAAAAAATATTTACACAGCTGCCACATGTTTTGGGGAGCCTCTTCCCCAAATATCGAATAACAATTCCCCAATTGTCACATTAACAAAACGGGAAATCAGTGATTGAACACATTTGATGGGTTCGGGTGTAAAAGATCGTAATCCACGTGGAAACGTTCGCGAAATAAAAGCAAGTCAACATTTTTGCTGAAAGGATTGAAATGAGGGTATATGAATATAACAATGGCCGGAGGACAACCCTTCATTTAAGGAAATAAAATATTTTATAACGTCAGGCTGAGGAGCCTGTTTCGATTGATGGGTTATTAGTGATTCCGGGCGCTTCAACTGCTAAGGTCCGTAAGTGTAGTGCATGTCCCCCCTGCGGGATGGCGAGATCCGACGTTGATCTACCGCCGGCTGCGGGGTTTCCCCAGCCAGGTATCTCCAAGGGCACCGCCCCAGCTCTAGACTACCTCTAAGCTCCCGAACGGTCTCCCGGCATATGCGGTAGTGTAGTGCCTGTTGGTATGTGTGTAAGTAAGGGGTGAGAATATGACAAGGAAGAGGTAGAAAAAAATCGCACGCGGTCCGGGGCCCGTTTGTCAGGTTACTGGTACAGCATTCGCCTGGTGTTGATCGGAGAAACCACAGAAAACTACCGATCAGAACAGTCGGCCGCTAGAATTCTCCTCCAGACGGCGACTGAATTCGATCTAGCTGTCGACAATCCGGGACACGAATATAAGACCTGTTGGTCAGAGGCACTGCAATTACATCAGTTGATGCCCTGAGCTCTCCCGGTAGCCGGTGTCAAAATTTTATCCCCTTGTGCATACACTTACAACAGCAAGTTTCTTCAGTGACGTCACGTTGCCGTTTCAGTTTCAATGTGACGAGCCCCCACTGCGCGAGCGTGGCCGGCGGATTCCTCGCGTGATGGACGGCGCTGGCTCGCGTGCGGCGGGGGCGCGCAGGGCGAGCGCGAAGGGAGGGGAAGGGGAGGGGAGGGGAGAAGGGGGCCGGCGCGGCGGCACGTGGCAGCAATTTACCTCCCCGCTGTAGACGTTGGACGCGTTCAGCAGGTCGAACGGCAGCGCCGCCAGCAGGTCCACGATGAACCACGTGCGCCCGTAGTTGATGGCGATGGAGCGCGAGTTGGACACCACCTCGCCCTTCTTGTTCACGAACGTCGTGCGGAAGTTGATGATGATGTCTGCCAACAGGAAACGGCACGCACTGTATTTAGCGCCGAAAAGCTATTGGAACGGTAATGAAAATAGATTAAACGGAACAAGTATAGACAGATTTCCCTTTAATTTTCGTTCAAAAATTTTATAATCATTTTATTTTCGGTCAAATGTATTATAGATTTCCCTCTTATTTTCGGACAGATATATTAGAGTACATTGATTTCCCTTTTCGGTCAGTGCTGTCTCTTTCGGCTTTACTCCACTTTTTTCCCGGCTGCTATCTATAGGAGCCTGAAGGAACTACCAAGGCCTGACGCGGTCTCTACCAACCTCCCCCCAGGGTCCTCTTCCCAGTTAGGAGCTCCCTCGCGGGCTAGTCCCTAGGCTCCTGTCAGTCCTGTGTCTTTACAATTACGCCCGAGGTAGCCCGTAGGTCCATCTCGGTGTTTGTATCATTAATGTGGATGTAGGGATTTAGTTTCTTATTGACGTACGCCAGAGATTACATACAGAGGAGGACAGCAAGATCACATAGGATACGGCGATGATTGGGATGTATGTAGGTGATGTATGTGATACTGCTAATGCGGTAAACATATGAGGGCTCAAATTGGTCGGTCGACCCAGATGTAACAGGTACAGATGCAAGCTCCTCTGATATCCGAACCGATCAGGATTGATTGGCGGACAGGAAAGGTGAAACATTAGGGGTGGGGAAGACAATCACCCCAGAACGGCAGAACACAAAGGTTATACCTGCCATGCCTGTACAGGACATTAGTTAATGATCCCTACTCACTACAGAGTCAGGTTTAGTATCAAAGCTCTTATCTTCACACGTTTTTAGTCTCTTGATGTAGAACATATTCCCGACAGCGAGGGGGAGTTACTTGCAAGCAAGACCAGCGACATAGAGTAGGCACACCCAACCGCGCCTGCACGAGCGACTTTCCGCCTGGGAAGTCCGGCGCTTCTACGGCACGGGCAACTTCCCCTCGCTCCGCACTCATTTCCCCTCCAAATCCAGAAGGAGGGGTACATGCGAAAGCTGAAGCGGCGTGAGGCGGTGAATAGTGGCTTCGTACGAAAACATGTTTGCCAGATTTTTTCTATAAAAAACGAGAATTGTTTTATGTTTATATTCTCCACTTCTTATTACTATTTGATGTTTATTTTTAAATTATATTCTCCTTTATAGAATCATTTTTGCTAATTGCCAGGAATATGTTTGCTCGGCGCATTTTTCCTTCTTTTCGTTTCCTTATTACATCATTTAGTTATTTATTGTATTTAGCAATAATGTGAAATAAATTAACAAGTCTCTGTAATCTAACGATTCTCACTTACGGATCGACAGCGCTTTTAACAGACAGAATATTTGTCTGTTAAGCCTCCTAAGCTGAACGTACAAAATTCAGGTTATTCGATCCCACTAACAGCATTAAGATATTTTTGATTAATTTCTTTAAAACTCTTTAGTATCAATTCAGAATTTGAAATCGAACTGATGTATTACTTCATTTTAATTGGTCATTTCTTTGTTTTAAAGAAGAAATGGTACTTAAAGTAGCTAAATTTGTGACAATAACTGTCAAGTAACTTCACCCAATGATTGACTTTGTCCAGCTATTTAGTGACGTACTGCTTCTCCGGAACAATTTGTACAACCCTTACTTTTAAATCTCGCGCCAATGTCTCTGGACGTAGTGCCCGCAAGCTCTAGTAAGCTTGTTATCTTGCCATGCCTGACATAGAGCAACGCAAAACCAAGATCTGGGCATTCACAAGCGAGGAGGGAAGTGCATAATAATGTTTGAGCGCAGAAGTCGTAAATTACCCGTGCGAATCCACATCAGTATCAGAGACGAGCCGTTTCACTGTAAAAATTAAGTTCCGTGTAGAGAGCTACTATTTAACGTTACAAGAATTCCGTACTGAATGTCCTTGAAATCAATTATTGTCAATGTCTTTATGTATTGCATAATATTATGTTTCTTATATTTATATCACTGTATACAAGCAAACAATTTCATCAGTAAATGGATTCATTGACCGTCATACATGAGCCTGAACAGTTATCAAAATGATCATGCGAACGTACTTATATCTCTCCCGTTTCATTTCTAGTCTTCAAACAGAGCCGTAGGGTCTGATACGGACAATGCTTTCAGCACAGAAACTAATGCTTCTCAATCAACAATTAAATTAGATACTTAATGTACCAATTTTATGTGAAATACTTTATCATCAAAGTAGAACCGAAATTTAAGGATCAAAATGTAATCAACGAGTATTAATTTTCCATATCATTGTCCAGGGGTATGTATGTTCTTTCTGGTAAAGTTTACTGTTGAAAACATAAGCTAGAAATAAAGAAAATAAATTATATAAAATCAGAGTAAAAAATGTAATACTTGAAATAGTAATGGCAATTAAGCGCGATTATGACACAAATTTTGTATACATGCAAAAAGCCAAATAACGAAGGTTAATTTTTTGGTGTCAAATTTATAAACCCGTGGTTCTGCTTTGTAACACGTAATATTCCTTGCATCAGTTCATAATTATTGGAAGCCAATGAATATTAAAGAGACCCAAAAGAGTCCGAAGTTGCTAATTACGCCTTTTTGAATCTGTTTAATATTCATTGCCTTTATAAAAGTTAGACTATAAGAATACCAGAGAAGACCAGAAAATAATAGTTGAAATAATTTTTGTTATCAGGAAACTCAGACGTGCGATGGAACAAAGAGATGCTAGTAAAAAGCAAAAACAATGTATCAAGGGTAAATGTAATATTCCTAAACCAAGGAATGTAAGAGTTTGAAAATGTTTAATACAATTGAAACAGGTACATGGTCGAGTCAAATAAAATTGAAAAGACAAAGAGCTTGGCGTTATAACAAATAGATGTTCAACAATACAAAATTATTCTTACTGTAAATTGTCATATTAGTTATTTATGATAGAAGTGTCTTAAGGCTGCTTATTACAATACGAGCTCGCGAAATTATCAAACAAAATGGTTTTGGGTTAAGTTTGGTAACAATTCTAGTAGCTACTGTAATTAAATGTTTAAACATATTTTAATACCATTGCAGAAATATAGATGCAATATGATTTTTTTCTGCATATACACTTCGAACATCTCGTCTTAAACTTCACACAATTTATTTATTTATTTAATAGGTAATTATTACAAACAATTTGGCTTACTTGATTCTATGTGGCTAGGCCGAAGGCCTTTAAGCCATTACAATACCTACATCCTTTCGCGTTCTAATCTTTCGAATTCTGGTATTCACCCCAAATGGTCTCTCCATCGCATCAAAGCCGCGGAAAAGAGACCATACGGTACGGCTCAGGAAAAAACCCCTGAAGGGGGAAAACCTGCCGTCAGAAGCCGAATACATACTAATCTATCCGACGTTTCTTTTAACTATTTATTTTCTGGCGTGGGCGTCCCGCCGTCTTCTTCCAGTGCTTGGCCTCCTCAGCTCCTGAAATCAAACAGCGCCACAGAAGATCGTCCGCACCAGCGCCTCTGCCCTTATATTTTCGATCCCCCCTTACCTTCCCCACCCCCTAATGTGCTTATTACTATGCAAGTTTTATTTTATTTTGACCTGTTACTTACCAATTGACTACGATTTATGACTTATTTCTTAACTGTTTACTAACTTAACATAAAATTACTGATTAACTTACATATTGTTAGCTTATTGACTTATTTATTTCTCTCCAGTCTACGCTCCGCTCATGCTAACCGATGCTGTTTTCCCACTCCCTAATTTCAGTTTCCCTAATGGTCCGAACCTTTCCTAAAAATGTTCCTAATTCTTTCATGAATTTAGACCTTTTATCTCCTAAAATGTTTTGGGCGAGCGTTACGTTCCTGTTTAGGAAGTAGTAATTTCCCATTCCCATCCATTTTTTCTCCATGATTCGGTTGCACAGCAAATTAAGAGGATGTGGATCCAGTCTTCCCTATCACCGCAAAGCACACAGATGCCATTACCACTTGCGTCCTTTAGTCTACGCTGCATCCATCCCCCAACCCTGAACCAAGCGTATCCCCCTCTTGCGTCCTTTCCGAGAGTATGAACGTAACTTTCGCAACCCCATAACGGACTCGCATGGATTTGAGCTACTAGCGAACGTTTTACAGCCGTTGCTGCCCAGATCTCTTGCCTTTTAATATCCGCAAGTCTATTGGAAATCAGCCGTTCTATCTCACGGGTTCCCCTATCTCCCACCATTTCCGGAGAGACGTCTCCCAACCCTGCGCGGTCAAGTAGCCGTTTAATTTTGTACGCCCAGTAGCGATGGTCGCTTCCCTGCCATTGCACTCTAAAGCACCTATGTAATAGTGTGTCACCCTGTGCATCTGCTAATTTAATCCAGAGTTTAATAGATTTCATTTTAAAATCTCTCCAAATTCCTACACTACCGACCTCTCTTAAGACTCCGGCATTTGCTGCGCACCTAGAAACTCCTAGAATTAATTTGCAATAATCTGTTTCGATGCTTTCTAATCGATCTATCCTATCGACTCCCCAGATTTCTGCTCCATAGTTCATAGCTGGGAGAACTAACGATTTGAACATTGTATCGCATACTTTTACCGACAATTCCGGAACCCTGCGCACTGCACAAACGATTTCTTTGAGTGCAATTCTTCCTTTGCTGTGAGCGGTCAATATGTGATTATTCCATCCCCCATTCATGGAAAATTTTGCACCAAGATATGTAAATGTCTTGACGCGGTCAATTTCTTCCCTAGCGTAGTACCATTTCTCTTTGTTACCCCAGATAAACCCATTCTTGAAGACTACTACTTTCGTTTTTTGAATATTTACTTTTAGTCCCCATGTCTCACTATATCGTTCTAGAATATTTAAACTCTTCTGTAAGCCCTCAATCGTCTCCGAACATAAGACTAAATCATCAGCATATAGTAGTCCGGGAATTTTCAAGCCATCAATTACCGGAGCCGCTGTATCCGCTTCCTGTACCCACGTCAATAAATCATTTATAAACAAAATAAACAGCTCACACAATTTTTCTACAAGAGGCCATCTTATGCTCAGTAGGATAGTTGACAGTTGCTCAGAAGTGACCGTCACTTTCCCCTAATAGTGTCTTAATAACATTATCAAAGAACTTACATGACCAACATACTAATCTCATATCATAAAGTCGAAAAGTTTGACATCAACGCAAATGGAATACGTAATACCCCATTTTAAACGCCGTATCCTAATACATTTTTTGAAAAGCATTTAATTATTTCAGATGTCTATTTTTCTAAATATTCTTTTCTGTACTTTACTGACGACCACTTTAAGACCCGCTGCAGTTAAACTCATTTTGTCGATTTCGGTTTGATGAGTAAAAGCTGGAGGGAACTCAGCGAGAGAGTTTGACCTGAGCAAACAAATTATCTCCTTACCGACTGACATTGATTTTCAGAACTTGAAAACGGAAGCAACTAAGAGCGCGTACCAACTCTACTCTTGTTGCTGCGAGCTATGGACCGTTCCAATATTTTGCTTTTCAGAACTTTCCATCTCTTGTTTCTCGCGAAATTAGCTGTCTTTAAATGGAAAATCGATAGGAGATGCTTTTGAGAGAGAACCCTTTGTCTCCAATAAGATTATATTATGAGAGAATCGTTTTGCAGTTGAGGTTAATTGCCTCGGCACTGTAACGGCGCTTGGAAATGGTTGTAACAATTACCGCCCAAGGTCGAAGACTTTGATTGGAGAATCAAATCATTTGAAATTCAGACTGCTTATGAAGTCTTCTCCATTTCGCGATTTTGAAACTTTTCTAATGTTCGATGTTTGAGACACATCGATAGTAAAATTTCTCAAGCACATCATTATCGCAAAGAACCGGAAATAATTCTTGATGGACAAAATGTTTTGAGGAAGTAGTACTAAATAAATGCAACTATAAAATATTGACTGATATAATTAGATATTAATTTCTCGTGACTAATTGCAGAATTCGATGTGGCGGAAAAGAAAGCAAATAAATAAATGAATAAATATATTTACAAGCAACGATATCGCAATTATCATTGTTTGATATGAACGAAAAATTACACAAATTCAATCCAACTTTGCAACTATTTTGATTTTGGGGATACTTTATACAATTCCTTAATATTTTCGAAATTTTTTCACATTTGGCTTCAAATTTTAACGTCGGATTGCGCAACAACGCTTAAAACAATAGTGCAAAACCCAGTTTCGGGGTACTACCTGTACTTCCGAAATTAATTAACATTTAAAGAAATAAATAAACATTGCAAAAGTGCTACATTAACGATAGAGATTTTATCCATAAGAAAATCTTTTCTAAAAAAATCATTTAAATAACGTCACGTACAACGTTTTGAAAATACGAGTAGCTTCTGCGAAATTTTTGCTCGAAAAAGCAAGGTAATTTATATTTGTATCTCAATAACGTCTTCATATTTTTCTTTATCCCCCCCCCTCGCGGATAGGACAAAAACAATATAAAATTCAGGTTACATTTTTATTGAGTTTGTACATTTTCAGAAATTGCAAAACTTACAAATAATGCAAGAAAGTACGTGCAATTGTAGTATCACTAGTTGAGTTACTGTGAAAGTCAGCGCGCTAATGTTTGCTCGTAATCCTGTTCCGACTCCCATCCGTAGGGCGCGCCACGGGCTGGCCTTTCCTGAGTGCGTCATTTTATCTTCCCAGCGAAGATAGCATCGTATCCGCCTTCCGGAGGATCAGAGTTGATTTTAATGGCGACGACAGCTTTAAAACAAATGCGACCACATGATTGATGTGCCTGGTGTGGCACACAGAAACGGTACATCCGGTAACCAGTGTTGTTGCCGATAACGAAAACGAAACAGGTGCTTTCCGAAACGGGCTCTTATCGCAACCGTTGATGCAGGGTTGCCCACCGCTTAAACTGGCGGCTCTATTCACCACTGAAACAATAAGTCGTGTGCGACAGAGCTTTGAGTGCGGGCTCTGTTATGTTGCTTTAAGTGTGGTGTGTGTGTGTGTGGCGGGGAGGGGGCATTTGGAATATGTCTCTGGAAACTGTTTGTGCTAAGGAGTGCACTTACCACAGAAATAAACGTGGTGATGTTACCTCTTCGGCTTGTTATTTCATGGACCAAAGTCTAAGAAAAGGAAGATAACTTACTAAGAGTTAAAACGGTCGGTCAGGCAGTTCACCCGATTACTATTTCGTTCTTGTGCTACAACATTGCCAAAATTCGATCAATATGGTTTCGAGATACGCGTGTTTTTAAGATTTCGCGGGCAGTTCAAGTACATTATACACTAATAATTGATGGATAAAAATTATTTGTAACAAATAAAATTAAAATTCATAATTTGAAGTTCATATTTTCCGTGTTGTGCCTATGATCACCCCTGCGTCAGAATGGCATAAAACTGAACGGCCCTACACCTCGAGTCCTCCCCTCGTTCCCCTCTGACGGTAGTTAATAGTTAGTTAATGCCTTATTTACGTGGCGATATTCGGGTCATCATGCCCGCTCTTCCGTCTGAGCACCCAAATTTAGCTACGCTCCTTTCACCATCTAGCAGTGAAAGAAGGTATATGCTCGGGCGACCAAACAGGCGATGTGAATTTAGTTCAGAGGCTTCTTTTAGGCTTGAGAATCTTCTACATGCAGTAAATCTACTACAAGGGACAGTCGGATTTAATTCCCCTCCGAAGGAGTTTTTTGCCCTTAAAAATGCACGACTTCGATCGGGTTTGAACCCGCAAACTTGAGAATAACAGCCCGATACGCTAACCGTTGTACCTGCCCTTAGAGTACGCCAACAGGCTGCTGCAGGGGAGATCGCGAAGGGAGGGGGAAGCTCGGGTGGAAAGAGGGGTGGGGTGGGGGTGGCCAGAGATCTCAGAGGCCGCCACCTGTTACGCTGCTAATGAGAGTAACGAGGCGGGCCTGGGAGGGGGGACTCGCGCCTTCAAAGGCAGCCGCCGCCAGGCCGCTCCAGACTTCGGCCGCGCCCCCGGCATACTAATGCCCGCCCCCACCCCGCCACGAGGCGGCGACCCTCGGGGAATCCGGAGAGCGGCGATCCTGGGCATACTGATACTTCGCCCTACAAGAGGTCTGCCCAAACGGTGGCCCTGGGGCCGCACCATCTGCCCACCGCAACAGCTGCGAAACGAGTTGCCAGCGCCGACACGCGCAATGCTTCACCATCAGATTTGAGAAGACTAGACCTGCAGAGGTGTCAAATCATTGACCGTCGAATATGACGCGATTATCTAAACCGGGTCATAAAGGCGTTGATGTAGACCACTTGGAGGCTCGATGAACTTCTCAAGGGTGTCAGTGATAATCAAGGGATCGATTGGAGGTCGACATTCGAATATACACCAGCGGCTGATCGATGTAATCTAGATCAAGATCTCACTCATTACAAAAAAAAAAAATAATAAAGATGGCAGTTATTTGTTTTCTTATGTACATTTTTAAGACATTTAAAAATAAATTACAAATGGACTTCTCTTTTGGAATTTCAAATTATTTCTATGAATGAAAATCAACCTTCCGTCAAATTGGGATCTGTGATATTTTGTCGCTAATTGTTATTATCTAAATTACTAAAAATGATAAAAGTAGTAAAAAATGAATCTGACGGCCATCTAACATACAATATATATTATTAATATTCTTTGCCTGCGTGTTTATCTTGAAATCACTTGCGTGTAATTATTTATATTATTATTCGGCTCTATCTTGTTTATTGAAAACAAATACTGAAAGGGGGAGTGAAGATATGAAGCGAAAAAATTAAGCGATGCATTTTTTTAAAAGGGGTCGACGCAAGGAAAAAGTATGGGTAATTCTAACCTGAATTATCATCCATTCCATCATTCCATTGTTTCCGTCTTTCTAATTGCCGGATAAGTATGCGAAAGGAATAATGTTATTAGTGAACAAAGGATTTCTACTTTTTACTCTGGTTTTGTTTGCAGTATTTTCAATAGTTTTTTTTAGTTTGGGCTAGGGAACCCAAAACACCTCACCCCTGCAACAAGGACCGACATTTTATGGCATTTTTAGACCAAATACGAGTCGTTTCGTAGAACTAAACCACGGAACTCTCCAGTCATAGACATATCTCCAAATCGAATGCTTTTCCACGGCATTCCAAGTCTTGAACCCAAACAGTTCCGTTCAACATGCATTGTAATTCAACACGTTTTAACAGGGAAGTGTGAAAAAAACAAACGGAAGTAACAAGCTGAAAATAACAGTGTTTGTCGCCGTCGCCAACAGCCCGGCGGTTGGCGCAGGTTATTGTCCTAGCAGACACTGAATAAAGGGATAAGGAAGAGCAGGCGAGCGGCGCGCGTGGATCTGCTCCGTTTGTTATCTCGGGGGTAATTACCGGTTGGCGACAACCTCAGCGCGCGCGGCCGCTTTCGCGCAATCCGCCAAAGCAAACAGCCGGAGCCAGCTGCGGCCGCCGGCGCCTTCCGGGCGCTGATCTCACCTCTGCGCTGCGCCTCTCGCCTCCCACCTCACCCAGAGGCCCCCTTCTTTCTTCGCGCACTGCTCCGCCCTCCAGGGTACGAGTGATTCAGGGTGCGTCAACTGCTAAGGTCATTAGTCCCATCAGTGAATTGCATGCCTTATCACGGGGGTGTTCTTCCTCTGGATTCGGGGTAGGCCAACATGGCGACTTGCAGGTTTTTCCTAACCAGGTATCCCCTACCAGCGGGGCACCTCCCCAGTCGGGAGAAGCTCTAAGCTCCCGCCTGGTCCCCCAACAAGTGTAAGAGTGTAGTGCGTATGAGTATACGTGTGTGTAGGTAACGGGAGGAGGATAAGGCCCACGCGGAAAAGGATATATAGCGCGTGGTCCGTGGCCCGTTTGTTAAGTACGTCCCCAGCATTCGCCTCTTGTTGATCGGAGGCACCACAGAAAACTATGGATCAGAGAAGCCGGCCGCTAGAATTCTGCCCCAGGCAGCGGCTGAATTCCACCTAGCTGACAAAGTAATGACGAAATTCCTGCCACCGTCAGGGCCCTAACTCCAGGAACTACCGGTCGGAGGCACCGCAGGGACTTACGTGGATGCCCTGAACCACCTTTGCCGGTCAGTAGATTCGAAGTAAAAAAGGTCTCTTCTGACAATAGACTCAATGGTGATCGGTAACAGTCATATCGATTACCTTACCGTGTACACAAGTTCAAATTCCGGCCAATACAAGAGCCACTGTAAAGGTGAAAGAACTTCGGTATACCATGGTTCATATTCCAGACTGTCAATGTCAAATTTTTGTGTACAAAGGATTTCTCGCTTTTCCCAATTGTTTCATCAGCATTCAAATAATATAATTATTCATCATGGAAATCATTCAGCTCAGGTATGCCCCAAAACGACTTAAAACTGACGACCACTGTAAGTTACAGATTCAGATGTATTTGCCCAAATACTTGTCCAGTCAGACTAAAAAAGATCCGAATGTCGGAATAAGTCCTTCCAAGTTGAATCAATTATCATCCTTTCGTTTTCATGTTATAAATAAGGATGTATGAAATTACTGAAATAATATTACTGGAGTATTTCTAGATTTAAAGACCAAGAAAATTGGATTTTCGCGAATACATCGTACATCGAACTTATACCCTCTGCATCGTACATCAACGGAATCAGAATAAACCGAATGGAGAACATTCTTATTTATAAGATTGGTTCCACGCACTTGTTTGTCAGTCAGTCAGTTTGTAGTCAGTTATCGAGAGATAGGGCGAAAAAGTATAATAATGAATTCGTTAATGGTATAACGTGTAAACTGCGAAACTAGATGTATAACTTCTCTACTTAGACTATACAACGAAAATAATATTGTACATTAAAAATACTTATATTTTATTGACTTTTACAGAATATTAATTTTAAAATATTTTTATAATTTTGAATTATGATTACATAGCAAATATTTGTTATTGAATAAACGAATACTTTCAGGCTTTTACATTTACTTTTTTGTAGTACAAAAACGAAAGTTTAACTAAAAATTAACTTAGTAGTAATTTTTCCGACTTAAACCTTTCACTGGCCTAAAGGATATGTCACAGAATTCTGTAATATAGTGTAGTTTAAATTCATATATAATTAAATGATACAGAGATTAATTCTAATTGCATCTACGACGAATCACGTAGATCAATTTTTCTATAAAATCAATTTTTTACGAAACAATAAAAGGTGGCATTCTTCATAGCATTAAAAACACGCTAGTAATGACGAAGTACGAAAATTATTTGAGTACCAAACTTAGTAAGAACGTCGGAGAAGCGAAAACAAAATGGGGAAGAAGAGACATGAAGGAGGGAAGTAGAATTCCTGAGAAGCTTAGAACGATTTCCTTGAAGCATTCGGGGTACGGAAATTTTATTGCCCTACTCTGTCCCGGCCCTATATCATTGCCAATTTCCTCCACCTCAGTGTGCCCAGGCCGTGCGCAGGCAATCCATTTCCACCGCCTGGCGGAGAAGGCGGTCCCGGAGGAGAAGGACCTCGTGGAACCTGTTGCTTCTGTTCTGCATGAGGCGCGGAACATACATCTTCCGCGCTTGGTTTAAGAACACGAAAAATACACAAATAAAATGCACAGAATAAAATGACGAAACTGAAAATGGAAGAAAGACAATTCGTAAGGCATAAAGAAAACATAAAAAAGAGAATAACCTGAAATATAACTTCAATGTTTGTTTCCATATTAATGCTTAACGACAATAACACTTGACAGAAAGAGACCAACTAACGATAATGTATAATGGAGTTTGGCAGTCTTTCTGGGATATTGCAAACACTATTGGACGAACTTAGTGCACAAAGAAAAATGAGAATGATAACTGGTAGTGAAGATCTGGATTCGAACAAATTTTGAAACACAGTACCTGAAGGGAGGTGGAGTGTTAATTAATAGTTAAGTGACAAGCGAAGAGACAGACAGACACAGAGAGAAAGAGAGACAGAGAGAGAGAGAGAGAGAGAGAGAGAGAGAGAGAGAGATAAACGAGAGAGAGACTGTCAATAAGAGAGAAAATGAGAAAACTTCTTTAATTTTTTTCTTTGTTTCATTCTTCTCATTGGTCACGTCGGTGATAAGTACTGAGCCGTCCTTTACTTTCTCGCTTTTATTTATTAAGAAGAGAAAATATTGTAATCATACACCGGAAAAGGCATATTTAGATAGAAAACTATGGTAAAGAAAAAGTGGATAAATCTTGTTTCAATTTAAAGTAAATTACCTTCTCTCAGAAGTCAGAAAACACGTTTTGGGGCTCTTAAAACCGAAAAATCGATTGACCGAAAAACGACTCGTCTGTCCGTGTTTTTGTCTATCCGCCCATCCATCTGTTGGTTTGACAGTCTGTGGTCAACGGTAACGACAAAACGGATCAGCAGATTTTCTACAAAACTGATATTCCTTGATAAATTTTTGTGAACTCCAGGCTCGGCGAATTTGAAATGGGTATTTCGATTTTCAGAAGTACTTTACAACAAGCCTCAATTACATTTCCTCAAAAATGGGTCCAAATTTTTGGATTAAACTTTGTCTTCAAATAGCGACTTTGAGACATGCAACATTCTTTTATTTTCACAGAAATTTTTAATTTTTCGAAAATTACATAATATTAATTTTTTTAGCGTCTTCTTACATCTACAATATTGAAGATATATGTTTTTATTGATTGAAACCTGTTCTTTAAAGACACATTTAAAAATTACCATACATAATTTTTCGAAAATGTGAGTAGTTTTCCTGTTATTTGGGGTGAAATATAGGCAATTTTTAAACAATTATGTTTTGAAAAACGATTTTTTTCCTTTAATTGTCCTCTACGCAAAGGAAGTAAAACAAGTGTGTTTGTCCCATTCTGTTAAAAAAAGCACTGTAATTTCGATAATTTCAAAAAGTTAACATTTCAAAACCACAACATTGAAGATAAGAGATTTTTGCCTAAAACAAGTTCAGTTCTAAAAACCTGCTCTTTAAAAAAGACCATTCAAATTTTTTTGGAAAAGCGAGTAGTATTGGGCAATTTTCTACTTGAAGTTAAAGAAAACTTGTGGTGATTCAGAATGGCACAGGCTAGTTAATTTTCTAATTTCTTTGGTCTGGGCTAGATTTTTTGAAATTGCCACATACTCTTGCCAGATGCCATCAATCGTCGCCCACCAGTGAAGCAGTAAAGCGCGCAGCGAATCATCGCGTAGGACCAGAGTTGGAGCATTGGCGCGGAAAATAAATTGTTGGTTGGAAATACTTTTGCAGGTTCATATAGTAGTATAATGTTGCGGGGCGGTTACAAATAATGCGAGAGAGTATGTGCTGTTGTAGCATGTTTAGTTTGTTTTCGTCCTCCATGTTTTCCCTCGAAAGTGTTAAGGAGAAGTTTATCCAGCTTAAGAACGTATCCAATGAGATTTGCGGTTCACTTTTCAATTTTAATTAGTACTTGTCTCTCGTATTTCTTAAAGAAACTTCTCTTTAAGTTTGTGTTTCCACCTGATTCCAGTAAGTCGCATTGCGAGACACATATTTGAATTGAATTGAATTGAATTGAATTGAATTAATGCCTTATTTTACGTGGCGAGACTCAGGCCATTAGGCCTGCTCTTCCGTCTGACCACGTAAATTTCGCTACGCTCCTTTCACCAACTAGCAGAGAAAGGAGGTATTTCTAGGGCGAGAAACAGGCGATTTGAATTTAGCTCAGAGGCGTCATTTAGGCTTGAGGATCTTTTACATGCAAGTAAATCTACTAACATGGGACAGCCGGCTTTACTTCCCCGAAGGAAGGCGTACGAAGGATTTTTCGCCCTGAAAAATCCACGGCTTCGATCGGATTTGAACCCGCTAACATGGGTACAACAGTCCGAAACGCTAACCGTTACACCATCGCCGCCGCCCCATGTTGAGGGAAAAAGAATACAAAGAAGAAATAGAGTGGATGTGACGCGCGTATGGAAGGAGTGAGCGATTATTACAGAGAGGGAATGAGAGATACAGAAAAAGATAGAGACAGACACAGAAAACGGGGCAGATGTAGTAGAGATAGTTACAGAAAGAGAGAGGGAGAGAGAGAGATTGGTAGAGAGAGAGAGATAGGGAAAAGAGACAGAGAGAATGGCAGAGAGAGAAAGAGAGTTAGAGAGAGGGAGAAATGGCAGAGTGAGAGAGAGCGAGAGAGGGGGAGAGGAGTGGAAGAGTGAGTGAGAAAACACGAGATAAAAGTTGATGTACTGAATAAAGACGAGAAATTAGTGAAGAAAGGTACTAGAGACTTCGAACGCCAAATACGTAAGAAGGGCAAACCAGTTTTAAGGTGAGAGGAGCATGCGCTGAATGCATGAAAAGGCGAGAGCGAGCGGGCGGGCGGGGGGGAATGGGAGCGGGGCTGCGCTCGCCATTTCGGAGGCGCTGAGGCACGCCTCCCAGCGCAGCGGCGCTCTCATAGCCGTGCCGGATTTGCCAGCGGGGGCGGGGCGGGGTGCACGGCCCGGCGCCGGACAAAAGGTGTGCTTTTCATATTGGCGGCGGGGACGGCGTTCTTGGGACGGAGTGCTCCCCCGCCGCCGCCCCGCGCGAAGCATCGAGATGAAGAGGGGCACTGTACCCCCTACCCCGTGCGGCCTCCTTCAGACTCGCGGACGCCGAGAGTCGATGGCCGCCGACAGAGCGTTGCTGGAAGAGCGAGGTGGGCGACACTGGCGATATGAAAAAGAATATTGGAATATGTGAATGATACAATTTCCTTTATAGGACATGTCGCGAAATGTAGTGCCCTTTTGAGTTTTGTTAGTGTACTCTTTTGGGGAAAATGTTTTTTTGTAATAATGTACAATGTAGTTGCTATTTTCAAAAGACTGTTTAAAACTATGTTAGCGCAAAACACAATCTACACATCGACGCGCGTACACATATAAACATTCACGTACACACTCACGTACAAATACACACACACACACACACACACCACATAAAGACACATGTACACACATTCACGTACTGACACACTGACGGAAACCCCTACTAATGCATTATTGACGAATATAGACACATCGAAGGTCACTTACTGACGCACGCACACTTAGTCGTACGCTTATGCGCTGATCCAACCACACATACGCATTCAATCTTACAGTAGCTATTTAATCGCACATGCGCTTGTTTGTCGGTCTGTTTCTTTTTTATAGGTTTTTTGGGGCTCTTAGGCTACCCAATTGACGGCTCGTGAGTGATGATCTACTGATTTATGACAGACAATGACGACGAAGAGTTAAGATGCAGGGGTTACGAGAAAATCCCCAGAGATTTCGCAATTGTCCACCTCAAATTCGACATACGTACATTACCTGGGAATCAAACGCGGGCTGTACCGGTGAAAGACCCATGCGCAAGCCATTCCTCCACGCCCCCCCCCCCGCCGCCGCCAAGCCGCCCTCGAGAAGCGAGGAACGGCCCGCGCTCGGCAGAGCAGAGCTCCGGATCAATCTCCGGGCTGGGGCCCGCGCCGCCCGCATGCAGTGGGACTGGCGGGGGCGGGGGCGGGGGCGGGGCGAAGGGCGGCGGGTGGACCCGAAGGGAGGGCGATAAGGGCGCGCGCGGCGGACGCGACAAATCATCCCTATCTACTGTCGGCGCGCCCTTCCCCCCACGCGCAAAAAGGGGGTGGTGGATGGAGCGGGGTTTCGCGTCCCGGCCGGTTCGGTTTTGCAACGGCCGGGGGCAGAGGGGCGGGGCAGGGCGGGGCGGGGCGGGGCGGGGCGGAGCAGGGCGGGGTGGGGCGGGACGGGGCGGGGTTCGAGAAACGTTATCATTGTTTTGCTGCAGCTCCGTTCTACTAAGCGCGCGGTCTAATAACGTCAGAGGGGAAGGAAATTGTATTGGGAAATGGACGCCATCGTTTATCGGCTACTGCAGCCTTCTACGCAGCTGTCAACAGAAAACAGTTAGGGACGGGCCACGTGAAAACAATACACAGGCTGTTTCGTAATAAATGTTACAAACTTCTAGTGCTTGAAGAGAAGTCGAAAATAATACCTTTTTCCGAAGAAACATGTAATGGGAAACTTCATAAAATGAAGTTGGGCATGCGATATTTTGGACTGATTTTTAGGAAACTTCTTATATAAAGATGTTGGCCAGTCATGTTGAGACGCCGTCGAGAACTGCTGAATATCTGTGAATACAGAACTGCTTACCGATGCCATACGTATAAATAATTGGTTGTATAAACTCCTTCATATGCAATATCCTACTATATGTTCATTGGCAAAACGCGACCATTTACGACCCACCTTCATGCCGGGGAAGTTTGTATAATTTATTCTGAGATATCCAAAATCTGCACATATCTAACGGAGGGTTTTAACTTAACACTTTACATCAGCATTTTCATTTGCCCCAGGGCGGTAGGTCGCATATCAACTTAACGCTACTGGTTAAGTGTTGCGAGTTCGGTACACATCACGAGCCTGGAGGCGTGTTTATAATTCTGTGTCAGGTACAGCCTGGCTATGTGCTGTCTCCGTAAACAGGGAACTCGCTTCAGTATCAAGAACACAGTGCATAGAAACACTTTCGTGTTACCTACATGTGATCTAAAATAAATTGCTCGGTGTTTCCGAATAACACCTGAAACTGCAAGCTATTTAACAATCACGCGAAAGAGTTTGAAAAGAGTTTTTAGTTTTGGAGCTCACATATATGTTCAAGATAAAATGATTTCTACAAGTGGATTGAAAGCATACCAAATTTGAATACGAATAAAAGAAGAAAGAAAAGAAAGTTACGTTCAGATTTGTACCTATATTTGTTTATATCTGAGGATAAATATGATTAAAAAAATACCAAACGTTCCGCCTAAAATCACAAATTTTATTCAAATAACCCATCACACTTTTAGACAATCGGATTAAGTTTTACAAAACTGGGAAAAAATGTGACACTAAAAACGGTTACACTACATTAGGTCAACATTTTTAAAGATAGTTCCTGACTATCTTAAATGAAAAACAGAAAAACATGAAATTTAATTCAGTGCTGCATTTGCGATATCAATTTGACTTCACGTTTTGCATCTTCGTTTATATCTTCCTCTAACACTGAATATCATCGACTGATATACTTGACTGATACGATGTATTGCAACAGTATGTCCATCGAACTGTGACCTCCCCATAGGAAATGTTAACATGTGTGTCAAAAGCAGTGTCGTGTCGAAAGCACAAACGCGCCATTTAGATGCAATCGATTAAAACTATTAACCGGGTTCGACAACGGGCTTCCCGCACACGAAATGCGCACCCGCGGTCAATTGCGCACACACGCCCGCGTCTCTTTCCGCACGGCGAAGGTCGCACCGCGGGCACACTCCGCAGCGGGCGGCACGTGCGAGCGAGACAAAGGCGGGCGCGGGGTGGGCAGGGGCAGAGAGAGAGGAGATACAGAGAGAGAGACAGAGACAGAGAGAGAGAGAGAGAGAGAGAGAGAGAGAGAGAGAGAGGGGGGGGGAGAACTGTGCGTATGCTCGGTGCAGTGCTACACAACAGGGAAAACTTTATATGCAAGATCGTTCCGCCAATAGCCCTGTGGGTGAGAATTTCTGCCCTGTCCTGCAGCAAGTTAAATTTACCCATCGTTGGTTTAGCTTACGCATTTCCTAACTTCGTACTAGCTGCAAATACAATGAGTAGTTTTAACGGCACTAGCAGTTTTCACGTTTTCGTGTTAGGAACCAGATGCAAGAATAACACGGGTGAGGACGATTCTAAACAGTACGGGCGGACGAGAGAGTTGGAGGGATGAAGGAAGGGCGGCCACACCTGGAGGCGGGGCGAGGTGCGTTGGGTAGGGGCATTTCGGGTAGGTTCGGGGCGGGGCGGGGTAGAGCGACTTAGGGCGGGGCGTCAAGGGAGGGGCGGGGCAGCGCAGTGCGGGGCGTGTCAAGTCGGAGCGGGACGAGTCGAGTCGGGTCGGGTCGGGTAATGTCAGGTCGGGGTAGGGCGAAGCAGAGAGCGGCGACGCAGCGAGGGGCGGGGCAGTGTATGTCGGGGAAGCGTAGGGTGGGGCGGGGAGAAGTGGAACGAGGCGGAGCGAAGCGGGGCGGGGCGGGGCGGGGCGGAGCGGGGCGGGGCGGGGCGGTGCAGTGCGGGATGGCGCGGGGCGGGGCAGGGCTGTCGGTGGCCCAATTAGCATGATTACAGGTGGCCGCGGCCGGACGCGCAAGGGCCAGGGCAGAGGGCGCAGGTATCGCCCCGGGCGCCGCGCCGCGCCGCGCCACGCACAACTCCTCCCCCCGCGCACGCAGCACGCGCTCCCGCACCTGCCCGCGACCCGGCCCCGCAGGTGGGGTGGGGGCCATAGCCTCGCGCTGTGCTCCCACACAGAGAAGCCTGGCGGGGAACTGTAGAATCTCCCACCTGGTTACCCAGATTCCCGGGGGCTGTCATTGTTCGCATAAGTCGATTGCAGTAAGGAGACGGATTTATTGATTGGACAGTGATTCCGGGCATATCGACGGCTATGTTCATAACTCCCGTTAGTGTAGTGTTTGTCTCTCAAGACAAGGAGTAACAAGGAGTAGACATAGGATGCAAAGGGGAAGGAAAGATAGCGCGCAGTCCGTGGCCCGTTTGTTAGGATACTGATCCGGCATTCGCCTGATGCTGTTCGGAGAAACAAAGGGAAATTAGAGCAGTCTTTCGCTAGTAATATCCTCCAGTCAGACTGAATCTGACAGGTAGTGTGGAAAATCCTGCCACTGTCGTCACTGGAACCCTAGGATCTTCCGGTCGGAGGCATTGCAGTGTCATCAGCTGATGCCCTGAGCCTCCTTTTACGTTGTGACAACAGAGATGCGGAGCGGACAAAGGGCATCGCGAGGTGCGGGGGTTGGGGCACCCGCTGTGCGGGGGTGGGGAGGGGGTCAACCGAAACTGCGCGTCGCGCGTTCGAGCCACCTGCCACGCCGTGCAGTATTTCGCGCGTGCTGTTAGTGCGATGGTCCCTGTGGGGCAGGCGTCCGCCGGACAGCCCCATCTCGCATGCATCTGCCGCCGCCCCCTCCCCCCCTCCCCCGCGGTCCGCTCGCCGGCGTCCGCCGCCCACCTGGACCCGCTCTCAGGGGACGCCCCTCCCGCGACACGACGCGCAGCGATCCATGCGGCACACCTGCTCCCAGTTCGGCACAGTGAAGGCAGCTCCTCGACTCGGAGGCCCTGCGCCACGTAACCACAGGAAGGATGCGAGCGGTTGTACGCTGTACCATTCTTCTTTGTGCCTCGGCAGAGAAGTGACTTGGCAGAGGAAAGTTCAAGCGCGTAACTGGCCTTGCTACGTGTGCACTGTACGATATGTCGCGAGAGTACTAAAGCGAATACTTTATTTCAGATCTACATTTTTTTCTTTTTCACTCTGATTTCTATACTACTGTTTGAATACTTTTAATGAGGTGCAGCTTTGATGTTGAGTTCATAAATACGTGGCTAAAGCGCATTAGTGATTTGGCTATAACCTTTCTATTCATTCCGAGATGGTAGCAACAAGGGTAGAAAAAACTAAAAAAATTGAAAAAAAAACAACTAAAAAACAGCTACTGTTGGGAGTCGCCAAAAAACACTGTCGGCGTCATCATTTGTCTCTCAAACGTCAAGCAGAAAGAAGTTGTGTACAATGTACAGATGAAGCAACCCGGCGTTGTATGGCTACTTTATTATGGTCTACCTGCCCCACCACGATCGACTGCGACCCACATCGTCCGGCAACACCCAGCAACAATGCTGCCAACCTAGGCACTGCGCGTTTCCAGAAACAAGCATTGCGAAGTTTAATAAAATTTGGGTTATTAGTGGTGTTGCGAATCTTGCTATTCATTCTCGCCTCTTCAAGTGTTAGTGCGACATTTGAGACCATTCGCTTTAGTATTTGAACGGACATTGCGCAACACACCTACGAGCCGAATCCAGAAGTTTCCCTACGTCATTAACAAAAAACAAGTTTTCATGAAACAACTGTATTGTAGTAGATACGAGCAACGATGGCTGGACAGGAATTTTTCGAGATGTAAGAAAAGTTGGAAACCGCTGCGGGTAAAAACGGCCCTCAAGGTTGACAGTCAAACACCTCCCAAGGGAACTACTGGAAAAGATGTCTTGCGCGCCGAACAGCGTGAGGTCGTCCCTATAATGCGGATGCGACCATCCGCCCTATAATGCGGATCTCACTCCCAGCGATTTCCATCTTTTCTTGCACAAGAAATTCTTGCCCGGTCATTATCACGCGTAACATAGTATTGCAGAGTTGCAGGTGACCACTGAACCTCCCCAGGCGGCAGACTTCTCCGACACAGGGAAACAAATGTTTATCTCACAATATGAAAAATTTCTCAACTCTGCTGGTGATGATGTGAAAACATATTAGTGCAAACTATTCTGTATCTGATACAATAATTTTCCCCCAAGATATTGTGTTTTATTTTCGTTGACTATCGAGGGATATTTACTTTCTGAATGCATCTTGTAGATACAGCCTTATTTACACATTACGTTTGATCGTGGGTAGGTAGAGAGTCACTCAAAATCGAACTTTTTTCAGAGTGGATACCACTCGCCTGTTGTCGGTCGATTGATCGGAGATTTAAAAGTGGTATACAAATTGTAACAATGAACTTGATTAAATTCAAGTCTTTTATATTGGTCGCGTGTTCAGCAAAACAGCATAAAAAATCAAAACATTGAAAAATAATAATCTTTCATTCAAAAGTTTCCAATCCAATAATTTTCTATGTTAGATTTCATTTACATTTTAACTCTTCTGTGACACATGTTATTATTTTCATCCACACCGTCTGAAATTTTCACAGTTCATTTCTTTGTATACTGAATCGAAGGTCTGTGACCAGCAAAGGTGGACAGAGCATTAAATGATGTCACTGCAGTGACTCCCTGGGAAGTCCTAAGGTTCGAGTTCTGACGGTGGCAAGATTTTCGACACCAGATAGATAAGACCATCGAATTCAGCCACTGTCGGGGAGAATTTTAGCAGCCAGCTGCTCTGATCGACAGTTTCTCTGATCAACACTAAGCGAATACTGGAGCAGTTCTCTAACAAACGGGTCACAGACAGCGGGTGATCTTTCCTTCATCTTTCTTGTCCTTTCCTCATCCCACACACTTACATGTACATACCCTACACTACCACACATGTCGGGAGCTTAGAGCTTGTCGACGGAGGTTCGGTGATCCGCCGGTTGGAGATACCTGGTTAGGGAAAACAATTCCCGCAAGCCAACGTAGTTCGTTGTCGGTTATCGCCATCCAGCGGATGATCAGCGCCCCCTCCCGCATAAAGAATGCACTACTCATACGGGACCGACAATGAATCAATCAACCAAAGGACTAAGATTACGAAAAGTTCATCTTTCATCTTGTAACAGCCAGGCACTCTAAAAAGTGGTTTCTTCTAGGGCAAGGTCGCAACCGCGGCTGACGCAGCCGGGACAAACCGAAGCGCGGTTACGTCGTCGACCGATGAGGGCGACGCACGGTGGGGCCAAATGCCAAAAAGCTGGTCAAAAGTCGAAAGCGTTGTACGATTTGACTGAAACTTTGTATTCAGAGGTTTATGATCATTCTAATTAATAATCTGTAATAAAAATTCCGAAAAACAAAATGGCGGACCAATATGGCGGATAAAATTATCAAAATTTTGTATTTTTAACACAAAATGATCATACTTATAAGTAAAAATGAGTTCATTCGGGTTTTTAAGGATGCTGATTAATAATCTTGAATGAAAATGCCAAAAAAACAAAATGGCGGACCAATATGGCGGACAAAATCATCATTTTCTTCATTTTTAACACAAAATGATCGTGTTTAAAATTAAAAATGAGTTCATTCGGGTTTATAAGCATGCTGATTAATAATATTAAATAAAAATGCATAAAAAAAACAAAATGGCGGATCAATATGGCGGACAAAATTACCATAAGTTTGTATTTTTAACACAACATTATTATGTTTATAAGTAAAGAAGAGTTAGTTTGAATTTTTAAGGATGCTAATTAATAACCTAGAATGAAAATGCCAAAAAACAAAATGGCGGACTAATATGGCGGACCAAATCATCAATTTTTTCCATTTTTAACACGAAATGATCGTGTTTATAATTAAAAATGAGTTGATTTGGGTTTATAAGCATGCTGATTAATAAATATTGAATAAAAATGCTAAAAAAAACAAAATGGCGGACCAATATGGCGAACAAAATCATCAAAAGTTTGTATTTCTACATGTTGCACGCGCTACGAAAATTTGTCACAGGCACTAAAACGGCAGCTACGGGCAGCTGTTTTTTTGTGATTCTCACAGAGAATAACATTTCGAATAATGTCATGTTAAGTTTTTAGCCCCGCACGACGGTGCACATAGTTAATTTTCATTTTAAACACAAATTTTTGATTATAGCATTTTCATTTTTCGCCAACAATCAACGTTAATTATTACATTAACAAATTATTTTAAAAAAAATTAAGTATACATATTATGTTTCTACTTACTCTCAGGAATAGATTCCATTTTGTTTTATTGAATTCGGCCGACTGCACGCTTCTCTATCCTTCGAAACACAAAGGTTCTGAAAACACGTTTCACAGCTGACCGATATCGATCGCTCGAGGCCCAACTTTGAACTGATCTCTTACCTCAAGTATAAGAGAGAAACCGTTACTAATTGCGGAATTCAACGGCCCAAATACCAACCTATTGAAGTAGCAACGACAAAATCCCTATCTAGTAACTTTTTTTTGGACTTTTGGCCAGCTTTTTGGCATTTGGCCCCACCGTGCGACGCTGCTGGAAGTAGCGATAGCAGCAGCGGCAGCGCTGCACCAGGTGGCCTCAAGGGGCGTCGCGACGGCGTACACCGTCGCAGCACGCTCGTTCGGGAGCGCCGCATGTGCGTCCAAGTTGGTCGCGCGTCGTTTTCCGGGAGGACTTCCCGACGTGGGACGTAATAAAACATGTGTCTCAAAATTTACCTTTTTTTGACGATGAAAAAGTTAAATTTTACGCCAAAAACAATCGTTCTAAAGAAGACTACCTAACTTTAACGCGAGAAGCAAAAAGTCTCACTATTTTATATATTTTTGCAAATGTTTGATTGTTTATAATAATAATAATAAATATTATTATTATAATTATTATTATTAAAAGAAAGAGGTGTTAGGTACGGATTCAAATAATTTCTCAAGACATTTTATTAGCTTCAAATGAAAATCTTGTACTCGCATTATCTTCACAAGAAGATTACTTAAAATAGAACTTCAATGCAACATTTTCCCCGAATTATTCAACTTTTTTTCATAACTTCTCATTTGGTTACATCTTCTTAATGAACTAATCGCGTAGACTATTAGATCTGGGCATAAGTATAGGCAATATGACAAAATTAGTGGCTAAAAGTAGCAAGCGCTGCACATCTTTTTTGCTAGTAGAATGTCTAGTGCGCTTATATATCCGCACCTAATGATCTAGCAGTAGGATTTTCCCCCGGGGTGAGCACCTAAGCGTTAGTTTCTATCCGCCCCCCCGGAAGGTGCACAAGTTCACCCTTGGGTTCACCCTTAGCTAGATCCCGTAAGAAAGTAGTTACCCCTCTCGCGAAATCAATGCGCGAGTTCCTCCTCTATGACCAGAGTATCGGGCTACTGCCACGACGAAGCCAAGGGCACAACTGAGGGACCTCAACCCTAACCTAACCTCCACCTTGAAGCTATCGACGTGAGTGCCGCCGTTACCATGGCGAAGGGGAGTTGATGCTCTCCGTCTGAACTTTTCTATGTAGGTAAGAGATCCGCCAATAGCTGGACAGAGGATGCCGACTAACGAAGCCCAAGCCCAATCTTACTCAAAGGTCGGTGGCGAGCTACCTACTCACTGCCTCCATCTTCAAGCTAACAACGCGAGTGCCGCCAAGGACTCGGGACGTCTCCACCTCCTCAGGTCTTGCGGCCATCTGCCCCTCCCCCCTCCGGGGCATCGTGGGCAACGTTGTAAATGATTTACAGGGCGCATACGCTGAATAAATGAAAACGTAACAGTGGTTTCTCACGGCAAGAAAGTGAGCTACCTCTGTTGAGATTACTTATATTAGTATATTAGGGCAGTTACATGGATTTCCTTACTTGAATATATAAAGAAACGAATGAATTGTTTGTCAAACTTTTAGCCCGTTGTTCTCACACACTTTTATCGCATTACTGGATGGTTGGATGGTGGATTTATGTTTCCAGGCACACCAACTGCGGTGATCATTAGTCCCGTTAGAAAAGAGAAAGTTTTTTATGTACCCAGGTTGTGAAGTTCCGTCTCCGTTTCATTCCCTTATTGGAATAATATACATGGACTGTAGAATAATTTGTGATTGATTCACAATTTTTACACATCGAGTGCTACAACAATCTCATTTACCTTACTTTGTTGTCGTGGGGCATCTGGATAGGATTCACCCCCGACACCCAAACCATTTGCGTCGTAGCATCACCACTCTGCAACGGCGCTGTCGGAATTTGATTTACCCGCTCGCTGCGAGACGTGGATTTTGGGAGCGAAGTGGCGCAACCAACCACCTACTGTAAGTCTGTTACCCGACTGCCAGCCAGAAGTTATTACCAGGCGAGGGGCTAGTTAGTTGACCTCAGAATTTATCAGGTCAGTTGGCTGACGCACAGGAGTTGGGCAGGTCGTAATGTGTACATTGAATTCTGACATTTCACACAAACGCCGAATGTGATAACATGGGAACTGAATTCACAGAGGCAACCATCGTCATTCCTGCTTACACTCTTTACGAAATTACATACTCAACTAGCATTTCTCTTCTATTTCGGGCATATTTATTAAACATTTTCTCTTGTTGGTTTTTCAAACCAGTACTTTCCTCAGCATCTATTCGTAATTCTCTGATAGACTAATTAAATAACTTATTTAGCAATTTCTTATTTATCCTAGATAACCTACTGAAATACTTTTTTTAACTCTACTTCAAAAATTATTTTTCGTTGTTGTCATCCTTGAGCCTGAAGAGTTGTCACGTATTTCACGTTACATAAAACACACTAGATACGTTATTGAATATTTTATCGCCATCTCGGTTTAATTAAAAAATAGCTATACCATTTAAATACTGAAATACGCGTAGTTTCAGTAACTTTACAAAGAAGGAAAGAGCTTTGATTCTTTACGGACGTTTATTACAAAACTTCAAACGACTTTATTTATAAATAAATTTGGATGCATCAATTAAAGTTTAGAAAAACATCATTGCTAGATTAACTTCCATCGCTTTTATAAAGCAACATAAATAAAAAGAGCATGAAACTCTTCAATTACTCAAGTAAAAAAATGAAATCTCCTGAACCAGCTAGAGATGGTAGCTTAGAAAATAGTATACGTATAATTTTAGTAAGTAATTATGAACAGTACGGTTACATTTCGTCCATAAGTATAAGAAATAAATCGGTTCGGTTATATACCCACCAATTAAGTTTTTGTTTGTATATACACTTCAAAATAAATAAATAGGTAAAAAAGAGTTAGCTTAGGAAAACCCGCTCCAGAGGATTCGCTGCTGCGTCGTGTCGTCGCCCGTTCCAGAGCTGCGAGCTTCGTTGTCACCAGGAGCTCAGTGGTCGTCGCCCTCGGCTGACCTTTCGCGACGCCCAGCGGCCCCCCCTGCTCCTCTCTCTGCGGGTGAGGGCGCCGCGTCGCAAATCACTCGACGGAACAGCAAGCGGCTCCGTAAATACACAGCGACAATTACGTGTCATTAGAAAATTTGTGAAGAACGCGCGTCATAATGAAGCAAACAGCTTTGACGGCCGCAAACGCATGTCGGCAGCGGCCACGGAGGAAAACAGTTTGACGATGGCCGTAATGTGGCAGAGAAATTTTTCGCTTCGATAAATCTATATGGCGAGAGTACGAAACACTTTAGTAAATAAGTTAATCAGTGATTAAGTTAGTACATTTATAAGTAAATAAATCATTAAGTAATAAGCGCGCGATCCGTTGCCCGTTTCTTAGGGTACCGCTCTGGCATTCTTCTGGTATTGATTGGAGAAACCGCGGGAAACTATCGGTCAGGGCAGCCGGTCGCTAGAATTTCCTTCGGGACAAGTGAATTCGACCTAGCTATAAAGCTAGTGTGGAAAATCCTGACACCGCCCGGCCTCTAACCTAGGACCTCCCGGACAGAAGCACTGTAGTGACATCAGTTAAAGCACTGAGACACCTCTCCTGGACAGCATTCCAACGCGGTGGTAAAAGAAAGAAAGAAAGAAAGAAAAGCTGAGGCTCGGCCGACTCACCGATGATGAAGAGCGCCTCGACGACCACGTCGCTCACCATGGAGGGCCGGTCGACGGAGATGAAGCTGGCGTTGTACGGCACCACCACGGCCACGTAGAAGGTGGCCACCAGGATGAACCAGTCCCAGCACGAGCGGAAGACGCCGTAGTGCGACACGATGAAGCGCGACTTTTTGAGCGCCGCCGTCTTGTACTCGGGCAGCGGCGCCGCCGTCGGCTGCAGCAGCGTCTGCAACGGCGGCGCATTGTCAGTCGAGCGCACCCGGCACACAGTTACTTTTGCGCACCGTCGACACATTTACATGTGCGCACTCTGCACAATATTACATGTGCGCACCGTACACACACTTAGATGTGCGCACCGTCGACACATTTACATGTGTGCACTCTGCACACTATTACATGTGCGCACCGTACACAAACTTAGATGTGCGCACCCTTCACAGTATTACATGTGCGCACCGTCAACAAATTTAGATGTGCGCACCCTGCACAATATTACATGTGCGCACCGTACACACACTTAGATGTGCGCACCCTTCACAGTATTACATGTGCGCACCGTCGACAAATTTAGATGTGCGCACCCTGCACAATATTACATGTGCGCACCGTACACACACTTAGATGTGCGCACCCTTCACAGTATTACATGTGCGCACCGTCGACAAATTTAGATGTGCGCACCCTGCACTGTTACATGTGCGCACCGTTGAGACAATTAGATGTGCGCACCCTGCTCATATGTGCGCATCCCCCACACAATTATATGTGCGCCCCCCGCACACAAACAGATCAACGCATCTTGCACCCAATTAGATGAGCGCACCCAGCCAAGTTGTGTATTTGGCTACTACCCTAGTGGCCATATTCTCTGCAGCTCGCAGACAATGGTACACCCTTTACTGTAGCTGCATTCTCGATGAAGCCTACTAGAATTTTTATAATAAAAATACAAGCAACTAAAAAATACTAAGCATGCACTTAGGGGATTCTTCAATACTTGGTAACGGATTTGAAAATGTTGCAGTCCACTCAGAAATCTGAATTTCCAGCAATGGTGAATCTGGAATGATAGATTACTTCTATGAAAACGCGGACTGCTGCACGGTAGTTCTCTCAACTGACATTTCGAAGCATTAAATAATATTTCTATTTGCAAGATAAAGATGTTATGGAGTGCAGTGAAACTGAAATTTAAAGAGAAAAATCCTTCTAGCCAACTATTATGCAGTAAAAATATCTTACGACAGAACACGTATAATAACATCGGGTCTCAGAAGAAACAGGAAACCTGAAGTCGTAGGCTTCCGCGGCCAGAGTCATGTAAATAATCTTGGCTGTGCGGGTGACGCCGCGTTGAAGGCTGTGTTGCCAAACACAGCCTTTTTGTGTTGGCAACACAGCTTTCGACGCGGCGTTACCCGGACAGCCAAGATAATTTAAACATTGAACTTGTAAAAAACCTTGTTCAACTGAGAAATGAAATAAAAATCGGTGCTCCCAATCCAAAACTGACTTAACGTAACTTTTCCCAAGAAGTCATCCCAACCCAGTCATCGGTGTGGAAGCGAGCATTCCCATTCAGCGCATTTCTTGAGGCGGGTCGCTGTTCGGGGGCGCGTCTCTGCCGCTCCCCCTTAAGCCGAGCGCAGATCGGCAGTTGCACAATCACAATCGCATCCCAAACGCCTCGCCGATGCTCAGTACACGCCCATCAAATTCGAGCCAATGTCCTACTCTGAAACGATCTACAACGCAGTTTCTTTTAGACACGAGCAACTATTCTGTGGGTCTTACATTCCACATGGTTCTGGGATCCGCAGAGCTGTCAAACTAAAGTTAAGATGCAATGCAAAATTACGTAACGTTGTACAGATATTTCTCAATCATAGAATAGTTTAAACATGCAATATGAAAACTACCCGCGGAGAAACATAATAAAGAGGGTTGACTGTTAACCTGAAATAATCCATAAATTCAGTGTTTGAAACTTAAATTTTATAATCATATACATCACAGCTTTTCTCACAAATGTAGCAAAGTACAGAAATATAACTTGCTTAAAGTAAGTTACGCAAGCTATATTCAACAACGCATAACATGTACATGTTTTACTTTTTGGAGCTATGTGAGCGGTAACAAATAATCTAAGTGACATCGAAGACGGTAAATTGGACCATTGAAGCAATCTTAAACGTGTCTTGACAATCTAACGCAATGACAGCGAGAAAAACTGAATGAGTAATATTTAACTTAGGTTTAAATAATATTGAATTATGTTTTCTACAATTTTTGGATATTGTTCTGTTATTGCAGGGCACCTGCATAAATTGAGCGTTATAATTAATTATTTCAAGGATTAAAATACAAACGATTAAAGGAATGCATCGAAATATAAACCTATCTCTCAGCATGCCAATTAGAAAATACGATATGCAACCCATAAACCGAAAAATATGACTTGAAAATACAAGACTCTTCATTATCTCCCTCCTTTTTTCCGTTTTCCATTCAGTGCAGCGTGAGTGAAATTTAATTGAGTTCTCAGTGTAATCTACTGAAAAAACAATACAAATGTAAATATGGGGCAGTAATCTATTTTAAAGTGAAATAGAACTTCATTGAGCATCAAGTGACGATAACAAAGGAATAAATATGAAGCGGAAGTAATATTTTTGAATAGTATTTATTAACCTACGTATTAATGCAATGGATAGTTTGAATATAAACTAAGACAAACGATTATTAAGAATCCTAATCTATTCTGTATTGGATTTAGAGGATTAAGAAGTTTTTGGTTACAGCAAATACAGCATTCATCAGCAAGCATCACTAATTCATTGAAGTCAAGAATACTATAACTATCGGAAATTTGAAAGTAGTGAACAAACAGCCAAATATTAGTGACGTTAAGTAAAACGTAACTTATGAACAAATCAAAGTAAATTATCGTTTTACATTTTTTTCAAGCAGTTTATCACAAACTTCATTGTTTCGTTTCTTATTTTCTCTCGCACATTATAATAAACAAAACCCTGCAATAATGTCATTCTTGTAACCATTCATTCTTGTTACTTTAATATTCTCATAGATGTAAAAAAAGTACAGATGCGATGCAATAATAGAAGTAATTATTGATGAAATGAAAGGTAAGGGTCAATTCATGAAACACATTTTCTTCTAACCTATTTAAAAAGAAATTTTACAAGTGTTAATCGCGTTCATTACATCGAATATTATTTTACAAAAGAGTCTGTTTTCAATTCCACTTCACTAACTTTCTCACATTTTTTCCCTAGAGAAAAGAAAGCTTGTGTTTTACCCATAAAGGGAAGATTCGTTCTATTGGTAGAGTCCCTGCTACGAGCCTCGTAATGAGAAAGCCAGGAATCAATCCAGCGGTCGGCGCCATCATCTTTATGAATGAGGCTCACGCACTCGGCGCTCCAAGCGAATGCAATCTAGTGGCGGCGGGTGCTCGCTCGCTTCTAATTACGAGGCACTGTGGGACCAACAGCCGCCGCCTTCGCAATCCCCGCCGCCCCGTCCCCTGCCTAGCTCCAGAATTCCTTCCCCGCCACTCCACCCCTCCCTAACATGTTCTAGAGTAGTCACCTCCGCCAGCCCTCACCACAGCGTCACAGTCACCGCTCCTCGCCACTGCTAACACCGGTCGCAACGGTCTCCGTCCCAGCCTCTCCCCTCCTTTTCCCAGAGTTCTCACTCCTGGCCCCGCCACCCACCTCCCTCGTCGCCGTCCCCACCTCCCACCCTTGCCCCACCTTTCCCCAGAGCTCTCGCCCCTAGCCCCGCCACCCACCTCCCTCATCGCCGTCCCCACCTCCCACCCTTGCCCCACCTTTCCCCAGAGTTCTCACCCCTAGCCCCGCCACCCACCTCCCTCGTCGCCATCCCCACCTCCCACCCTTTCCGCAGAGTTCTCGCCCCTAGCCCCGCCACCCTCCTCGCCTCGTCGCCGTCCCCACCTCCCACCCTTGCCCCACCTTTCCCCAGAGTTCTCACCCCTAGCCCCGCCACCCACCTCCCTCGTCGCCGTCCCCACCTCCCACCCTTGCTAAACCTTTTCCCAGAGCTCTCACCCTTAGCCCCGCCACCCACCTCCCTCGTCGCCGTCCCCACCTCCCACCCTTGCCCCACCTTTCCCCAGAGTTCTCACCCCTAGCCCCGCCACCCACCTCCCTCGTCGCCGTCCCCACCTCCCACCCTTGCTAAACCTTTTCCCAGAGCTCTCACCCTTAGCCCCGCCACCCACCTCCCTCGTCGCCGTCCCCACCTCCCACCCTTTCCCCACCTTTCCCCAGAGTTCTCACCCCTAGCCCCGCCACCCACCTCCCTCGTCGCCGTCCCCACCTCCCACCCTTGCCCCACCTTTCCCCAGAGTTCTCGCCCCTAGCCCCGCTACCCTCCTCGCCTCGTTGCCGTCCCCACCTCCCACCCTTGCCCCACCTTTCCCCAGGGTTCTCACACCTAGTCCCGCCACCCACCTCCCTCGTCGCCGTCCCCACCTCCCACCCTTGCCCCACCTTTCCCCAGGGTTCTCACACCTAGTCCCGCCACCCACCTCCCTCGTCGCCGTCCCCACCTCCCACCCTTGCCCCACCTTTCCCCAGAGTTCTCGCCCCTAGCCCCGCTACCCTCCTCGCCTCGTCGCCGTCCCCACCTCCCACCCTTGCCCCACCTTTCCCCAGAGTTCTCATCCCTAGCCCCGCCACCCACCTCCCTCGTCGCCGTCCCCACCTCCCACCCTTGCCCCACCTTTCCCCAGAGTTCTCACCCCTAGCCCCGCCACCCACCTCCCTCGTCGCCGTCCCCACCTCCCACCCTTGCCCCACCTTTCCCCAGAGTTCTCACCCCTAGCCCCGCCACCCACCTCCCTCGTCACCGTCCCCACCTCCCACCCTTGCCTCACCTTTCCCCAGGGTTCTCACACCTAGTCCCGCCACCCACCTCCCTCGTCGCCGTCCCCACCTCCCACCCTTGCCCCACCTTTCCCCAGAGTTCTCGCCCCTAGCCCCGCTACCCTCCTCGCCTCGTCGCCGTCCCCACCTCCCACCCTTGCCCCACCTTTCCCCAGAGTTCTCATCCCTAGCCCCGCCACCCACCTCCCTCGTCGCCGTCCCCACCTCCCACCTTTGCCCCACCTTTCCCCAGGGTTCTCACACCTAGACCCGCCACCCACCTCCCTCGTCGCCGTCCCCACCTCCCACCCTTGCCCCACCTTTCCCCAGTGTTCTCGCCCCTAGCCCCGCTACCCTCCTCGCCTCGTCGCCGTCCCCACCTCCCACCCTTGCCCCACCTTTCCCCAGAGTTCTCATCCCTAGCCCCGCCACCCACCTCCCTCGTCGCCGTCCCCACCTCCCACCCTTGCCCCACCTTTCCCCAGAGTTCTCACCCCTAGCCCCGCCACCCACCTCCCTCGTCGCCGTCCCCACCTCCCACCCTTTCCCCAGAGTTCTCACTAGATAAATTTTCTTCTACTTTTAATTGTTTCGAATTACCTATGTTTTCTACATAAGTATAAATTAACAATGCAATTCGAGTATGATTTTTTTACTACATTGGTCGTTTATATTTAATATTCATAAGGGCAAATTTTTGAGATACGGAGGCAACGTTCTTGACATTTAGAAGTAAAGAGTTTTTGTGAAGCAATTTTATCTTCTAATTCGGAACTTTCTCGTGTGACGTGAAGTTTATTCAAACTGTAGGGGATTCCAAATTGTCAATTTTATACTTAGCGAAGCTCTGCTATATCACCAGACTCACAAATCGGGGTTCCGTTCTTCTACCTGCTCGTTCATTCAAGGAGCCGCTCCTATCCGTCTTTCTCCCATCTACGTCTACAGTCATCATTTTTACTGTCGGCGGCAGTGGCAATGGCAACTGCGAGGGTACCCGCGGAGTCTGCGACGGTGTCGGGGGTTGCGAAAGCGGTGAGTGGAATCTGGTGGTGGTGGTGGTTGTAGTGGTGGTGGTTGTGGTGGTTTTTGGTGGCTTAGTGATTCTGGGCACAACTACCAGGGACATTAGTCCCGTAAGTGTAGGGCAGGTTTTTTCTCGGGAGATGGCTGTAATCTTTCCCTCGCTGTATGGCGAGATCCGGCGCCGACCTACCGTCAGCTAGCGGGGTTTTCTCCAACCAGGTATCTCCCACCAGCAGGGCACCACCCCAGCCGGGACAAGCTTTAAGATCCCGACCGTTCTACGGGCATGTGTGCTTGTGTATTGCGTGTAGTGTAAGTGTGTAAGTAAGTGGAGAGGAGGGGACAAGGAAGAGATAGGAAAGACCGCGGCCCGTTTGTTAGGGGACTGCTACGTCATTCGCCTGGTGTTGATGGTAGAAACCACGGAAAACTACCGATCAGAGCAGCCGGCCTTTAGAATTCTCCTCCAGACAGCGACTAAATTCGACCCAGCTGACAAGCTAGGTCAAGCTCGAAAATCCTGCCACAGGACTAGGACCTCCTGGTCAGACGGACCGCAGTGACATCACTTGATGCCCTGAGCCATTTCCTCTGGTGAGGTGGTGGTGGTGGTGGTGACGACAGCAAGTGGGAAAGACGAAAGAGGCAAGAGGAGGGAGACAGTGGTGGTGTGGGTGTGGTAGTGCTAGAGATGCGGGCGGTGGTGGCGACGAGGGCGGCAGTGGCGGCAGGGCGTCTGCAAACGGGCCGTTATTGCGGCGTGCCCGCCGCCGCAGCCGCCGCGAGCGGCGTTTGCTTTAAAGAGACGCCTGACGCGGTGCCGAAACGAGGCTCCCGCGCGCGCCTTCCCCTCCGGCGCCGCCCCCGCCCTCCGCTCCCCCCGCCTGCCAAGCCACTTCTCCGCCGCAGTCACACAGGCAAGCGGGGCTCGGAGGCTTGGATTGACTCATATTGCGGGATTACGGGCGCGTCAACGGCTACGGCCATTCGTCCCGTAAGTGTATTTCATGTTTTTACCACGGGAGGTGGCGGGGATCCTTCCGTGCTGGAGGTCGAGATCTGGCGCCAAATTACTCGTCCGCTTGCGACGCCGCCCTTGCCGCAAGTACCCTAGCCGCCGCCGCCACCACCACCACCCTCACTCGCCCCCACCAGACATCTCCCACCAACATGGCACCACTTCGACCAGGAGAAACGCTAAGCTCCCGACCGTCTCTACTCAAGTGGAGTAGTGTAGTGCCTTTGAGTGTAAGAGTGTGTAAGTAAGGGGTGAAGACAGGACAAGGAAGAGGAAGGAAATATCGCGGGCGACCTGTTTGTTAAGGTCCGGCATTCGCCTGGTATTGATTGGAAAATCACGGCGAATTACCTATTAGAGCGGCCAGACGCTAGAAGTCTCCTCCAGACAGCGACTGAAATCGACCTACCTACCATAGAGTCGGAAATTCGCTTCCGAGGCGATTCGTAACCTGGGACTTCCTGGTCAGAGTCGTCGCAGAGGCAGTGCAATTATGGCTCTAAACTCAGCCGGTGAACACACCTTTAAAAATTTCGGTGTATTATTGTGTGCAAAATGAATATTTCAGTGAAGTCACGCGCAACATTTAGGACGAAATGATAAACACAAGAGCTGAAGAATCACGCAACTTTTACAGCGTGCTTGGGTATTCTTCGGTGTAGGCTCGGGATTGGATTAAGAAATACACCTTGCTTCTGTGCGAGATGGCTTCTTTTACGACAGAGAAGTCACTACTCTACTTCTTAATGTAAAAGTGTACACGTTGATTATAAAACACTACGTAGAGCACTGCTTGACATGAACCAAGACTGGATCGTCATCGAAAGTTGCCATGTTATCTGACAATAAAAGGCAAACATTGAGAAAAAATTCTCTGAAATGGGACGCTTAATAAATAATTAAATTTAAAAATTCAAATATAAGCTGATTGAGCTGCCTCAGGCCATCAATTGATGTGACTGCAGCGTCTCTGACCGTCACTGCTAATCTGTAATCTTCTCTCCTAGGGTTCGAGTCCCGACGAAGGCAGACTTTTTGACATAAGCTAGTTAGCTCAGTTGACTTCAGTCTGTCAGGAAAATAATTCTAAAGGCCAGTGGCTCTTACCTGTAGTTTTTTCTGGTTTCTCCGATCGACATCAGGCAAATGCCGGTGCACTGTCCTAACAAACGGATCACGAACCGCGCGCGATCTTTCGTTCCTCTTCCTTGAGCTATCCTCACCTCTTAGTTATACACACACACACGCAAACTCAAAAGCAATTCACTACTTTTTTTACCTCCCACTACCCACTACATTAACACTTCTTTGCTACAAAGAAATTGTCAAAAGGAAAACAATACGTAAAAAAAAATATTTTCTTTCTAATGCAAAGGAGAGGAAAGAGAAAAAATAATCGCATGGTTCCAATGAATTAATGACGATAACTTGGTTTCAATACAGATGAACAATATTTGATAACACATGACGACTAATACAAACAGACATGTGGTTGATCGACGTTTCTTCGCACTTTCTGTCCGTAGATACCAACGAAAAAAAGAGGATCTCCAGTTATCAGAAAACGTCCACCAATACCCACAACCAGAAGCTTCGAGGCGAGAAAAAACAATTCGCGATCCGCATTTCGGAGACTTCTGTGGCGCCTTCTCCCCCGCGCTATCGACCTTCCGGAATCCCCGAAACACGAAAGCGGAGGCGTGGGAGGGGGAAGGCAGCGGCAAGAGCAGCGGACAGCCCACGCGGCGCGCACAACAATCGAACGGCGCGGCGCGGCGCGGCGCGACGCAGCGCGGCTGCGTCGGAAGAAAAAAGAGATGAGCGAGCGGAAAGGGGCGGGGGAGCGAGGGAGAGCGCCAGATGCGTTTTGTCTCGCTGTCGCTTTGTGCAGCGAAATGTCACGGATGCGGCGGCCGGGAGAGTGGAAGGAGGGGTGGGCTGGCGGGTGGATGGGCAGTCTAGTAGGTGAATAGGAAGGCAGGAGGGCGGGCGGGCAGGAGTGCGGGCGGGCAGTAGTACGGGAAAGCAAGAGTACGGGCGAGCAAGAGTGCGGGCGGGCAAGAGTGCGGGCGGGCAAGAGTGCAGGCGGGCAAGAGTGCGGGCGGGCAAGAGTGCGGGCGGGCAAGAGTGCGGGCGGGCAAGAGTGCGGCCGGGCAAGAGTGCGGGCGGGCAAGAGTGCGGGCGGGCAAGAGTGCGGGCGGGCAAGAGTGCGGGTGGGCAAGAGTGCGGGCGGGCAAGAGTGCGGGCGGGCAAGAGTACGGGCGGGCAAGAGTACGGGCGGGCAAGAGTACGGGCGGGCAAGAGTACGGGCGGGCAATAATGCGGGAGGGCGGGCAAGAGGGCGGGCAAGAGTGCGGGCGGATTTGTATGGGTTGACGGGCGGGAGTTGACGAGTGGGTGGGAGGGTTGGCGAGCGGTCCAGTGTCCTTGAGCTATCATCACTCCTAGTTACACACACACCACACACTCAAAGGCGCCAAGAACTAACTTTGTATTTTCGTCGAGAAGCGTTGGTTCAGAAAGGAAAAATGTTTTCGATTTTGTTTTTATCACACCGAATCACGCAGAGTCAATTCACTTTCGCTGCAACGAACGCCGATTGTTCAAAGCAGAAAAGATGAGGACGAGATGAATTAGCAACCATCATCCGAACATATATTAGAATTGCCAAATTATTAAAATTTAAAAAAATCACACGAAATACTATTTAAAATTTACACATTGTTTTATTGAAGGAATAATTCAATATTTATTTTTAGTGTTAATAAATACCTGCTTAAATAGTCTATTTACATTTACAGTCGGCTAATGAGGCATAATGTGCATTCGTCTTCCACCACTATGGTCCAAGTTTGCTCTTCGGCCAATCTAAGTGGTATTTTTGTGCATATTTTTTGGCCAGTTTTTTTCTCGTCTACTAATAATATCATCACTATTGGGCTTCAATGCCCTCAGCAGTTGAAGTAAAGCCTTTATGTATAGCATGATGTGATGTATAGCATTTAGAGTCGGATTCATCCGTCTTTTACCAGCTAGCAGTGCTCCCGGGCCTGAATCTGATTTTATTTATTACCCTGGTCTCGAGTAAGGGAGACATGTGGCTAGCATGAGGAAATCTCTTCACCGTAATTAGCATACATGGCCTGCCTACACTATTGTTTCGCCACCCAGCTATGGTTGTAATGGAAAGCTACGGCTCTATTTTTGCCCCGCCTGGGAGTCGAAATCGGGATTGCACCATGGAAACCTAGCACGCTGACCACGAGTTATCCGAGGGGACTACTAAATCTCAAAACTAATGAAATAAATACAAGCGCTACTTTGAGAAAAAAAATACTAGTTTGCGGCCAAGAGATTCCAGTATACTGCACAGAGGCAAACACTGAAAAACTGTTCAGACAGATTTGTTGTAGCAATGTGGACATTTGTTACATATCTGCACGCGCGATTCACTTAATGAAACATCCGTTTTAGCCCCTAATCTAATACTCCCTGTTTAATCCAGTGTAACATGTGTTTTCATCAAATCCATTCCAAGTACGCTCATGTTTTTTCAGATGTGATAAATGGTTGAGTAGCGACTGGCGCGAACGCACCACCTTGAGTGTGTTCGTGGAGGGGACATTCCTTCAAGACCTACAAAGCGACCGCTCGGGGCGCTGGCGGCGGCGCGGGGCTTCCCGGCCGCTCAGGGCTCAGGGCCGAGGGCGGGCGGAGGTCGAGCGCCGACGCTCTCCATCGCCTGCCTCGTTTCATTGGTTTGGCCGACGGAGCTCTTCATCTTGTTTGGTGGCGATCAGGCAATTTCGCGTTCATCACTGCTTGGCGTAAAGTAACCAACACCAGAAATTTAACATCCAACGGTGACATCTTTCGAATTATTTGCTCTGATTTATCCTCGCACGTATTTATTTTCCTATCATATTACTAAATTAGATTGATTGGCTAATTGTGAATTTAAATTTACAGGCATTTTCAATGCTTCTATAAACATTTTTCAAAACAAAATTAAAAATTATTTACCATCTACTATTTAAATCGTTTCAATCTATCTTTCGTAATTACGTGATTTTTTGATAAACATTAATGTATTACCAAGGAATATTGGTCCTGTTAATAAAATAATTTATTGATAGAAATATCGGAAGCTGGATTCTGTTTATTTGAGAAATTAGCTATCAAAACATGCCATTTCGTTATTTACAAAAATTAATCTTTTGAGATTTTGCGAAGAATAGGTGGTCCTTACAAACGGATACCCTTCAAATCCAATTTATCAAAACCTGAAATGTTGAGAGAACCTCCGGACAACGGAGTCGGAAACGGGTCCTAAGAATGAATAAAGGATGGTAAGCTGTAATTGCGTTGAACGAATTCATTTAAAGTTTACATGAAAATAAATTAACTCATTTCCGATGTCAACTGTTCCGATCGTTCATAGACCAACATAAACGTGTTACGAAAGTTAACGAAAAGTTGATTTAAAGAATTATCCTGGATCTCTATATAGCATGGAACCCCACAAAAATCTGACGCGTGCGGCCCTGTCAGACTGGAAGCAATGACAGATCGCAATTTTCTACAGGTCTCCAACTGAAGGGAAAATAATTGATTGCATGAAGTTCTCCCGCGCAAGTATTCTTGGAGTTATCCAAGGCGCCGTAGATTAAATAAACAATGGTTCTATGACCTCCTTGCAATGACAATATTTTTCGTCCAGGTTCCCATGATATTGGGAAAATGCCGATACCTTTCTTTGTTTGTGGACATAATTGCAACTTCACTACGCACACGTTTTTGTTTTCTTTTTACTAGTTAAGGAAGAATAATAACCAGGGGTATGGGTTGTTATTTTGTTATCAATGCAAATGAGTTTATTTTACTCGGGAGCGCTATTTCTAGTTTTCGCAAGTTGCTAACATTTGAAATCTGTTTATCTGCTAAAAATAAAAGGGTGGATTAGGTTTTAGTGCTCAAGGAAACAATATCTAGTTTTCATCCATACGTTACATACAGTTTTTTTCTGTTATTTGATGAAAATAAATCGAACTCAAAAATAAATCTACCACACCGGTCATTACGGTCCGAGGCGTGAAACACATACAATTTTAATTTGCCAGAAATCTTCCACCATTTATCACTTACTACGTAGGCCATTTTAAGCTGCCTCACACTTGCTTGTAATACCATGGAGATTGGGTGTACCAGAGTGGGCACCAAGGCTGTTTGGCCTTCATGCTCCCTCGCGCATGCTCATGGCACGTGGCCGAGGCGCTATCCCAATGCCGCCAGCTCAGAGCCACCCACTGCTCGGTGGGGCTACAGGACACCGTGGGAAGGGCCACTCACGTTGTTGAGCTTGAGCTTCGTCTTGATCTTGTCCTGCTTGTAGTGGCCCGACAGCTGGTAGAGCACCGCGCGGCTGCGGCGCCGCCCGTAGTTGGCGGGAGGCGCCTCGGGGTCCAGGTTGCCGTTGGCGTCTGCGAACAGGCGCGCGGGCGGTTGGGGCGGCGCGCGGGCGGGCCGGGCCGGGGCTAGGGGGCGGGGCGGGGCGGGGCAGAGACGGGCAGGAAGGACCCACCCTCTCCCTCCCTCTCAGAACCCAGGAAAATAAAGTAATTGCAAGAAACTCGGAGGAGGGGGGATAAACCAAACCCCTATTGAGAAAAAGGAGTGGTAGACTCTTTAGTATTAAAGAGGTCATTGAAAATGTACATATTGCGGAGAGAGAGAATAAAAAGGCGAAAGAAAATACGAGATGTGGTAGTTAATGTGACTTCAAAAAGCTGCTAGTAATTCTCTGAAAAATATAGAAGTTTAATTAATTGATTTCATTTATTTATTGCCAAAACAATAAACATTTCATATGCGATGTGTAAGTGAATCGTGAATGTTAAATCGAAAATGTCAAAGAAGCAGAAAATTTTCAAATTTTCAAAAAGAAAGATTCTATAAAGAGAGAATAATAGTTACGAAATGAAATATACGCATATTACAAATAGTAATGTGATGCCACGTTATTGGGACAATGATTCTGATTCAAACGCGATGTATTGTTACGCTAATACAGTATAGTAAACGGCTTTTAAAAAAAGAAAGAAGTTGTTTTCAGGAATTAAGGTACGGGGACAAGGTTTAAAGCAATATACGATCTTGAAGAGGCAACTTCGAAAAGGAAAATGCCAGAGAGTAAATAGGAATAAAAAAGGAATGGACGAATCGGAGAGATGCTGACAGCAATCGACTCTGTGAAAAAGGCTGTGAAAATACATGTGAAAAAAGGACATACGGTATTCTAAATAAAAACTACAGCCTAGACTAACAAAGGAAAAATACCGAATTTAGGAAAAAGCGGAAAATAAAAACGATCTGAGCAGTCTTGTGAGATTATGCTCTGTGAGAAATATTTTCATCTATTAAGCGTGCGTCGATCAAGCGTATTTCGATAAAAATGTTTGTTAACTACTTGCTGTGATTCACAAATGCAGACTTCTTGTGCATAAACAATCGTTTGTGTAATGTGTAACTATATTCCACGATAATTTCCACGCTAGTACATTGGCGTAAAAGCAAATGTTGACGTAGGGATGAACCACGCTTCGAATTCGATTTCAATTCTTCACTGCGATAGAAACTGACCAGTCAGTAAATGCTATCCAATCACGAAAAGCCCTCCGTAGCTTTATCGCGATGCGCTTTTGGTACATCTCCATTTTCATGAATTTTTACAAAACCCTCCCACTAGGCAAATATGTTTTATTACCCTCTGTCTGGAACATAAACTTTATCGTACGTACAATGATTTGGAAAATTTTAAGAGTATATGAATCAACAGACTTTACGGATTGAAAATGCTGCATTCCTGTTTCCATTTATTCCCTAATGATGCAAAGGTATTAAGAAGTCTTGTCTCTGAAGAAAATCATAAACAGAGATATCATCACTATTTAAAACAAAATATTCAACAATAAAATGCATAACATAGAAACCATCATAGTGGAAGTATCAAATGTTGATATATTTCGAAATAAATTGATAATTGTTAAAAATTCATTTGAAAACGCATGAATTCGTATCTTCGTTCCTAAAGAAGAAAAAAGGAATTAAAAATTACAGCACACTTTTACTATGATTTTAAGTAACGTAAAGTACCACAAGTACTTCAGAAATAACATTTAATATGCATCTTCAACAGAAACAGCAGAAACAGAAAAACAGAAATTGTTAATATGGTTAATGTACGAGACGTGAAATTCGCTTACTAGATCGTAATTGTCTTTCGCCTTGCACTGTAATGAACGTTTTTATATAGGCACTGAAACTCCACAAGCGTCCAAATCTATTTTTTATTTACTGAGGGCGTACGATATAGGAATTTATCGCATTAGAAACCCTCAAATGAGTGCAAATAGAGAGTGACTTCCTAGGTACTGGAGAACTGCGGGTCGCTTGAAGTAAAGAATTTTAGCAATCAGTATAATGAAGTGAAGGAGTAACTAAAAATATTGTTGAAAGGATAAACTTAGAATACAGAGCACACTTTATTACCAAAATTATTTCTTTTTTCTGATAGCGTTTTTTAAATACAAGGGCGTAAAACTTTTATAATTTATTTGTGTTAACTGTGTTTCTTTTATTTTATTAATACTTTTATGATTGATAAATTATAACTGATATTACTCCTTTAACTCCTTGTGATATTTTAATGCTACTTCTTATAATTTAGCATTAAAAAATCATTTTCCGAAACATACTTAAAAACAATTTTCATTACAAAAACATTTTCACTTCTACGTACTTAATAAATTTGTGCAATTAAGTTAATGTCAAAGCTGGTGCAAAAGCGTGAATGTTTGTTTCTTAAATTTGTGTTCGGTGCCATGTGAATTAATAACTATTAACTACCTTTAAAACAACGCAGTAATGTAAGCAAGAATTCTCATTTCATCCTCTCTACGTTTTCAAAATCACTAGGGAAAACTGTTCCAACAAAATACACTTTTCATAAAATAATATTATTATTCTAATTGGTACATAAGCGCGTGTAGTTTTCTATGTATCAGCAATGAATCTATAGGGATCATATTTTTTTTTACCCGAGGAACATTTAACAAAATCTAAGTTCTGTTTTAGATTTCACTTTATTTGTTAAAATATACGAGTTTAAATTTTATATACTCATAGAATATTAAATATGTCTATTCTTATATACTCAATAGAATATTAAATATATTTTTCAAAATTTTGACAAGTCTTTCAAAATACAATGATTGATAATAAGAGAATACCATGCTAGTTCATTGCACTGCAAATCTCGGTTTCCTACACACACAAATCAATATCCAAACACCAGCTACACATGAATTACTCCTACGTCTGGAAAATAGTCCATGCGAAAAGGAACCTGACACCTCGGATGAATCCTCAGGTTTCTGCAACATGGGGTTCGCAATTCTGGGCCGATATTTGACGCTCCCTACTGGAATAGGTAGTAGTGCCTCGCTAGTCGTCCACGCCCTTGAAAGACTAAAAGTAGGACACCCTCGACTTTGGAACTCCACCTTTTATTTACATTTTCTCTTACACAATATCAAAAACCTTCAAAACGACCATAAACAAGACGACAAACGAGGTAATCAAGAACATTTGAAAGCAACTGGGCTCTTTAAAATTTTGAAAAAGGGAAATGTTAGGAATTAATATTCATTTCATTTTCGTTATTTTATTTATATTGTAACGACACGATTTTTGAGCAATATTTAAGACTTACCACCAGTAATTACTTTACGAATAAGTGTATACAATTTGATCAGTGTATTTTACTCAATTAGCGAATACAACTGGGCGAAAACCTGTAACAATCGGGTTAGATTCCCGGTCAGGGAAACTAATGCTCTTTTTTCATTGTACAATTTGCTAAAACATTTAGTGCAGCTTTACTATTTTATTCCAATAATATTTAACATTTTGAAGAAATAATTTTGAACAAAATAAATCTAGTTTGTTGTTGGTAACGTAGAAATAAATCTTAAGTGTTTCAGTAACGGAAGTTAATTGCTTGGATATCATAAAAACGCATCTTAAAATATTTAGATGAGATCAATATTAGCTGAGGATAAATCTTTTGAAATGTCAATCATAGTATCGTTTTAACTCTACCAAGGACAAAAATGAAAAAGTATCAAATATGTCACATTAGCGAAATTCATGTAGCCCACGAAATTGCCGTTCAAATGTTCAGAAAAATGTTTAAAAGCTTCGGGAGGAGGGAGAAAAATGGAAACAAATATTAAGAGACGAAACAAAGCGTGCTTCCGAAAGTTCGAAGAAGCAGAAGCAGATTGAGAAAGTATGAGAAGTGTTTTCCTAATCACACTTCTTACGTTTGTTTCGATCAGTTAGATATGCTCATTGTAGAGAATAACACCTTCTTAAATGAGAAGCACAGTGTAATAACCATGTATATTCTAGCAATGCACGCTTTGCTTAAAAAATTAAAATTCGTAGTCAGTGTACTCAAAATCAGTGGAACTTTTTTTCACAACTTTTACTTCGCGATTAAATTACATATATATTTATGGCTGATATTCGTTTAGAAGAAGAAACACGATTTATGAAAAAATATGATTTCTCTTATACTCATCATCAGTATTTCAATTTTTATAAAAATGTTTTACTTTACTTAGTGAAATTTTATAATAAGTGCTGGGCTTGCATTATTTAATATGAACTACTGCCAATAAAATTCCCACGTTTTGTCAAACTCACTGATAATATTGTGTTAGCTTCAGCCAATACAATTGAAACATATAAACGTGCAATTCTGTACACAAGAGTTAAGTAAGGAAACCTTGAGGAGAGCGCATGAAATCATAGAAGAAAGTAAACCTACTTAGGAAAATAGGTTTACGTTATGTGACTGCAGTTTTGTAGTCGTAACTAGCACATCGTTACCATTGATGCAAAACGCCATTCGCAACTTCATATCAGCCATGTAATTACATTTTATTATGTGAAATTATTGCACTATATAATTGCAATCAGAACTAGAAGTATTCGTACAATAAAATAGTGTTTCCTATGATTTTGAGTACAATCGTAGACCACATTGGGCGCAGTTGGGGCGACGGTGGGCTTTAGGGGCTTTGGGGAGTCTACAGGGCGACACATCGATTGGGGGCAATGAGGGCGATGGGTTGATGTGGTAACGGGGCTATGGAACAACACGGGGGCGAGACGGGGCAGTGGGCGATGAGGCAATATGGCGATGGAGGCAATGAGGCAATGGGGGAAATGAGGCGTTGGGGGCAATGAGGCGATGGGGGCAATGAGGCGATGGGGGCAATGAGGCGATGGGGGCAATGAGGCGATGGGGGCAATGAGGCGATGGGGGCAATGAGGCGATGGGGGCAATGAGGCGATGGGGGCAATGAGGCGATGGGGGCAATGAGGCGATGGGGGCAATGGGGCGATGGGGGCAATGAGGCGATGGGGGCAATGCGGCGATGGGGGCAATGCGGCGATGGGGGCAATGCGGCGATGGGGGCAATGAGGCAATGGGGGCAATGAGGCAATGGGGGCAATGAGGCAATGGGGGCAATGAGGCAATGGGGGCAATGAGGCAATGGGGGCAATGAGGCAATGGGGGCAATGAGGCAATGGGGGCAATGAGGCAATGGGGGCAATGAGGCAATGGGGGCAATGAGGCGATGGGGGCAATGAGGCGATGGGGGCAATGAGGTGATGGGGGCAATGAGGTGATGGGGGCAATGAGGCAATGGGGGCAATGAGGTGTTGGGGGCAATGAGACGACGGGGGCAATGAGGTGGTGGGGCAGTGAGGCGATGGGAGAAGGGAGGCGAGAAGTGAGGTAATGGGGTAGACGGAGCGATAGGGCGGCGAGGCGATGGTGCATTGGTCGGGTCGCGGACGGGGCAGGGGACGGACCAATAACCCAAAGAAGCAATGGAGGAATATTGGAAATGGAGGAATAGATGGCGCAATGAAGCGGTGGGTAATGAGTAGCACGATACAGAAAGAGAGCAATGAGGCGATGAGGCTTTGGTGACTATGAGGCGGTGTGAGGGGGCGACTGGGAGCCGGTGCGAGGGGGCGACGCGGATGCGCCAAGGGGGGCGGGCGGACGGGGCGGGGCAGGGCGGGGCGGGGCGGGGCGGGGCGGGGCGGGCGGGCGGGGGCGGGTGAGGGCGGGTGGGGGCGCGAGGGCTGACTCCGTCGTGCGGGGGGCGCGGCCGTGCCGACTCACCTGTTGGCCGGCGCGAGGGCGAGTCCCGGTCTGAAAAAGTGCGACAGGGCCGTTGGTTAACTGCTGGCGGGCGCCGAGGCCAGGCCCGCGTGCGCCGCCCTGCCCCGTGCCCTGTTCCCCCGACCCCCCACCCCGGCGGTGCCAGGGCCGCAATGCGAACGGGGGCGAACATAGGACTGCACAGGCAAGCGCAGAATTTCACCTTCTACGGCATTGAGACAGCCGTCGGATGAGAGCGCTCTTGAACGGCAGCAATGCAGTTGAGTGACGACGAATTGTGTCAACTCAAATTAAGCATCACTAGGCTGTCTAGTCGTGAATAGAACACCGAAGATTACAAGAACGTCTCCAAGCAATCACAACCTCTACCGACGTAACTAATGAAGCACTAGCTTCGACAAAGCCAGTGGATCATTCGAACTGTTGTCGATTGGTGGCGATCGCGCCATCTGAGAAAGCAGCTCGTAAGTGTTGTGGGTCAGCGGTGCCCCTGTGGATTCGCATTGTGGCCCAGAGAATGAACGGGTCCAACATCCCATCGGCGTCCTGGGCCTGGCCCCGGCGGGGCTCTCGCACGTGCTCATGCTCACACACACACACACAATCATGCACAGGCGCAAGGGGGCGGGGCGATGCGAGGCGGGGCGGGGCGGCGGCGGTGGTGGCAACAGCTGAAGTGGTGTACAACCAGTAATTGAGTAAAAGGAATTCAATTACTTATAAGGATTACTCTGATAGTTATTTCAGTCTGTAATCGTTACATTTAACAGAATACACTTCTTACTCGTAATTTACTCCTTGATATAAGATTGTAATCGTTACTTCGTAGAAATAGTGAATTATATTTCACACACGCCCATTTACTTATTTTTGCTCGCAAACTAGCTCGGTCATTGCGAACTAAATGAATGGGTTAGTTCATTTAGTTTACAAACTAGACTGAACGAGACGCTCCTATCCGGAGTATAGGAAAACTTTCCTGACTCCATCCCAGTGCGCTGAGCGAAGATTAGTTCGTTTAAACTAGTTCGTTCATGAACGACACATCTTTACCTGTACTTGTACGAGTACTCGTAATTGTAATTGTAATTTTACTACTCACATGCTGAAAATGTAATTTGCAAATGTAATTGAGTATAATTTTTGACAAGACTGAAATCGAGCTCAAGCCTAATTTTACCTACTTTTCCCACCACTGTGTACAACATGACGTTGAAAAGTGTTTTGTGTCGACTTTCCCTTCGAAATTTGTGAGGGTTTTGCGATTTATTTTGCTCTGGAAACATTCCGACTTACACATTGTTTAAGTACACTGCAAAACGTTTGTGAGTTTCTCAAAAAAGATTGACCGAACATTTATTTCCAATCTTTGTTTCCAGACACTTTCAAAAAAATAAATCAAATTCCTTTTTTCTTACATATTTTCCCAATACCCTACAGTGTGGTAGAGCGTATCCTGAAGAGATGGAGCGGTGCTCTTTAAATTCAAGTGACGCGATGACTGAACCATACGCTGATACATTTTTCAACCAGCCTCCTCTTTGCTTTCGTTTAGAAGTGGTAGTTAAGGGTTATAAAACAATGTGTTCTTTGTTTTGTCGTTGATTGTATTACTTTTATCATTTTCTAAACATTCTTTTAAATAGGTCTGACAAAACTATGCAAAAGATGTAGCAATAGAATTCAACATACGGAAAACCTGAACATTAATAACGAAATAATCATGAGGATATTACATAACTTGTTATTTTTGCAACATTGAACCTCTATATTTCTTTGGTTGCTTATTATGAAACGCCAACAAGTAACAGCAGAATTAAAATTAAGATAATTACTTTAAACATTTCAGTGAGAGCCTGAATCTGAAACTAATGATTCGATATATCTTTAGGAGCAGTTTGATAAACGTAGTGATGAAATTTGGCACAAGTTTTGAAAATGGATAAAATCAACAGTAAAAAAATTTGGGTTTAAAAACAAGTATTGCAAATTCAACTCTTTGGTTTTTGTTTTCGCCACAAACATAATTAATCGAAAAGAAACTAATATGAACAATAATTATTTTTGTTGTAAATTTTTAAAAATAAATATAAGACTAGGCAATCTATTAAATAATAATACTTTTGGATGTCGACAGAATATTATACATGACTAGAAAAAATATTAATTTCGAAATACGTTTTGTCAAATATTTCAGTACTTCTTCTCAAAGTTCTTTCTATTCTGCCTAAATTAACGTTGGTATAGATATACTTTTCTTTCTTTCCTTCCTTGTTTCTTGTTTCTTTTATTATATAGGCATACGATTTCACGAAAGAATAATAAATTTAAGTTAATATTGTATATATTTACCAACTGAAGTATAAGTATAAGAGGATGTTGTGTTACTTTACAACTATGGATTTTATGAACATTTTTTTAATTCTTATTCCTCGTCATGTTCTTCTTCTTCTTCTTCTTCTTCTTCTTCTTCTTCTTCTTCTTCTTCTTCTTCTTCATATTATTATTATTATTATTATTATTATTATCATTATCCGTTAAGTCGGATATACATTCCGAATATGCTCTAGATAGATTTTTAGCAATCACAAATATTATTTTAAAAAGCAAAGTTCACTTATACAAATTTTCCTCTTTTGGAGGGAGTACAATTCACCTTAATAATAGTTCAATTATGAAAGTTAAGAACACAGTTTGTGTTGAAAACATCTCTATTCTTTCATGATCACCGTGAAAGAATAACGGGAAAGTAAGTTCCTTATAGAACTACCTCGAATGTCTGGTTACATTAAGGTGGCGCCCTGAGAAAATTGGAAAACTGCAAAAAGGGCTCAAGGCTCACGTAGCGGCGAAGAGAAGTTCGAGCAAATTTACTCTCAAGAAAGGAAGAAAAAGAGTCATGAAAACGAAAAAGGATGCAGAGAAACTATTCAGAACTTGAGGAAAAAAAAGAGACAGGGAAAGCCACTGCCGAGAACAAATCAGTAGAGATGTTTTTTTGCATCCCGAAACAAGTAATATTTGTTTGCACATCCTCAGTATCATTTTCCAAACTTACATTGTGGCCTTCATCAGGCGTAAGCACCCTTTCTATACCTACTTCTATGAGCGTATAATCGAATTCTTTACGTCATGTGAACATATTCTCGTATGATATAGACGTACGTTCATCGATGTAGTAAAATAATTTTGATTTCACTGCATTGGTAGGTATTTAAAAACTTTAACATGAATATGCTATATTAATACCCTAAATTAAATAATTATTTTCTAAAATTAATTTTAGAACAGTCATTTCGGTAACAGTATTTTTATAATAATGATTAAATAAAAAAACGAGCTATGAAACATGAACATGCAGTTTACAATTACAGAACGATTTAAAGCTGTTTCACAATCCCATTATTTAATTACTTTGGAACAATGTTTATTAACTGTGTTCAAGAGTTCTGATTCACGCTAAAATGTCAACAAATGCTGCGTTCACATTAAAGCCGTTTATACCAATAAACAAATCATAAATATACCAAAATCGGAGCAAATATACATTCAGGAATACTTCGCTCGAGACGCGTGAGATATGAGCCCAACCTCACACTTATCGTTTAACATCTGTCCCATTACCAGTCCCTCAGCCACGTGCGGACCGCTCCAGCCAACGAGGGCACTCCCTCGCAGGATCTGCGCCCCAGACGCAAATCTAAAAGTCGTGCTTCGCCCGGAGCGATGTGGAAAACAGATTAGGGCGCGTGTTTGCCAACACTGCAGCCGTTTCCATTACTACCGCCACCACCACCACCACCACCACCTCTATCGCCGCCGCCGCCGCCGCCTCCATCGCCGACTCGCTCGTAGCAGACGAGCCAGCAAGCCGCATGCTCCACGCTTTCGGTCAACTTTTGAAAACTTTATTACCGCGAATGTTTATTTTATACGACTGAGCACACCACAAGATTTAATGCACCTTATATCACATTTTAAATTAACAAGCAGCGAGTGGGGCAAGAGTAGCGGTGCAGGGTGGAAGTGCGGGGGAGGGGGGCGAGGCGGGTCTAGCGGCAAGCGCGGGGGGCGCCAGGCGGTGCGCGAAAGCCTTGCAGGGGCGGGGCTCGAGGTCGGAGGTCAGCCAGGGTCGACGCTCGTCCAGCGGACGATTTTGGTTGCTAGGGTGGGCGGTAGGGGCCAAGGGGTTAGCCACACGAGGGGCGACACAGCGGTACGAGACGAGACGCCACGTTACGACACAGGGGCAGGAGTTGTCGTGGGTACAGACGGACTCACCGCGGTCGGGCAACTCACATATCTGCAGCTCCGCCATTTTGGTGTGCGTGATGTCCTTGTGGGAGGCGAGGAACAGCACCACCTCCCGTTTCTCGTTCTTGATGGGCACCACGTCCAGAAGGCACCAGAAGGGAGTGCCTGCACACACGACAATTATTTAAGGTGACATACAGGTTTTCACTGTCCCTTAATCGTACGTAACAGACACACGCCAACGCCATTTCGGTACCTGGAGACTAACAACGTGGGGTGCAGGTGGGGGATAAACTGTGGTCAGAATAATTTGCAATATAACTGAAAGAAAGTTTTATATGTTTAAGAACAAATGCTACGTATTCAACAATACATTACTCTAATTTTTCTGCAAGTTAATGTTTAAATATTTTCACATTTTTAGGCATATCAAGAGCATATATATGCCGACATCAGTGGCTGAGGTGGTTAACAGTGTGTACCGACTCAGCGTTTTAGGTCGAAAGGTCATGGGTTCGAGTCCCACCTTGTGCGTGGTTATTGGTCCCTTGTCTCTCACGTATGTGTTGACGCAAAGGACCTCGCGTTCTTCTGACCCCATATCAGAGGAACCCCCATGAGTGTTGTTATCTAGTGAATGAGTGAATGGTCAAATGTGCGTCCTATCGGGATCTAAAGTGTAAAAGCTGGATAAAAGCCCTACGAAAAAAGAGCATATACGTACAGTCGCTTTGTCAGTTCAGTTCCCTTAATTCATATTATTTTTTATTTAGTGCTTTTATCTAATGTGCTGATCAATGCATTATATTAATCAAGAAAATGAAACTAATTCTATGCTCCTAGATTACCAAATAGGGTTTCTTCCTCAGAAAGAATTTCCTCTCCCGTTTTACAATTTTAAAAAATTGCGTATTTTTTGGGGTTCGGTTTCGAAAGTCCATATATACGGAGTCAGGAAGCGTATTGGGTTACAGTATATTTTGTTGAAAATACAATAAGCCGTGAAGTTTCAAAATCGTTGCGCATGACAATCAGCACATTTTAGAAAAACCACTACTTTACCCAAGTGTTAACATAAGTGAATAATTAGAACAAAACAAAACAGTTGGAAGCATGGCTGCCACGACCACTTAATGTTTCTATAAAACCAATCGCACTGTAAACGGCCATGCTATGTAGGGGTAATAAATAGTCCATTATGATGAGCGATACAACAGAATGGGTCAGATTTAGCACTGACCAATTAATATTATCTGCCTGGTAAACTGTTCATAAGCGAATAATAAGCACGAGCCATCTAGTTTCTCTCGCATTTAGTAAACTGCAAATAATTAACATTCTCTCTAATAGCACATACAACAGTCCACCAGTGCATTATTTAAAACCTAATCCATATTGAAAACGAGATCGTGTGATTTACAGCGTATGATGTTTTAGTGTTCAGAATGTGTCTAGCTCATATGTTTATTCGCTGGCAATAACGCATCAGAAGTTCACATGTTCGCGGATGTCTGATGGTAGATTAAATCGTTGTCATTAGAGCAGTAGCGAAGCCACATACTCCAAGAGGTCTCGCATTATGTTGTAACCTCTATACGACCACCCTTACGAGAAGTCATCTGGGAGAACATGGCTCATAAACTGCAGGGCACTACCACTGTGCTCTGGCAGTGTTTTCTCGCCAAGTCGTCATTAAAGATAACTGCCGTATTAATTCTATGGCAACCGTTCTTCACTAGAAGCAGACGCGGAGTAGAAACGACGTGCACCATGCGAGGTTTTATGAGATGGGGGAAATTGCAAATACACTGCTGCAATTGCAAAGTCCATCCTTTCATTCAATTAGAATTACATTCAGCTGTTTCATAAGTACATAATAATATGAAAAGTATCACGTGATAGTTTTCATTAACGGATTTTCTGAAATGAAATGTCCTGTAATTAAACTAAGCTTCCCCTGTACTTATTGGTTTTCATTAACTTACTTTTTTCACAAAATTATATTCGGAAAATGTTTTCAGAAAATGTTTACTTCCATTTGTGAAATACTAAAAATGTTTTGCTTCCATTTGTGAATATTATTAAACTTTCGATACCTGAATTAAAAAAAATGAAGCATCCCTTTTATTCCTAGAATCCAGAACTAGATGTGAATAAAATTGATATCTAGGATTACTATTATTGTTATTGTGATTATCATTATTATTATATTATTATTTCGTGAATAAATATATTGTTTTCTGCATAAGATTAAATTCATTAATGTAAAACATTTTATGACTCTTGTGTATGAATCATTAATAACACATTGGTAGTTTACAGAAAAATACAAACTTAATCTAAATTATTACAACAAAGGAATTTTGTTGTTAGTTAAAATTTATTACCACTACTATAAGTTTCGTAAATAAATGGAAAAAATCGAAGTATTCAAATTAAAATTGAAATAATTGATAATTACGTGAAGTAATCACGTCTGAACTTTTATTAGAGTTTGCTCACTCTTGTTCCACCTAGGAAAGTTTATTTTTAGCCTTAATAATTACGTCGTACACTTTCTCAGCAATGAAATTTCGTCCGTCCGTCCGTCCGACCAACAGTAGCACATAACTTAATCAAATGATGTAGAAAGCACTTAACATAAATTACATAAGTGTTTTGATCACCATTAAATAATAAGCATTCATCTCTGAATTTCATGTAGTTACAAAAATATTTAGCTTTCTAACGTTATGTTTCATGTTACACCCCAAAAACAACATGCGAGGCTTTATGAAGAAATAATTATCATACACTGGGGAATATTTCAACGCACTCCAAGAGCCATACCGTTATTGTCACGAGAGGAACTGTATTGATAACGTTGAATCGAGAAATCCTGCCTGAAAATGTAGTGTGATCACGGAAAGGCGAAAGAATATTGAGTACTGCTCAAGTGATTGTCGGTAGCAATCTGCCAACGTGCCCGATGGCCTTCTTTGTATTCTGCCAGGATGCGTGCATCCACTAAAAACGAAACATTAAACAATGGGAAGGCTTTTGACTGGCTGTGCCAGTGGTGTGAAACATTTGGCTTCGAGCTACTACAAAAAGCTTTTGTAGCAAAGGTCCGTCGCTTTTACCCCGTTCCCAATATGGGGATTAAATGTTGCGGTGGCTTTACACGTCCACTGCAATTCAACGGAAATCCTTTAAGATACTCGTATGACCGACAATTTATCTTTTCAGTGATTCCGATGTTGGAAATTTTGGTGGCTGGTCGATGATGGATGGTTTTAATCAATTTACTTTAATATCTGTGCTCTTCTCTCTCTCTCTCCCCCCCCAACTCCCCTTGTTGCCTCCATCTGAGTTACAGCTCGATCCATCCAATTCAGTAAGTAATATTTCACTCCACCACAGAATACGGCTTTAAAAATGAGAGGAAATAATTAAAAGCATTGTGACGCGATTTTAAGAGCAATGGCGGTACATCTTTCTACATTCGGCGGGCACTCTGCTCTCTGCTGCTGCTCACCGACTCATGAAGCGACTAAGTACATGTTACAATGGTCAACTGATCACTTCAGATTTCGGCTTATTTAGTAAAAAAACAGTAAAAACTGTTTTTGACGTATTGGGGAGAATATCACTTCGCGAGTGGGACAGAGAAACTGAGAACAAATTCGAATGAATATGTTGTAAGTAGAAAATAGGAAAACTTTTCCAGATCGAAAAGATTAAGCCCACTATAAAATTAAACAAATAAATAATAACACTTCATTTAATTTACAGATAAATTATTAACTCAAACAATTTATAAAGTGCGTAAAGTGCAAAAGATGTATACGAAAGTATCGATGTAATCTTACAGAAATGACATGCTATTGGCAGGGTGAATTTAGGTCAGCGCCAGCAGTGCTGCAGGGCAAGCGATAGTGACCGGGAGGTCGCAAGATTTCACAGAGGCGGATTTTTATCCCTAGCAATTATAGCTAGGCCAGATTCAGCCACTGTCTGGAAGAGAATTCCAGCGGCCGGCTGCTTTGATCGGTGGCTCTCCGTGGTTTCTCCAATCAACGCCAGCCGAATGCCAGAGGAGTATCCTGACAAAGCAACCACGTATCACGAGCGAACTGCTTTCCCTCTGTCTAGCTCTATCCTCTCCCCTTACTTTCGTACGTACACGTACTCTCACATGCGTTACACTGTCGGGTGACCATTTGTGTCGGGTGACCTACGGCTTTTCCGACTAGGGTATTGCCGCCATCTCGAGGCATAAAACAATAACTGAACTAACAAGACTAATGACCATTAAATTTGACGTTCCTGGAAACATCAATGAGTCAATTGATATGTTAATTACATTTAGTTAATAGCAAGTGAGTAGCGTATTATGATGTTTCTACCAGTTGAAAATAGTCCCTCATAAAAGTATTTGTTGAATAATAATAGTATATTATGCAAGTAGTTCGTAATGTTAAGGTGTATTGAATATGGACATGTTTTGAAAATGAGCGACGATAGTCACTGACTCACGAACGTCGCCCAAATAGTACCTGTTAAAAAATTCACTCTCTTAGGAATGCATATGTCCATTTCCTATCAAATCAACGGCGAATCAACAGCAACTGACCTGACGAGCTCTATTTCACGAAACATATCCGCATCCGCGAACACCAATACCGAGCAACAGACGGAATTCCCTAAGCGGTTTAAATTGTGCCATTTTGTTACAAGGGAAACTGCCGAATACGATGATTGGGGGGGGGGGCGTAATACGATGAGGATATAGGCAGTACATCGCATTACGCCCTGAGGAAGGTCGCAGAACGGCGACCGAAACGTCGGCACCTTCGCCATGGACGCGGCGTCACCCGGATAGCCTAATAAACACTGACTCCGGCGCGGAAGCCTACGCTCTCACATGATAATTCTGGGGAGTTTTGGAATTGCACATGGCACATACTGTACAGAAACATACTCGTTTAAGATATCGGATTTCAAATTCTCGTAACCAGGTAACCCCTACCAAATTTGGCCTCAATATGGGGTGATTAAAAAACAATTAGCTCCCATAATATTTTCGTGTTGTTTAAAACATCCTACTGCGATATTTTGCATTTGTTAGGTGACGGTGGGGCGCACAGGAAAACGAACTCGGTCTCCAACTCTTTCACTGATGGTATATCGTAGGAAGCATCTCCATTAAGGTCCAAATTAACAACCCTATTAAGAACGTGTATTGCCAATTTATAACAAATCGACAGCAAATGAGCAGCATTTAACATGAAGAGCCCGAAGTAGACCCACGGACGTACAAACAGCTTCGCCGCCGTCTCTGCAGCAGCACTGACGTTCGGGCCCTCGGAGACGTGGGTTCGGCCCTTAGGAGACGTGGCGGGTTTTTGAGCGGGCGAGGAACACCGCCACCTCCAGGTACTAAAACATTCACTGCACGAACGGGTCTAAGTGTTGACGTGCCGGGAAACAATGAATCCACGAAGCGGATCCTCTCCCACGATTTCTGCTACCGGGGCACGCGAACAGAACTCCGCGGTGGGAGACGTAGGGGTGAACAGAACACAGCAGTTGCTCGGTAACCATTTCCCTCTGCCGGAGGCGCCGAGAGCCCTCTTGGGCGGGCCACCCGGCGCACCCCGACGCCTCGGAAGCAGGGCTAGGTCGCCCCACGCTGCGCGACGAAGCGTAACTATTTGCGAAACCACGCATCATTTAGATTTACTGTAGGTGATCTGGGCTGTTCGGGTGACGCCGTGTCGAAGGCTGTGTTGCCGACGTTTCGACCATTCTGTCGTGGTCTTCCTCAGGGCTGGTATGCGCCGTGATGGTCAGCGCTTGGGTGTCTATTCATGTCTGGGCTGAGTACTATTGGCTGAAGCAGCGGTCAATCGGAGGCCGCCAGTTAGCTGAATACTTCATATGTGTATGAGAGTTTGTTATGTTGTTTGGCCGCGGAAGCCTAGGACTTCATTTAAAACGATTTACTGTCAATTCCATATAAAATGCAAAATCTTAATAGGGTTGTTAAATGAAATTTTCAAGGGAGATGCCGTTTACAATATGCCATCATCGGAAGGGTTGGAGACCAAATTATCTACCCTGTGCGCCCCAACGTCTCATGTCTCAAAATGTCTCATTAGGATATCACAAACGACAAGACAAGACGTATTAAGTATGAATGACCTGGTTACGAGAATCTGTCATTATATATCTGAAGTTAGAATGTTTCTCTAAACAATGTGTCATATGTCATTCCAAAACTCTACAGAATGATCATGTCTTTCTCTTCAAGTACTTGTTCAACACAGCTTAAAATGAACGATGTTAAGAAAGCAAAATATGTCTATGATTGCAATTAAGTTTCTAAAGTTTGTACGCTGCAAAGTGTTCGCAACTGATCAAAAACTTTATAGCCTGCATTCAGCTATCAAATAAAAAAAAGCATTTCGACTTATGAATTGTTACGAACAATATTTGGACTGCTAATGTTATGAAATTACACATTATTGACGCCCTATCTCTTAAGAGTGTCCGGTATAGCAAAAAGTTCAGTTTCTGAATACTTGATATGTGTTTGAGAGTTTGTTATGTTGTTTGGCATGTGACATAGCAAACTATATTGACAGGTTATGGAGAAGCCTAGTAAAGAAAATAAACAAGTCCATCGCCCTAGCGATGGAGTTCAGGTCGGGGGCGTCGAGAACGGCGAGGGGGGCGGAGGCGGTGGGCGCGGCGTGGACGGCAGGGGTGGTCGCAGCGGTGAGGGTGACGCGGGGATGAAGGTAGCAGAAGGAGTGATGGGGACGCAGGCAACAGGAGCAGCGGGGGCGACGGAGGAAGTGGAGGTGGCGGAGGTGGCGAGTGCGCGAGTGTTTTATTGCGGTGTCGGGAATCGCCTTCCGCAAAGGATCTTCCTTCCGGCACGCGGGCCGCGTCGGCTGCACCCGGCCCACACCGCCGCACCTCGCTCCGCCCCTCTCCCCCCCCGGCCCCCTCCGCCCCGCCCCGCGTGATAGATCGCTCACCGGGCGCCGTTCGCCCGACGGACGGCAGCGGCCGACAGAGAAGAATGGCCGCCGAACGCCCGAGCGCCCGCCGCCCCCGCCCCCGCGTTGGTCCTCCGGGGAAAGCGCGCGCCCACCCCATTCATCTCTCTCACCTCATCTTTAAATAATTATTCAACATCCTTGACTCTGCTATTGGGAGGCTCCGCGGTTCGAATCCCGACGGCAGTAGATTTTCGACACTAGCTAAGTTTCTCGGATCAACTCCAGATGAAGACCGGAGGGTGTTTTAGTTTTACTTAGATCCCCAAGTGTAATTACGCAATGGTGTAAAGTGAGGATGGTGACAAGAGAAGAAGTGAATGGAATGATCACTTTAACAGAAAGAAGAAAGAGTATACTGGGGGTAGTGAGGGATAATAAACAAGAGGGAAAGAGTATAGTTGGCAGACAGATGAGGTGACCGAAAGATATACACACACCTTTATATTATTATTAAAAATCTTGGTAAATGGGGAAAAATATTTTATACATTTTCACAAATTTCAGGCCGCATGAACCGGCATAATTCAAATCTATCTCAAGACGCGCCTTCCTGCAGAGTACATTCTGAAATATTAGCATCATTTTTGCACAGTTATATCGTGTCACTATTTTATACTATTATGTTTTACATGTGAGAATGAAGTAATGGAAACCCAAATTGTCAACTCAATGTTTTCAAGACTCTTAAAAATTGTAATTGAAGACAGAATGAGGACAGATGAAGACGCAAATAAAGAGGACGTCAGAGTTATAGTAACTAAAAAATGCGTTCCATTTTAAAAGTAAAATGTATTACAAGTAGATGTGAAAATGAAAGCTACAATGGAGCACCAATATCGCCATTTTCGTAAACATATATTCGATTCGAGAAACAGAAGAATCTAAGAAAACATTTTGAAATCATCCTCTTTTCCGTCCATAAATAATAAAATCAAATAACACGTAGAAATTAGCAACACTCCCTCTCAAACTTACGCTTAATTATTACAATTCTGGAGAATGAAAGTACATAAAAATATTTGTCGATGGAGGCCGAAGGAAATGACAGAAACAAACAACGCTAGACAGTCAGGAAAACTGGATTGCCAGCTCACCCACGCGTTTATAGCCAATCCTAGAATCCAACGTTTTCTCCATTCAATAACTCCTCTCTTTCATCACAAATCCCCCCCGCGGGTGCGCCATGCTGCCGGTCCATAATCGCGGCCTGCGGGCATCGCCATGGCGACCGCCCATCGCCCTCGATTACCGTCTCTGCCCGCGCGCGGGCGGCCTCATCCGCCCATTAGCCCCCTCCGTTGCGCGGCGCCGCCTCTTTCGAGAGCCGCCCAATTAACTGCCTGTCAGCCGATCGCCCCTGGCGCCCGCGCTGCCCACGGCCTGCCGCCCGACACCACGCCACCCGCCATCCCGCTCCACCTGCCCCAGCCGCTGCCTTCCTCCTTCCATGCACCATCCGTATCTCCATGCCCCTCCCGCTGCCCTGCCCTCTACCCCATGCACTACCCCGCCACCCCCGCCCTGCCTCGGCGCATACAGGTTTCTGACAACCCTGCCTCAGCCCTCGCCCCACTGTCCGCCAGATGCCCCACCCCCGTCCAGCGTCAGCCCCTCTTCCTTCCTCCCACCCATTGCCCCTTTGACCACCCGATCACTACCCTGCCTTCCGCTCTGGGCGACCCACCTAGTTCCATACCTTGCCACGCCCCTCCTTCTGCTGGCATTGTCCATTCAAGCCATATTTCGTTGCACTGTTCAAACGGAAACGTTCGTCATACGCCCCACATTGATCTCTACGGTAATTTCACGAAGTGTTGTGTGTCTGGTAGCACTAACAACAGTACGCAAAAGAAGCTACATTCGGTCATTGAGTGATGGCCGTCGGCCACTGTGTTGTCCGTAGTAAGAAGTTATACCTGAAACGAGGTATTATCGGCACCCTCTTCACACTATGGATCTCGGAATATTGAACTCCCTAAAGATTTCCGAAATTGAATGTTGCATGCGTCTAGATCAAACAACCATTCCGAATTCAATGTCTGCTAATTCCCGTCGTGCGGCGGGAGTCACGTCAGAAACCTTTTCACATGAATCGCTTGGGTACAAATTAAATCTCTGCCAATGCACTGCCCTTTTATATCTTTTGTACGTGATACTACTGCTATGTGTATACATACTTAGTTCAAAAAATAGGCGGACTGTTTGAATCGCGCGTCTTCAGTTGGTTACAGGGGATATCTGGTTGATGTTGCTAGGTTTACTCAGATCTTCTGGTTATGACATTTCTCGATTGTTTATATCTTCATTTGTTTATTAGCTACGTAGTTTCGGGTGAGTGCGATTTTTCGTTAGGCGGATTTCAAAATGAATGACCTGAATGAGCTTAACACAGCTTACGGAGATGTTTCTATAAAGTTGCGTTGATGAACGTCATGGGCGTCCTTCCAAACCAACTGACGACCCACACTCGACCCAATCAACACTCCTGGGCAGTAAAGTCGACGTCTGGCTGTCAGGGAGATTTCTGAAGAGTGTGGGATATCAGCTGGATTTTGTCACGAGGTTTGAACTGAGAAATTGAAGATACATCGCGTTGCTGCGATATTTTGTCACACCTGATGACGGAAGAACCAAAATCTCATCGAGTCCAACTTTCATAGAAACTGTTTGATCGTTCAGAAGAGAATAAAAACGTCTTCTCAAAGATCATAGCCGGGATGAATCACGAGTTAATGATTATGACATTGAAACAAAGGTCCAATCGTCCAAGTGGACAGGTGAAACGTCCCACAGACCCAGAGAAGTTTGCCATGTTTTGTCCAATGTTAAGGTAATGTTGACATTTTTTTTATTGTAAGGGTGTTGTTCACGACGACTATCTCCCAGAAGGCTCCACAGTGAACAAAAATTACCATATTGAAGTTCTAAAACGTCTGAGGGACACTGTTTGTCCGAAGACCAGAAGGACAGAAGTGTGGAGAAGTGGCGAGTGGGTTTTCCATCATGGCAACGCTCTAGCCCATTCAACCCTCAGAACTCTTGAGTTTTTGGCCAAACACACGATCACTGCTCTTCCCCCATCCCTACTCGCCTGATCTTTCTCCTTGTGATTTTTTCTTGTTCTTCAAACTGAAAGACCCGTGAAGGGAAGAGGATTTGAGACGATTCCCGAGATTATGACAAATGCAAAGAAAGAGCTAAGGGACATTACAAAAGAAAAGTCCCAGGACAGTTTCAATAAGTGGAAATACCGTTGGGATAAGTGTGTGTTTTGGGAACGAGAGTACTTTGAAGGTGATGCAGACCTAACTAACTTGAGGGTAAAGTACATTTTGTTTCATGATGTCAGTCCGCGTTTTTTTTAGAACAGCCGTCGTATTTGCGTATTGTTATCTTATTACTTTTGTTCACTCAGTGATTATAAATCGTACATATTCGAGATTTTCTTGTCGTATTATTTATAAACAAGAATTTTTGCTTCACTTCAAAGAACCCGTGCTAATTCAAAACAAGTGCAACGCTTTGTTTACCGTTTCAATGCAATCATTCATTTGGTCAACTAACAATATTCATGTACACCTGCTGAAAATATTTCGCCAGTCGGTATAAACGTAATTTCGATAATTTATGATTTACAACATAGCTTCCAAAAGATAACAGAAACTCCTTGAAAATAATCACGATCACGTGGTCAAGAAATTAATCTCGAATATAAAAATAATAAACAGAAAAAGGTACTGATATTTTTATCAGGTTAAGGACTGAAAATTACGTTTATATAAAGTTTTGTTATAAATATAAATATATTTTTTAATTACTAACAACAGGACAAATCATTGTTATTTAAGAGAATTACGATATCTAAATTGTATCAATTTAATACAAAAACTGTTCTTGTAATTGATGGTTGCATATGGGAAAATATTAATAGAAAACTTGATGATAATAATACACATGCTACTATGTCATAATTACTCGCTACTAATCATGTAAACAAAAGAGGTGACTTGCATTTTAAATTTACTCATCTCACTGAGAAAAAAAAATAATTACTACCATTTCTCGAGTAGAACAAGCACAAATTACTTTACCGACCAAGTGCTTTTCAGTTCGCCATCATCCTTTCCATTATATGCCAGGAGTTTGTCCCAGGGCTGTGCCTGTGGGCAGATCCTCCCCTGAACCCATCATTAACGGAAAAGTAAACTTCTCAAAACACGTTATACCTTTTGTTCGAATAATTGCAGTTATTGAATACTGAGTAATGGAAGCGGCAATTTTACACCGTTTTTTATTTCAGTGAAATTGGAGAGTTCATAATTTCCCGAGCAATTTTCATTGTGGCCGCCAAGCGGAAGTTGGGACGACAAGCTATAATGAATGGCTGCATGCAATTTCCGTACTCTAGTGTGTGTGTGTGTGTGTGTGTGTGTGTGTGTGTTATCGTGCGCGTGGTTGCACGTCATCGAGGATGCTCTTCGAAGCGAAGCGAGCGATGAGCGTGAATTTTTCAATCGAAGAGCGCCTCTGGCGATCATCTATTAAAAGATTTTACGCTTAGACGTACGATTTGCAGGCAAACAATTTTCCTCAAGACCTTACATCCCCCCACCTCTTACAATGAAACCAAGAACCTGTTACAATTAAACACGGAACCATCATAACAAATCCATAAAATATCTAGGCCTTTTCTTTGATACTTGACGCAGTTGGTTAAATCATATCGACAATAAAATTATTCAAAAGCAAAAATTAAATTACATCAACTGAAACTAGTAATAAATAGATCAGCTAAATTACCGTACAATACAGCCTTACTACGATTTACAGAACAATCATTCGTCCACTACTTTCATATGCATGTCCAGTATGGGTCAACCCAGCTAAATCGAATACCAAAAACCTCCAAATAGCCCAAAATGAGTTCTTCCGCACCATCACGAAAGTCCCATGGAACATCTCCAATTCACAACTTCATAAAGAATTCCAGTTAGAACCGATAATCAACCACATCATTTTTTTATCCACTCACTTCTTCCAAAACATCCCAAGCCCTCTAAGCCCTGTAAGCTAAAACCCAATCCACAGATCCCGCATCAAGAACAAATTTCCTTTTTATATATCCTTGAATAAATTCTCAGATATCGATCCAATGTAGAGTAATCATTTAAAGATATATCTACCATCCTTGTAGTAATGTAAGTTGTATTTTAAGATTATTAGTAAGATTATAGTAAATTGTTAATAAGTAGTAAGTTAGTTAGTTGTAAGTAACAAATGTATAGTGTTTTAACACTGATCTTGGTATTATTCAATCCAAAAGAAAAGAAATTAAAAAAATAAGTAAGAAGAATTTGAGATTACTTTTTATTTAAAATATCAAACTATAAATTTATAGTGTTTGTAACTTGATAATATTGAGAAAAATTGAATATTTCACAAAAAATAATAGAAAAACGTTGCAAACGGTAATGGAAACTAATGGATGTGAAATTTTGTTGAGGACCACAAATCGTTGTCGCCTGTGAAGTGTTTTATTAGGCAACCCGCTTGACGATTAAGCGTTACACGATTCTGGTTGCAGCGACCCCTGCAATTACGATTTCATGTCAATATTAGCAGGCGCACCAGAAGAAGTCGATAACGAAAAACAAGTAGCAGAGGAAGAAAAGCAGAGGAAGAAAAGGAGAAGAAGAAAAAGAAGATGAAAGAGGGGTATTAACATAGTGAATTTCTGCAAGCTCTGAATTCATTTAATGAATCATGTAATTTTGACATTCTTATTTCTTCCTGAAGTCCCTGTACAGCGAAAAACAGCTAGTCTGATCCAGTTTGTTGTTTTAATAATAATAATAATAATAATAATAATAATAATAATAATTATTATTATTAACAATAACAACAAACCGAAAAAGGGGCCCAGTGCTTAGCGCGCTGACTTCGCAGACGGGAGGTCAGGGTTCGATCCCTTGGCCGGTCAACCTGACCGGAGTTTTTGCGGTTTCGCTCGGTCATCCAGGCGAATGCTGGGGTGAGCAAAAAGACCACGAACACCTCTCTTTATCAGCCTATCACCTCATAATTAACAATTAAAGGCTTAATAACCTTGTCTTAGGAAGGGATACAGCCGAAAAGCTGATCCCCTTAATTACATACATTCTCTCTCCAGAATAGAATATGACTGGGCTTCCAAAGAGAAGCGTGGTCAGAATGGCTTATACCAAATAATAATAATAGTAATAATAATAATAATAGTAATAATAATAATAATAATAATAATAATAATAATAATAATAATAATAGCAATAATACTTTACTCAGGTTAATCCACCACAGACAATATGTCGAGGGAATCACAGCTTCAGCTACATCCCTGGTGTCTGAGGCTTGTCGTCGATTTTGTAGATAAGAGAAAACGGCCCTACGCGAATGTAGGAGCGCTCGTCCCCAATGGTGGGAGTAAGCACAGGAAGGGAGGGACACGGTCTTTGCCTTGTCGCTGCAGCAGCAGCCTGGCACTGATCGGAGGAACCACGCAAACGACCGATCATAGTAGGCGTTTACGCAGCTAACTCGATGTTAAAATTTCGAGAACCTAGGACAAACCAGTCTAAGTAAGTTTCTATTGCATATTAGCAACTGCATATGTTATAGCAGACAGTAATATTTACGCGCTATAGCGGAGATTGTCGATTCGAGTTGGTCTACTCCGTCTTCGTCTTCCCATTCTAAAACCCAGTTGCGAAAGTTGGACGATTGTAATTAGTAAGGAAAAAAGAGCAGCTCCTATACGAACATTGTGCACTTTTCAAATCATTGTTTTAAAAGTAAAAATGCCTGTATACTCATAATAACCTTGAACTGTCAGATACTGAATTAAACGATTCATGATCTACCCTGGTTACTTGTGTAAACGGATGTTCTAATACTGATAATCGTTTATTGACCAATAGAAATATTTAAACAGTTTCGATTAAAGTGCAGTGAATTTCAAATAGACAATTTAATTTTAATAAGATGTCGAGATTTTGCAGGTTAAGGTCTCTTGCTACGGAGTGAGGGGTACCTAAATGACTTTACACCACAAAAATTCAATAGAAAATCGAAAAAGTCTAAATTTGTTGGTTAAGCATTAAACAACCATAGGAAATGGTGGTGCTCTAAAGGGTTAGGTCGAAGAGTTTTCAAGTTATTGACGATGGTTCCGTGTGATGAAGCTTATTGTGTGTGGCGGATTGCATTATTATATGCGAACATAATCAGCAAATTTCTAAATGTTATCTCCTAACTCTTTGTTGCACCTCTGCCGATAATTCCGTATCTCGCAGTAGCACATTTACAGGATTTTATGTCGATAGTTTAGCATATTACACACATAGAGCTGATTATTTCATAAGAGAAGGTTGGATTATCATTTTCATTTTCGCATTTTCCATCACATCACAGGCGAGAACTTAACACTCTATGTGAAAGAAGATTCTAGTGAAGATTCTAGATTCTATGTGAAAGAAGACAATTCTAGTGGTTAATCCAAACCTCAAACCTAAAAGCGATTTTAAGAGAACCGCCGATCGCATGCCCCTAAAAGTGCTGCTGATACAGATCGACTAATCTCGTAACAAACGAAGGCGCTTTATTGCTTGCTAAGCTCCGGCACGTGCTCGACAAGCGACCTTGAGGCAGACCACACAAAACAAACAGCGGCCCCCACTCGCGCCACGCGCTAGCGCCAGCGCCGTTATCACCCTCGTCTCTGCGTGCGACATCCTTCGCGCATTTGCTTACACGTGCTGCCGTCATCGCTGACACGACCTTCCGGTGCCAAGGCGTTAACACCACCATACGGAGCCCTTTCAAGAGTCTGTGGCGAAGTCAGTACCAGCCGGTATGAGAAAAGTAAAGTATGTGTTGTATTATAAGGAAACATCTCGTTTCAACAATTCATATTTTTAATTTCATTGGATGGACTGTGACATTCCACAATACGTAATGTATTTAAAAAACTGATTTAACAATGTAGTATAATTAAGAACACACGTGGGTTGCATTGTTCTTGTCTTCTCCATTTATTTGTATACGATTTGTCATGCAATAACGACGTTCAAATGAAAACTACATTCCTTTCAGTTATCCGTTTACACACGTGCACTTTTCTAAATAAATATTCTTTTGGGTGTGGATACTTGAAATAAACTTTTACCTTCATGCTTTCACTTTCAACTTTCTTTCTGCTTTGCTTCCGGAAAAACAGAAACCCAAACTGACCATTGTTTGAACGACCATAAAATGTTCATAAATCTGATTGGTGATGAATGACTAGATTTTTCAGAGAAATTACTGGAAGTAAAAGAGCATTTCGGAATTTAATACTTCTACTGTTTTTAATAGTAATTAATGTTGAAGAAAAACTTTAAAACTCGTATGTTCTCCAATGTTTCTCGTTTACCACATTTTCTTGCTTAAAATATCAAAATGTATGACTCCTTATTTTGTTTCTACGATGGATATAATTACTATTTCCTAAGAAGCAGCACTGACACCTCCCGGTACCTTGAGGAACATCTTATGATTAAACATTCGCACAAACATCCACATCCAAAATGTGGGTGAGGCTTTAAGTAAAGTGACCCCAAAATAAAAATATCGGTATGGACCAACAAATCGAGTATATACGAACTAAACAACGTGTTAGGGGTACGAAATTTTTTTCATAGAAAAAAAAAGATATATATTTTTCTTAACCAGGGCCCGATGATAGTTTTTCTGTCAAAAAATTGCCGATTTCCACCATAGTATTTCAATACTTTCCTTTTATTACCCAAGTAGGCGAGAAAAAGAAAGATAAAGAAAGCTGTGAAGATGGTAGCGATTCAACAGTTGTGTATGATCGACTTAATCTTGTTCTTTTAGTATCCATATACACAGTAAAGCAAAGACACAGTACAGTAGAAATATAACTTCCGATAGCAAAAGGAGGAGCAATTTTGATTTTCAGGCATGTTGTACGTAGCGGCTCCTTAGGGAGAAGTTCAAAATGTTGTCCTCCCCTTCTTGTGCTTTTCCCGCAGCTTGAAAACGAAACTAAGGAAAGGGACTTCAAAAATACCTGGCTTCCAGTGAATTTCAGGCAAAAGTATTATAACTATAAATACTTTTACGCATTGTAAATGAGTATGTATTGTAAATATACTGTAAATTTATTATAACTTTACGTATCAAGAATTTATAACTTTTGCGCTCTTTACAATGAAGTAAAACAGTAAACAATTTACAATCGCAAATTTGTTTCTCCTTATGTTAACATGTGAGTTAATAAAATCAGATTTTCAGAACTTTGTAAATATTCTTTAGAGCAGTACTTTCAATCATGTTAAATACAAACTGTGAGAAATTTAATGCTTTTTAAAACTGGTAATCATACTTTTTTGTCTGAAATGAACTGGGGCGAATTATTCAAGAAAATGGAAACAACGTACTTTTACTTAGCAGGCTTTTCAAGGTAGCTGAAAACGCACCAGGACTGGGAAGTCGATAACGTTTATTTTTCAGAGGAGATCAATACCAACAATATGGTTGAAAATCAGAATTACAGTACCTTTTCGAACCCAACCGCAGATATTTACGTAACTTCTACATCAAGAGTATTTGACGTACGGAGTGAAATATTGAAATGTGTACGCCAAAGACACTTTTGTACACTATTTTTACGCACATTATTTTTTTATATACAGAGAAACTTAAAAGTGTGTACCCTTAACACCTTCCGGACTACGCGCGAGACTCCCTCGGTCAAGCACACCATGCGTTTCACGTTTCAAGGCTCGTGCTAAGGAAGGAGGCCTAGTCGAGTGCCACTAGTGTGTCGTGTTTCAAGTGTTTAGAAACAATCCTCTACGTCACAGCACTTACCAAGAGATCGTTTGTTTATATTTTATTTTGTATCTGCGCCCGAAACACCTGAGAGCAACTGAAAAATGGATGATGCAAATGCCCGTTATTATACAGTCATGTCCAAAAATTGTATATTTTTCTATCTCTGTTGATGTCAATAAAATAATGGAAAAAGAAAATCCTTTTCTGCGTAATAAATATGGTTATGTAAAAACCTATGCAATATTTGACATCTTTTACCTTAAAAAAACACTTTTTCAAGCAGGATTTCTAAAATGATAGAAAACACCCTACTTATTGTTAAAATATGTCATTGTAAAGAGGAAATTTTACATGTAATCACATTATAATACTTTTAAATCTCTATTGTTTTAGTAAACATGCAAAAAAAGTAGTTAAAACTGCCAGTCGGCTGACATCAAGAACTACCAAGTGGAGCAGTCTAGAAAGTGTAAAAGTATATTCTTCAACGAGCGCATAATGATGGCTATTATCTATGAGTTGTCGTTTACGACACGAGCTACGTAGGAGCGAGAATCAGAATTTCAGAACAGATTTTGAACAGATTATGGTTTATTTGAAAGTCAAGTATAAGGATTACGTACATCAAACAGTGTTGTAATATAAGATACATATTAGGTTTGAATTTATTTTCTGACAAAATTAATAGTGATTAGTGCAATTAGAAATATTTAACACTGACTGCGATGAATCATTAAAAATTGACATTACTACTTGTATGCGATGTTACTTGAAAGCTAATTTGCGAGTTTTTGTATATGATTGTTCCTAATACCTGAAAAAAAATCGTAGAGTAGACGAATTCGCTATTTCGTGATTTCAAGTGTAGTTTAAATTTCATTGTCATTATCGCTGGCTTTAAGATTTATTTTCTGTTAAATGACCATTGCGAAATGTAACGAGAAATACGAGTGCAGCAATGGCTAGGTTACGAACGTGAAACCTAAATTATTCACTTGCCTTCCGCGATTCTAAAGAATCGCGAATTGCAAAGAGAATGCAACTCGGTCCGTGGATTTTGAAGATTATAGGAATGTGAATGGTGGACAGATCGCGGATTCCGAAATGGTATCAATGGGGTGTGTAATCGATGCAAATCGCCGATTAAATATACGCAGGAATACGTACATTATTAAATGATCGTAGAAAAAAATCTCAAAATGCAAGGCGGCAGCCATGTTGATTCATGTCTCATTGTTTTGTTTACTTTGTATGGCCGTAACTTCTTTCCGGTATGCGTACGGCGAAATCGACTTTGCGTACCTCCAAGTAACAATTTCCAATCCATAAACAGTGAAAGAAAGGACTAGTTTCCATGCGCCAATACTGAAAACGTTAATACTTCGCGTAGATGCATCTTCCTCCCCTTGGATCACGCTTGTCTCTACAACGGGAGACCCGGTTACCGCTGCTGGCGTCACCGCTAACTAGCCACACGTTGCACAATCCCTGCCTGCGTACGTACACCGCCATCTGCTGACGCAAAGCCCGGATTACGCGTCGCAGAGTTCACAAACGCCGCCCTTCGCCTCCACCACGCATAATCTCCGCCCCTCTCCAACAGTGGCAACACCGTGATACCACACGCCTGTCGCTGCCAAGGATCGAGTAATCTTCTCCTGAAAATTTGGTAGAAAGTTCCTTGGTGTCAACGAAACGCAAGCAATGTCTTTAAGGACCATTATTGAGTTTAAAGGTACTTCAAAAACACTTAGTAACTAGCTTAACGTGGCGCCTCTGGCGGCTATTTTCATGATAGAATTTTTTTTTGTGCTTTGCAAGTTCATAATAAAAATCTTAAAACCAATACAGTTGCCTGTTACGCCTTTCCTCTGACAAAGGAAAGTTCCATTGAAAATATTGTCAGAAACAATCAAATAAAACGAATAATGTTCTGCCGGAAAGGCAGTAAATTAATTCACAGACTTTCATCACAGTATGTGCCTTAGTTCTCAACATATCTTTTCCTAGAATTCTTCTAAAACATTTCAGCAAAATAGTGCCTATATATTTCTGTTGTCAACAGTAATCTAATGATTTACTTATAACTTCTGTACGTGCTTTAACCACAACCTAAATGCGTTTTATGTGGATAAAACTCAATGAATCAGTTTGTTCTTGACAATTCTCTTTGTTTTGCAACGATGTGGAAAATAGTGTGTTCCTCACCAGTTGACTGAGATGCATTATATGACACCCCATTTGCCCAGAATTGTAAACCAGAAGAGATCAAACTTTAAAAACAAAAGAAGAAGACAAAGAAGAAGAAGAAAACGAAGAAGAAGACGAAGACGAAGAAGAAGAAGAAAACACTCGCAGGTTTTTTGATTACTGTACGTAGAATGTGAGTTTTTGAATGATGACAGTAAATGTTTAAAGCAATTTAACGTCTTATGTTCACGTTATTTATATGGATACCAAAATGTGCTATGTAATTTATTATGAACTACATATCTACGTTTCTTAATATCTTTAAAGCCGTTTAGAGACCAATTCTGTAACATTTTTAAGGATGGATGGAATTTATGTAGAGCCTAGTTTAACAAATCGTCGAGTCGATGAACTAATGGTTTCAATGAGGAAGGCGTGTTCAAAATACAAAATACAAAATGCTGACACTCCAAAGCGGGAAATTTTACAGTCCTCTAAACTCAATACCATTATTCTGCCCATATTCAACATCTATGCACACTTGAAGTGCAGATAAATCATAACAAGTTCCTTTTATACAACGACTACAAAAATTCAAGAGGTCCCCAAAAAGATGATACCTATACAGGAACGTGAGCTTAAAATATTTTATTCATACTTTGGGAACTATTTAATAAACAACATGAACGTCAAAATCTTTAAATGCAGTTTTCACTAACATTGTTTATTCGTTAATCATGGACGATCCCGATATTCAAATTGATCAGTCTCAAGAATTTATTTTCACTACATTTTAAAATGTGAACTTTCCACGCTGCATGTAATTTTTGCTTGTGGCTTGTTTTTGGCTGAAGTCAGCAACCAAATATCGAAGAGATTATTTTATCGGTCAATGAAGAGAACTCCTGATCTTTCTGAAGAGTTGTACTACTTATATGTACATTGCACATTATAACCAGTGCTTGATTTATAAAATTTTGGGTACCGAAACGTGACTTAAATTAATTATTAATTTAAACAAATAGTGATGTATTTCTAATATAATTTAATAATTATATCCGAGGTACCACAACGCCGTTCCATCTCGTTTTGCCAGAAAACAAGCCATGATTATAACTATATTACATTTACCTGCTTAAATCATCCTCACTTTCTTTATCTATTCCATTAGGTTCCCTCCTACTATTCCATTCTGCTTTCCTTCACCATTTACTGAGGGTATATGTGTGAAGAGGTTTTAGGTGGTTTGCATTTGCCTTCCAAGTTACAATAACAAGATGAAAACATACACACCTTTCAGTGTATTCGAACCCGAGATCCTAGATCATTCCTAGAAAATGGAAGCATTACTGGGACGCTACAAGCCATAGACACTCGGCAATAAGCAATAAACACTACAAGCAAATACTTGCTACAACCTATATTCTACGTTGCAACGAATAGACTCTACGTTACAACTTGGTATTCTTAGCCCTAGGAGAGAGAGGAGAGAGAGAGAGAGAGAGAGAGAGAGAGAGAGAGAGAGAAAGAGAGAGATAGAGAGAGAAAGGGAGAGAAAGAGAGAGAGAAAAAGAGAGAAAAAGAGAGCGAGGGAGAGAGAGATAGAGAGAGAAAGAGAGAGATAGAGAGAGAGAAAGAGAGAGATAGAGAGAGAGAGAGAGAGAGAGAGAGAGAGAGAGAGAGAGAGAGAGAGAGAGAGAATTTTTTTATCTGTTTTTGAAGACACACTATTTAATATTTTTGAACATGAGCTATTTTTAAAGTTCTCATTTCCAAACTTAACAAAAACACAGCTATAGTCTTCCCCCTTCTCTTACATGGCCGGTACATGTAAGTTCTAAATGAAGCCTAGGGGCAGCTGCTAAATATGTCTAGTATCTCAAACACTCAGATTGTACATATACATACTCACTCACACATACACGTACACAATTACTAATTAACATATATATATTCTCACACACGCACACAAACTGACCCATAACTCACTATAGTATATTTCCACACGTGTCCTCACTCACACAATATTATATTAACGAGTTTCTGGTTCACGCGGTTTGCTAGGTGCTGCGAGGGCATAGACGCCGCTGAAGGTTTATAAGCCTGGTTGTGGCGCCGCTACGGCGAGGTGCGGTGCGGTCTGTGGCCTTGTCAGGGCCGCGGTTAGCAAGACCTTAGATTGCCTTGCCGCCAGAACGCGCGCCGCAGCCGCCACGCGGCCGTGGCCACCGCGAGCCACTGTTCGCCCACGCAGATGAGGCGCACAGGCAAGGCGCGGCGTGCTTCCCGCGGGTAATGAGTGATTGCTAGTGATTCCGGGCGCGTCAACTGCTAAGGTCATTAGTCCCGTAGGTGTAGTGCATGTTTTTCGTCAGGAGGTGGCAGTGACCTTTCCCCGCTAGATGTCGAGATACAGCGCCGATGTACTGCTAGAGGGATTTTCCCCAAACAATTATCTCCCACTAGCGGGGCACCACCCAGTCAAGACAAGGTCTAAGCTCCTGGCCGGTTTCCCGGCATGTGTGGTAGTGTAGTGAATGTTTATGTGTAAGTAACAGGCGAGGATAGGACAAGGAAGAGGAAGGGCGGCCCATTCGTTAGGGTACTGCTCTGGCATTCGCATGGTGTTGATGGGAGAAACCACGGAAAACTATCGGTAAGAGCGACCGGCGGCTAAAATTCCCCTCCAGACAGCGGCTGAATTCGAACTAGCGGACAAGCTGTCCAAAATACTGCCATCGTCGGGATTCGAACGGAGGTCCTCCCGGTCAGAAGCACTGCAGTCTCTCGGGTAAGGCGGCAAAAAAGGTGCCTTGGACAATTAGTGTTAAGTGTTCGTTGTTTGCAAACGTTTGTTTGTTTGTTTGTTTGTTTGTCAGCATTTACGAGATGTTTCATTGTTGTAATAGAAGAGAAAGCAACAATAAACTTTATTGCTTAGATTATTTTGACAAATTATTGTTGAAAAATTAGTGTACATACTGTAAATAAGCAATCTTGCCGAATATAGTGAAATATTTTAAGATAATTTCACAATGTGATCACTGTTTCAAGTTCTGCTTCATTTTCATACAAATTCTAAATTTAGATTGTTTCCTACACAAAAAACAAGTGCTATTGAAACATTAAGCCGATTTCAACAACTCAACTCATATTAAATTAAAATGTTTGGTAATCTTTTCAAATTGATTTCTATCAATTTTGACGTCACGTTGTGCAATACTTTCTCTATAAAATATGAATAATTCTCTGTCTTAGGTTTTAAAATTAGCTTTAATATCTTCCTTAAATTATTTCTTTTTTATCGTCTTTCATTTTCAGAGGTAGTACATTTTCCCTTGACCTCCAACCAACGAGCTAGAATATACTACGTAGAGTGGCTGAAGCTCCGGCATCTTGCAGCAAATTGATGCCGTGTGTTCCGAAGTGAAAGCAGCGCTCTCAGGAGAGAGTGTTCTAGAATTCCGTTTGGCGCTGGTTACGGTCGAGTGGGCGCGGGCTGCGCGTGATGTAAATCCTCTTACTCTACTCGAACATACCTCTTACCCAAACTAAAAGGCGAAATCACAGAATGTAAGGAGAACGAATTCAGAAATATTAAAAACCCGTTGCCTCCTACAGCGGTTATTATCATAAGAATGCAAGCTGTTGGAATGTTATTGTAGTTAGCATAACGCTTGAAAGTGAATGTTATTGCAATAAGAAGCAAACAAACAGAACAGAAATACGGCGGAAAACTTGAAAAATAATATATTTGAGATTTGATGACTTCTATTTTTCAGTCATATGTCGAAAATACTGAAGACATTGTGAATATTCTTCTAACGAGAAATACAACTTAAATACATTTAAACGAGAAGACAAAATATAAAAAAGATCTAATACAAACAGCACAGTACAATAGTTCTACACGCCACCATCAGGCACCTCTCGTGATTTGACTGACAAAAACATGGCGGTCCTAGTTCTTCGAGCGTCCGCCAAGAGCGCTGTAACCATCGGGTTAACCACTCTATTTGTGTATTCTAGCTCGTTGTTTTCTACAATTTCATCATTTACAAATTTGCAACTGAGATTCTGTACATTTGATCTTAAATGTCCGTCGAGAAAGCCGGAGCAGAATCTTAACAAAAGGATCACGGAACTCGCGCAATCTTTCCTTCCTCAACCTTAATCCCTTCTCTCACTTTACATCAGGCATGTCACGCTCACGGACAAGACAATTAGAATTTGCGGACACGGCGTCTAGATCAACTGTCGAGAGATTTAAAAGTAATGGATGCACAAATTGCTCCGAGATGTCGATACTTTAATATGGGTTGATACCTGACAGTCTTTTCGACATGACAGTTGACAGCTTTGCCCCAAAAGCAATATTAATGCCAATTTCCTTTACTAAAACATTGACATGAAATGCATCAGCAGTATTTCAAATTGTCAATTGAGAGTAAAATTAAATATTTTTAATCGAAATTAATTCCTACGTTTAGGTTAGGAGGTTTAACAATGATTCTTGTATATTAAAACAGCTGTCCGACATAAGAGAAATGTGAGCTTTGTTTCACATTATTGCAATATTAAACAAATAAGCGAATGATTTATTTAAATTTAACACAAAATAAATTCAAGCAAAGAATTTGCAATATAAAAAATTCCCTTTCCTAAGACAGAATTTAAAAAGAAAACCACATGAAACAAGGTAATTAGTAAAGAATATAAGCAAATCTTTGATACTTAATAAAAGACAACCAATATTCGTGATTTCTTGAGAGCTTTGCTCCTACTAGCTGTGCAGATTGCGCGTGTAAGGCGGTTCCACACACTCGACATTCACTGAGCAGCCAGCTACTGCTCGCCCAATCCCGCACAGCTCTTGTGCTCGGTGAATGATTGAAATGAATTGAATTTGCCTTATTTTACGTGGCGAGACTCGGGCCATCAGGCCCGCTCTTCCGTCTGACCACGCAAATTTCGCTACGCTCCTTTCATCAACTAACAGAGAAAGGAGGTATTTCTTGGGCGAGAAACAGGCAATTTGAATTTAGCTCAGAGGCGTCATTTAGGCTTGAGGATCTTTTACATGCAAGTAAATCTACTAACATGGGACAGCCGGCTTTACTTCCCCTCCGAAGGAAGGCGTACGAAGGATTTTGTCGCCCTAAAAGTCCACGGCTTCGATCGGGTTTGAACCCGCGAGCTTGGGTAGAACAGTCCGGTACGCTAACCCTTACACATCGCCGCCGCGCAATGATCGCTTCCTTTGATGTGTCCTAAAGACCGACACGCAGTGGGTAGGGCGAGCACCGAATATTCGTCACTTTGCAAATAACTAGCAACTCATCCACGCTACTCGGGACGCGGCGTGCGGTTGCTCGCTGTTCGCCGAATAACGAATACGTGGACCCGCTTTATTACACATATACTAACATGCACTGGACTAACACTCATGTCGAAAGATGAGAGTTTCTCTAGGTTGTGGGCGAACAGTAGCTCGCCACGGCCGCGCTGGTGGATCTTGACGTTCCAGCGGGAGAGCGACTCCATCACCTCCCAGGACACAACATGCACTACACGTACGGAATTAGTGACCACTACCGCAGTTGACATGCCCCAAATTGTCCGCTGAAACGCTTTCACACCAAATATAGAATAAATTGTCGAGTCCAAATGACAGTGAGACAAATATAATTTTATTAAAGACAGCACATGCTCGATAATAGGAGGAAACATTATTGAATACGATCAGGTTTTATATTATAATACCATGCTGAAACCCATGATTCAGATAAAAAGTAGAATAATTGGATTTTATATTCCATTTTCTTCGGAAGCCAGCCGAACAGGCGACCAACACCCAATGCGCCCAGATCGCTGGCTGCGAAGGAAGTCCTCTAAACAATTTGCGCTGATCCCTCGACGGGATTAAGGAACCGAGGGCATTAGGGAAGCGCGAGGAGCCGAGGAAGCGGGGATAATCTCTTCAAGCGCTTTGCGACTCTTTCCGCACTCGCAGTCACAGCGCGCGACAGCTTACAAGCGAAGCGAGCCACACTTTTCTCCTTAGCAAATAGTGTTTCAACTCGCTTATAAGAAAGTCGTTTTGGGCCTATATTCTAATGCAAAAATCGAACAAGGCATATGTGAGTGAGTAGTGTACAATTAAATAACAGTGAAAATTAAGTATCAGCTGATGGTGAAAAATATGACATGTAATAATCCAAATGGAACATAGTGAACCAAATTTTACCGTTGTCGAGAATGAAAGTGCAACTAAGAGGTTCAAGTTTAAGGCATGTGTTTTCCTGAATGTAATAAGCATTCTCATTAAATATATATTTTGACATATGAAACTATCGAAGAAATAAAAGTAATTAGTCAAACATAACTAAAGGTTTCACAAAAATATAATGAGTCATGTATTGTAATTCATGAGGAAATTTTTATGTTTATGATCTTTAAATAATTAATCAGGGACTAATGATAGATGGCGGCGTTAGAGTAGTGCGTAAATAAAAAACTAACAACAAAGGCACCGTTTCAAAGACTTGGATATTGCGTAGAAAAATGTTCAGAGAAGATATTCGAAGTAAAATTGGTGGTGAGGCAAACAATTTCCGTAAGGGTGCGTACGTTATAACATTAGAGAATGTTGAGAAAAAATAATGCTTATGTATATCGGAACTCATGAGCAAACGTCTTGATCCCAAGAGAGAATATTTACACAATTTTTCAACATACAATTAAATTAATAAAAGAATAAAAGGAAGCACACTGCTATTCATTTTAATGCTAAAATATACAGTTGATAGGGAAAATATATTTTTCACGGAAAATGCAATGGCCACTATTGACAGACATTATGTTAAAAACCGTATTCTAGAATCTAAAAAAACAACAAAAACATTACATTTCATTTTCCCAAACGAACGCCATTTACTCAGCGTGAATCTAGTGCTTCTGGCTCTAGTACAAGTGTCGCCTAGAATTACCTGAATTGAATAATATTCACTTCAGCTCGCTTACAATATCCGCAATTCAGCAGCTTGCAAGGTGCATCACTAATTGGGCATTCTGCCGCCCGCGTGGGCTGAGAACGTCTTAATTAGCAATGACGAGGGGCCGCACAGTGAGCCACTTGGTCATGCGAGTAATGGGAAGCGACGGGGGCAGCAACAGTGGAACGGGTGGGCACATGGGGATTCACTGGTGCGGAGAGCAGAGAGACAGGGAGAAGTAGAGAGAGAAAAGAAGAGAAAAGAGGAGGAAAACAGAAGAGAGAAAGAATCGAAAAGGGACAAAGAAATAATGGAATAGAGAAAAAGTGGGAGAAAATGAGATAGAAAAGAAGAACTGAAAGATACATCATATTGCAATTGCACCAAAGAAAACGGTAAGCAGGTGATAATTGTAGCAAAAGATGCCAAGTAATCGGAGTGTGGCTCACGTGAAATAAATTGTGAGAAAGGTCAGTGCACAAGAGAGAGAGCCTTTATTTAGAGATACGAACGTGATGAAAGAGGATGTAAATAACAATTTGAAGGAAATATGACAACGTAAAATTACCAGCCAAAATGTCAAATACATGATGACGAAAGATCAGTGTTGATCAATTAAATTAAGTGATAAAAAGTATTTAAGAAGAGAGAGAATTTCTAATGTGAATTTAAAGTTACATGATTATCATTCTAGACACAAAATTTTAACTTTGCGACTTTGAAAATTAATTTTTATTTGTTTATTGAGAGAATGAATATACGGCTCACAAGGTTACATTTTTTGTGGGTGCAATCAAGTGACAGTTGCTTTTTCATTTTAATGTGAAAAAATAAGTTATTGCTTTCCATTGCATAAAATTTAGTGCTGCGTGTTCGTGATAGCCCCAGAACAGCTTGAATTTGTTTTTTATTATTTTTTTCCTTTCTTCTTTCCCTCTGTTGTATTTTCATTGACTGTTTCATCCAAAATTATCTTTCGTCTTTATCGTGGCAAATCATCGGGACAAAAATCTATTTGCTAGAGATCAGAGCAATTATTTAATTAATCACCAAAATAATTCATGAGCTCAATCGACATATATTGTACTCGATAACAGTAAGCACAACACCCGGTTACAAAACCAGCTGGAGAGCAGATAACCATCGGATCGAAATCGGGCGTTTGATCGGCAAGAAACCTCCCAAGACCCCAAGTCGGCGAGAGGCGTTCTACGAGAGAGTCGCTGTCGGAGAGAGGTGGCAGAATGACGCAGGATAAGGCAAGATGGGTCGGGGTATGCGGGGAGGGGCGGGGTGAGGCGAGAGGGTGGAGAGAGGGGTGAGGGGCGGGGCGGGAAGAGGCGAAACGAGGGTAGGCGAGGCGTGGCGGGGCACATCGGTGTGAGGCCAGGCAACGGGTGATTGCAACGCGGGCGGGCCGGGGAGAGATATAACGGAGCTCACCGGGGCGAGGCGGGTACGCGTGGCACCGGTGAATGGCAAGGGGCGGGACCGGGGCGAGGTGTTGCGCCGAGTGAATGGGGAGCAGGCGGGCCAGGGCGCAGGGCGAGCGGCGAGCGGTGGGCGTGCCAGGGGGCCTCTTTGCAGCGGGCGCTGGGTGAACGCCCGGCGGCGCCCTTCCGTCCGCCTCGCGTTACTTCCGGGAGATTACGCCCCGCCCCGCCCCGCCCCGCCCCGCAGGCTGCTGCTCGGCCGCGCGCCCTCAATGCGGCGCTAATTTCTTGCGCGCAGCCACGCACGCACGCACGCACGCACGCGGAGCGCCGATGGGGCAGGCGGCGGCCTCTCCCTCTAACACGAGGCCCAGAAGGCTCAATCTCCACGGAAAAAACACTCAAAATACAAGGACTTTCTCGTGTCATTTCTAACTTACTTAAAACTAGTGTTTGCGTACCACATTATAAATGACCTTTTATGTGCCAAGAAGTCGTGCATAAAAGGTCATTTACAGCACAAATGAAGACGTATTAATATTTGTGGCACGAATGATTGCTTCATTACATACTCAGCCAATCGGAACGAGAGATTCGTGGGGAAGTAGCGGTAAACGGAACAGCCAACCCCCATTTTCTCGCACAGATGTCAAATACCTGAGTCGTTACAAGAAAGTTGTTTCACAAAATTAAGTTTGATTCTCTTATAAATTTATAATGCCGTTATACAAAAAATAGCAAATGTAGCTCGTTTATAATGTTGGTTTATTGCATTCGTACGAATTTGAAAATTCCCTCCTAACGGCACAAAACATGAACTCGTGCAATAAAGCTTAACATTGTAAACTAATTGCGTAAACTACTAGATTATTATTATTATTATTATTATTATTATTATTATTATTATATTCGATTGTTACCTTTCGCTCTTCTTGTAAGATAAGCAACCACATCAGAAATATGTTGGATGTCTCAGAATTACGTTTGAAGGTTCAATATTAATAAATAAACTGTTAGTGATACAAAATGGCATAACGTTTCTAGTACTATTTAAACCTGATTAACGATTTTTTTACATAAAATAGACTTTAAGTTCTTGAATTGAGGATTTTACATGCATCCTTACAATTTTTTTTCTATTCCTAGAAATTTTGTAGTCATAAAAATCTTCAAATTTTCAAAAGTTCAAAATCAGATCAAATTTGGAAATCCAAATATAATTTCGAAAAGTTCGAACTAGTATGCGATTAAAAAGGATTATAAACAATTGTGAAATTTCTAAGATTATAAAAATATCGGACATTGAATTATGCAATTGAATTATGTATACTAAAGAATGATGGATTGTCTTCAAGACGTAAGCGTTTTCCGAATAAAAGAAGTTCCGAAAGTCCAAGGTGAAGGAGAATGGGAGATCTTGAGTAGAACACAGAGAAGAAATTAATGGCTTGGAGGTATCAGCGGTGGAGTGGAAAGTGAGAGCCGTGTCCTCGGAAGAGCTCGCCTGTGGGCGCTGCGGGTTGTCGCGAGGGCTCCGCAGCCCTTCAGGCTCCACGAAGGCCGAGGCGCGCCTGAGAACGCGATAGCATTGAGCGCTGCCTCACGCCCTCCTCGCAGCAGCTACCTGGCTCTGTGTCGCCCCGCCCGCGCCCCGCACCCCCCAAGCCCCGCCTCGCCCCGCCGTGGCTTCTTCGCCTCGCCATCGCCCCGCCGCCCTCACCACGCCTTCGCCCCATCCTCGCCTCGCCCCGCCCTCCTCACGTCGAACGCCGCGCCCCCTCACCAGGTCCGCTCGTTCCGCACTCGCCCGCCTTTACCTTGCCCAGGCCCCTCGCCCCGCCCTTGACACGCCCTCGCCACGCCCCCCACCAGGTCCGCTCGTCCCGCCCTCGCCCGCCTTCGCCTTGCCCAGCCCCCTCGCCCCGCCCTTGTCACGCCCTCGCCACGCCCCCCCACCAGGTCCGCTCTTCCCGCCCTCGCCCCGCCTTCACCTCATCCTGTCCCACCCTCGTCACGCCCACACCGCAAGAAGCTCCACGGTGCCCGTCAACCGAAGCAGCAAACAATATCACGCCAGCAAACAATAGGTTATTGCAATGCAATTATCAGGAGGTATTCCATTTACAAACGAAGTAACAATACACAAATTATAGCAATTTGTTTACTTTGTGGGCGCTTCAGTTGATAAAGTCTTTGATTGATTGTATAGGGTTTCCAGTCAACAAAATATTATGATCGTTAGTTTCATAAGTGTTTGTTTATACGGCCGTAAGGGAGAACAAGACGCAAAAGGAAAGATCGCGCATGGTCCATGTCCTGTTTGTTAGGGTAGTGCTTCGGCATTCACCAGGTATTAATCGGAGAAATTAGGAAACACAACCGATCAGAATAGCCTGTATCTATATTTTCCTCCAGATGGTGTTTCGATTCAACCTTCGACGGGTCGAGGTTTTAATAATAATTACCAGAAGATTGTCAACCGTTGATTTTCATTCATTGAAACAACTACATATATTCGTACACACATTTTTATCGTGACTATCATCATTGCAGCAAAATCAAATACGAAGTAACCCATTCAGCAGAATGGAGTAGCATGACAGAATAGGTTGCACTCAATGCAATGTAGATATTTTAAATTATCTTGGTTACGGTTAAATCTCGAGTTTATAATTGGTGGGTTGAGTATGTATGTTGAAAGAACCCACGTTTTAAGATTCATAGCAATCGGTGATAATATAAAATCACCAAATATCATTGCTTGTTTAAGGCCTAGAAATTAGAATCAGCACAAGAAAATTATATTAGAAGTATAATTCAAATCTAAGTACACGCACATGTAAGAGCGCAATATCACTTGCTTGTATCTACGACGTTCCGCATATTGTCATTATATCCGCACATATCATAAGATGCGCTTAAACATGGGATGAATGCAACTGCAACACGAATGGTCTGCTTATCAATCTAAACGGACCACCACGTATCTCTCAATTTCGTCTTTAAATAGCAATGTACTAGACCTAATTTGTCGTATTTGCAACCACACTTCGTAACTGCAGGTACCATATTTTCAACCTCAGAATAGGAAATGCTAAATACGAGTATATCACTGGCCTGCGGCAGCAAAAGATTGCTGTGGGCTGAGGCCGCATTTGCATTCCAGCCGATTAAAACGCTGACGACGGACGTGGTCAAGAGGTCAAACGCTATGCGTCACGCGTTCCCCCGCAGTCGGGTCACGGCGATACACCCTACACGCACGCCCACCAATTTAACTCGTGTGGGGGCTGGTTTGACACGTCAAGCCAGCTCACGCCCGATTGTGCCACGTGACAGTTACGTGACATTTAATTACAAATTGTTGCAATTAATTAGCAATAAATCACGTGAGGGTGTACGTCAAGCTACTGGGTAGATTGAACTTATGTGTGTGCTGCTGTCGAGTCAAGGCATCTCACACCCATATTCGACAAGAAAATGCGAGGCAAATAATTCGGAATTGTGGTACTTAATTAGCAATACATCATTTGGCATATTTCATTCGAGTGTGCTGACATGGCTGTTCCAGCTTGACGCACCTCTGTGCCACGGCATTCCGCCGGGGCAACTTGTCAGCGGAGCGGAGAGTTTTACGCGCCGTGGAGGGGGAGGGGGGCGGGAGACTGCCTGAAGAAGGAGGCCGCCTCAAAACAAATTCTCTGGAAGGTGCGGAGGGAGCGATATTTCACAAGGTTTGCGCAAGATGGGTGAGCAACTTGTGGCAAGTGGCGAAAAGAAGCTGCCGAGCGGAGCACTCAACGGCGAAGGGAAATGCACTTTTTGCTGACGCGTTTCTGCCGCTTTCACACTCGGAAGATCTACTGCTGCTAAAATAATATTTCCAAACGGTTAGTGAAATGAAGTATTGAAAAATAAGCAAGCTGGTTAAGCTTGATGCTTTTGTGAAAATGCATGCGATAAATGAGCTAATAGACAGAACAAATATCTGTTGTGGAATCTTGCTTCTTATCTTCATTTCCTTCAACATTTATTTATTTATTTTCATAATTCATTATTATTCTCCACATGACGATAAAGAATAAATACTTATCGCATAATATTAAGTGTTTTCGAAGTTCACTATTCTGATTTAAGGATTTTTATACAATTTGTACGTACAGCAAATATAACATTATATAAGTATTGCTGAGAGATGATTCAGTGACTATCCTATAACTAACATTTATGTACGACAATTACTAAACTAATCTGTATAAGAATGCCACACATGGACAAATGTGTCTGTGCACCATGACAGCAATAAAACTATAAATTAAAATGAAACTAAAGAATTAGTGAAATACAGTTCTTGCAAATGTCGATATGATGTCGAAAATCCCAACAGTAGGTTTATTTTTGAAATTGCTAAAGCATATAATCAATTAGATCCAAATTTTCAAAAATAAATATTGGTAAATTGTTTCTCTGCATTTTATTATTTCACTTCAATGAATATAATTAATGATACAAGAATGTTTTATCTTTTGTTTACCAACTAGCATTACTTGTAATAGAATGTTTTATAGCATTAACATTCACTCCATTAACTAAACAGAACGAAGGTACCTCCTCTTGAGCATTGACAATCAAAGAAAAGTTGACAAGCTCTCTATGCGCTAAAACATAACCCTTTCATACAAACTAATTTAAAACTATAGCCGCTCCCAGTCACGCGTCCCACAGGGAATAAACAAAACGAGCGCCAAGCCTCACTGGCAGGGCCGAAGGGCCGAAGGGCGCGTGTCAAAGGGCCGCAGTCGGGCGGTGGACTGCGCTTTGTGTGCGCGCCTCCCCTCCAGAGCGCGCTGGCTGCCGGCCCTTTTGTCGCGTTGCCCCGCCCGCCTTCCGCGCACACACCCAGACACAAATGGAGCAATTCAATTATTTTCTTCTTGTAGCTCAATATCGCGGGCGTACACCGATGTTGGGCACCAATTAGATTTATTGGACATTTGGATTCGGTTGATTAGTGATTCTGGGCACAACTGAGGTCATCAATCCCGTAAGGGTAGTACATGTTTATCCATCGGTAGGTGGCGGCGGTCTTCCCCAGATGCGTGGCGAGATCCAGCGCCGACCTACCGTCGATTAGCGGCGATATCCCCTACCAGGTATCTCTCAATCAGTGGGGCATCGCCCCATCCGCGACAAGCTCTGAGCTGTCAACCTGTTTCCCAACATGTGTGGTAAATAGTGCATGCAAATGTAAGCGATGAGGATAGGGGAATGGAACGGAAAGATCGCGCGCGGCGATTGGCTCGTTTGTTAGAGTACTGCTCAGGCATTCACCTGGTATTGATCGGAGAAACCACAGAAAACTACCGATCAGAGCAGCTAGCCGCTAGAATTATCCTCCAGACAGCCTCAGCTCGATCAAGCTATCTAGATAGTGTCCAAAACCCTGCCACCGTCGGGACTCGAATCTAGGACCTCCCAGTCAGAGGCACTCATATCCTCTGAGCCACCTGTGCCGGTTGGATGCTTTGATCGATTTCATTCTTGGATTTATTCGCTACTTGAGTAATTCATACTTCAATTCATTCGATACTTGGATAACAGAGAAGTGGAATTTACCTTACAGCCATACCTATTACAAACGAATGATTTTGACAGATAATTGATTGTGTTTGTGTTCGTTATGACTTGAATGATGAAGTAGCAATGGTACTAAGGGGACACGGAATAATCAAAATAAAACCTGCCGTCATCCACTTTGCCTACAAATTTTACGACCAGGATCTGAATCTCGGGCCCTGCGGAAAAAGACAAGTCCTCTTGTCTGAACACCGTAGGTCACCCAGGATACTTGAATAACATTGTATAGATGGATTCACGAAAAAAATACGAAATAATGATTTAGAAGACATTGTAGAGCTGGCGTTAATCTTTAACTAGCACGCCACACCATCAGATAGATATCCTATCGCTTCACCCAAGATTTGAACCCGCTACCTCAACGCAGATGAATTTCCAACAGCCGTCCGCGCTACTGAAACAACGCAATGTAAAAATTATTTTTTTTATTTATTTATTACTTTTTTGTTGTCACATGTTTTTCAAGATATTTTATAATATCAAATTATTAAATAATACAAGGTAAGACCAACTAGCACTTTCCTTCTAAGTGTGCATAAATGTTACAAAATATACGGTATATAACACGTTTGGTTATTGAGAAACAATTTAATGATAGTTATTTCATATATTCATGATATTTTACAATTTATTAATTAAGATATATTTAATAGAGGGCGAAGTTAAATGAGGTAAGACAATATTTTTGAAATAACGTGACATTATTCTGTTTGGTTGGAGATAACAAATTCCTAATATGCAATGTTTCAGCATACGGCAAATGTGGAAGTTTTGGATAAAAATACTTAAAAATGTAATACAATTCGTGAAATTGATGAGTCTTTAATTGTCTATGAATCTGCTATTTAGTACATTGTTCTTGCAGAGCCCACGAAAGGAATGGGGCTGTGCCTGCGGGAGCACGTAGACAGCTCTCTGCATCGTTAAGGCGGCACTGCGTCTCCGTGACGTTCTGGCACAGGGAGGAATTTGCCTTGACGTCTAGGCACGAGAACAGAGGGGAAAGGAATGCGCCATCTCAAGGCGATATTCCGCGCGTTGAAGGGTTAATTAAATCGAGTCGTCTCCGCCCACGGAGACGGTAAAGAGCGGCGATGTGTCTTCAATCAAATGGCTGGAAGCCCACCTTTCGGGGTATGTGTGCGGGATATATATGTAGGTAAGTGAATTTGTGTTTGTAAGCGTGTGTGTTCTATAATTCGCAATCCCCGTTAAAAAAAGCAAATGGTTCAAAATAGTTCCTTTAAATTCCAACGGCTATGTCCATGATAAATGAGTCCGACATATGTGCCTGTTATCAATGATTCGTAACATAACATTCATTTATTGACAGAGAAAGAGAAAACCTGATATGTAACTATTTAATATAAAATAGTTAAATAATATTTGTCCGAGATGAAATTGGTACTTACGAAGTGAAAACATTGTTGAATAATCATCTTTGTTAACTTGCAGATAATGGCATTATGATTTAACTACAAAGAATTGTTTTTTTATTACGTAATATGCGAATATTGCTAAAATTGACCAAATAATTTTTCATTATTCTGCGAGGAAACACGTAATACTTAACATCCGAAATCCTCACAATAAAAGTTTGAAACAAACAAGGCCTTGAAAGAAATATTAATGATAAACGTTTCACCTTTATTTAAAGTTGATTTACAGAAATTGAAGGATGTTATTCATTACGACCGTTCTTGCCACTAAACTGCTCGACTGGAACTCATCGACATTATGACCAATTTCCGTGGTGGCATCAGAGATAATGATTAGAAAGGACCCAAAAGGTATCAACCACAAAAGTTTACGAAAATATATTTAATATCATAAATAATTAACCAAAAACATGTTTCAGGAATCTTATCCCGTCTTCAGTAGTACTACTGATAAAAAATTGATGAACCAAATTTAATTAACATATGAAATGAAACTAACGTAATTATACATGACGAAATAGATGAAATACAAAAATTGAACAATATTAAATCTGTAGAAATTAGATACCCAAGTATCGAATGAAAATGGGATAAGATCTCGCAACATCTGGTAAATTATTTACAATATGAAATATATTTTTATAAAACGTTGTGGCTGATACGATTCTTTCTAATCTTGTGAGATGAGCGTTTCCAATCTTTATGACAAATTTTAACTTTCTCACTACGAACGAAAAAGTGAATAAATCCAGTTGCAAAATTTAGGGGAGTAATTCTTTAACTGCTAGAATCCATATTTTGTGTGTCTTTGATAGCAAAAAATCGAATAACGGCAAACGTCTGCCTGTCCGTCTATGAATAACGCTAGCGGCTAAATTGTTCAGTCGATTTTCTCCAAAGTTGTTATTACCATCTCGAGCTGGCTGATGTTGCGGCCCCTTCAATTTAAAACCGATACTTTAATTATGGAGGATGCTTTACATGAAGTCCCTGGAACATTTTCCAAATTAAAAAAAAGGTTCCATAGTGTTTGTTTAAATTTTGTAGTTGGGTAGTGTAAAGGACGTTTAGGAGAATGGTGCAGGTCTCTGGTCCTATGAAAATCCTAATTTTTCGAAAATTGCAAAAGTTCAAAGTTCTTCATACAACTAAAATATTAAAGATAGAAATTTATTTCCCTTGATGAAATCCGTTCCTTAAAGATAGGCTTTGAAATAAGGTCATGTAAAAGTTTTCGAAAATTTGAGTACTTTTCGCGTAATTTGGAGCGAAAATATTGGCGAGACAGTACGCGTTGTTTTAGCGCCTCTAGTTTGTGTTGTTCGGGAGGACTGTAAGCGGCGGTCCTTTGAACAATCACAGTGATCGCTTCGGCGGTTGACAGTGCGGGGTGATTCTCTAGTTTCCGAGCGAAGTTAAATCTATTGATGCAGTTGCATGGGCGATTCCGCTCGGCATATGCAATTTTTTTTGGGAGGGGGTGCTGTAGGTTATTCTTTGTTTAAACACACACGCTGCTCCGTGCCGTAGAGGCGCATCATGCAAACTTAAAAAGTTGAACGGAAAAATTGTTTTGTATTGTTTTCGTTAATGTATGTTTGAGAAACGCTAACATTTCATGAACACCATCTCAAAATTCAAAATGGTATTGCACACAAGTACCCCGATCTGGATACGATGTCTAAGCGCTCCTGTATAAAAATTAATTCGCTTTCCTAAACACTTGGAGGAATTTGAATTAAATTTAGTGACTCTGTGGTACATTCTAAGGCAAATATGACTAACAAAAACGCAAGAAAAATTTCCTTCGCGTTTCACTTTTTCGCCTTTTGATGTAGCTCCATTATTAACACACTTTCGTAAGATAAGAGAATATTGTCTAGTTTGTAAAGAAAACATTGATTGCCTTCATTTGTTCGTCACGTTCCGCATTGCTCTTTAAAGAAAAGAAACGAATGGAAGATTCCATCTCATAAATATAAACTGTAGTTGTATGCTCTGAAAGTCCATTAATCATAAAAGACTATGAAAACGCGAACACAAAGAAACAAATAAATAAAGATGACTCTACAAGTAGGAAAAGCACCAACAAGCAAAGACTCATGAAAGTAAAATGATGGCCCACCGAACAGCACCACAGAAATTCCAGTAGTTCCCCGCCGCGGTTGGCCGGGTCAACGCCCCGCTCAGAAAAGCAAGCAAACATCCATCACGGTCTGTCCGAAGCAGTTTCTTGAATGAGCAGCGCACGCCTTTCCTTTCCGGGCGGAGAAAGTGAGTTAAAAATAAACCCAATTCGAGGTTATCGACGCGCGCGATCTGCGCACGCGAGAGTACGCGAGGGCGCGTGGGCCGGCGCAGCGCGGCAGGACGCGAGGGGCGAAGTGGGGGAGCACGGCCCAGTACGCGGAGTGTGCCAGTAGGCGCAGGCGTTTTAAGGCGAAACGACTCCCATTCGGAAGAAAAGATGTTACGAGTTACGGAGAGAGTTTTAGAGGAATAAAACAACTAAATATAAAAAAGCTACAATGCGTAAGGAATTAATAAAAATATTGTATGAAATAAAATTTAATAACACCATCCGTGTTTATTTCATTTTCTATGAAACTTAAAGTAGTTGTACTGTATTATTACGAAACAAGAATAAAGAACGGTCAAGAGAAAAAGACGAAGAAAATTTTTACAACCGTCACCCTATAACATCTAAAGGACAAACTTACATTTTCTCTTTAGCAACGTTTCGGTCTTTGGGATGGGCTTTTTTCTGTCAAAATATACATATGATGAATAAGTGTTGAATAAGCGTGGTAGATAATTACTTAATTATTTTTTTCTGTTACGCCTCACGACGGTCGTATCCCAAGCGACTAAAACACTGTGAGAAAAAGTCAGCAAAGCGAAATACCTAATTGAATGAACGCTCATGTCTTATCTGCTTTGTTCGTCTTCGATTTATCTATCAAAATTGAAACTGTTTTATTGTATTTTACAATTCCTGGGTATGGAACAAACCATACACATGGCCGAAAGGTGCATAGTCTTCTTTCAGTTTTCTGTGCTAATATGTTAGTAATATAGATATTTTATTTAGGATTAAGATGATCGACTGTTTTACTCCATAATACTGGATAATTTACTTCATTTTGTAATAAACGAAATGAACCATATCAACCATATCATGATCAACCATACATGAACTATATGAACCATATCAACCAATGAATCATATATGCTGAGTCATTGTTCAAATGCTGGGGAAATGTACGTATTTGTACTTTTGTAATATTTTACTACAAGAACTTTAAATGCCTCCCGAAGAATACTTCATCAGCAATTAATACAGTTTAATAGTAATTATATATTGAAGATATTTACCCTGACAATAATACCAACGAAATACATTTTTCAATATCATTATTTTTCTTTTAATTACAATTTGAATATTTTTGTTTGTAAATAGGAAAGTGTTAAAATGTAATAACCGATTCACATGTAATAACTGACGAAAGTGAGGTACAGTGTTGTTTTATGTAGTTTCATTCGTTAATGAGACGTGATACGAATTACAATCAGTACCTAGGAATTGTTTAGGTAATCTTTTTATTGAAGAATTTCAGCTAGCGAATTTACATAGTAGGTAAAGCAAAACATACAACAACTGGATACAATTGACACGCCCTTTTACAATTCACGAATCAAGTCTTTCGCGTTCTTTTGCAGCGTGAGAATCTCAAGGCAGTCAAATCGAGGAGTGTTTTAGTCAGGGGCGGTCTATCAATATTGTCTACGTCAGCTTGCAGGGTGTTTCTCTTCAGAGTTTATTCATTGCATACCGATGAGGGCCCGAAATCAAAAATATCACATGTGCATATTAGTTATATGAGATTTCCCACATGCTCATTGGGAAAAAGTGATAATATTCGATCCTCATAACCAGAAGATCTCATGTTCCGGATGATTGCAACTTCAATTCTGAACCACTCTATATAAGCGGTTCGAGAGGCACAATCCGCTCCCCGCGAGTAAAAAAGGAGCAACGTCGGCGAAGACGCGCTTCATTGCGACAGAAAGGGCGTTCGCCAGGTGCCAGAGAGCGGAGGTCGAAGGAAGAAGTGGGCGCGAGGGGCGGGAGGGTGGGGGCGAGCCAAAGCCGCGAGGATCGTGGAGCGAGGGGCGAAGAGGGTGGGGTGGGTTGGGGGTGAATCCAGGAGGGCGAGCGCGCGGGGTGAGGCGGAACGCGGTGAGGGAGTTGAGCCAAGCGAAGAAGAGCGGATCTGTGCGGAGCGAGGCGATTGAGGGAGATTCGAAGCAGGGCGAACGAGGACGGAGCAGAGCTGGCCAAAGTGGTGCTAAGGGAGCAGATTCGATTGATTTATTGATTGATTAACGTTTCAGACCACGTCAACTACCATGGTCATTAGTGCTGTATGTGTAGTGAATGTTTCATACCGGGACGTGGGTCTCTCCACGCTGCATGTCAAGATCCGGCGCCAACTTATACGCCGACTTGCGGGAGTGTCCCCCCTTCACGTTTCCTACCCCAGCGGAGACCGCCCCAACCGGGACAAGCCCTAGGATTCCGACATGTGTGGAAGTGCCGTGATGTAAGTGAACGTGCGTGTATATCTGGAGAGGATATGAAAGATTAAGAACAATCGCGCGCGGGCCGTGGTCGGTTTGTTAGGATTGTGTTCCGACTTTAGCCTGGTACTGATCGAAGAAAACTCAGAAAGTTACTGATTAGAGCAGTCGGCCATTACAATTCTTCCCCAGACAACGGCTGAATTGGATCCAGCTTTAATTCCGCTACCATCGGGATCCGAACATTGGGACATGCGGGTCAGAGCCGCTGCAGAGTCGGCGGCAATGCTACCTCTGAGCTAACGTCAGCCGGTGGAGCGGAGTTGAAGTAGCGGAGATGGACGAAGAGAGGGAGGTGGAGGAGGATGCGGAAGAGAGAGATCGAAAGACGAAGAAAGAAACGGTAAGATGCGCAAGTCCTGCCAGAGCGTCAATGGGGGAGTAGAGGGACGATCAACGGTCAGGAAAAGTTGTGAAGCGGCAGAGGAAGAAGAGGAGTAGACGATAACAAAAGAGGATGCGGTGAAGCGAACCAAGGAACGCGAAGGTGGGTCGTGGCAAAACTGAGCCAAGAAGGGAGGTACGGAGCTACGCGAAGATTCGTTGGTTCATTGGTTTTTAGTGACTCCGGGCGCATCGAAACTACGGAGGAAACCACTCCCGAAAGTGTAGAGCATATTTTCTACTCGGCAGATGGTGATCTTCCTCCGCTGGACGGCGAGATCCGGCGCCGCCCTCCGTCAGCTAGCAGGGTTTTCCCCAGCCAGATATCTCCCAGCTGGGAAAAGCTCTAAGCTCTCGGCCGGTCTTCCGGCATGTGTGTTAGTGAAGTACACGCAAGTGTAGGAGGAAGTGTGTGTGTGTGAGGTGTAGGACAAGAAAAGGAAGGAAAGATCGCGCGCGGTCCGTGGGCCGTTTGTTAGGGTACTGCTGCGGCATTCGCCCGGTCGGAGTAGAGCGAAGAAAGGCGAAGTAACGTAGAGCGAAGCGGAGCTGGTTGAAGCAAGACGTAGGAGGGAGGAAACGGGTGTGGAAGTGGGATGGTAGAAGCGTGTGAGAGTGAACCGAAGCGAGGCGGTGTAGAGAGAACAGGGCGATGCGGGTCAGACGGAACGAAATGGGTTACGGGAAGGGAGAGGTGTGGGAGGGGAGGGGAGGGGAGAGTCGGGGGCGAGGTGAAGACGAGGCGGCGGGGTGGGAAAATGCCAGACGAGGGCGAGACAAACGGAGTCGGGGCGGTGCGGGGTGGGGGCGGGGCGCTGAGGCGCCGGCGGAGAGCGCCTTAGGAACGCAATTAATCACGCCGGAGGAAAGCTTTCTTACGGGGCCACGTCGAGCTCCCCGCCCCGTCTCCGCTTCGCCCCGCACCGCGCCCGCCACTTCCGCCGCTGCCGCGCCTTTCACCCGGCGCTTCCGGGGGCTCCTTCCGGTGGATTTTTTGACAAACGGGTGACGTTGGCGGATAATCGTGTGCAATATGCGTGTTTTTAAAGGTAGAAATACATACGTAGTAGTTGAAGTAAGAAATAATAAACCGCATATCTACAGTTTGATGTTAAATGCGATTGAAAGTTGGAGTTCGCTAGACGCCAGGATGTTTTTCTTCTATCGCAGAGGTTGAAGGTCGGAGCTTCAACGACGGACTAGGAAACTAGTAGTGCTAAACCTCCGTGTACATACTTTCTCCCCCGATCTTTAATGCAAAATTACGTGAAAAGTACTCACATTGTCTGAAACTGCACCAGACCTTATTTCAAAATTTATCATTAAGGAACACATTTTATTAAGGGAAAAATCTCTACCTTTAATTGTTTAGTTATAGGAAGACTCCGAAAACAGTTTTAGCTTTCGCAATTTTCGAAAAATCAGGCTTTTCAATTAACATGAAAATAAAATATATTGGAGTCACTTTTGGGACATTTGAAACATCTCAGAGGCTCCAGGTAAAGTACCCTCCAAAATTAAGTATCGGTTTCAAATTTAACAGGCCACGACATCAGTCAGATAGTTAGATCAATTGGAGAATATCAATTTAGGAGAAGATCGGCTGAAAAAATTACCCGCTAGCTTTGTTCACAGACGGACTGACGGACAAACGGACTGAAGGACGGACGTTCTGCTGTCATTCGAGTTTCCGCTATTAAGAACACGCAAGGATTCTGCCTTCACTCCCTTTTGGTTTTAGAGGATTTTTTTCCCAAATTTAGCAACTGGATTTATCCACTTATTCGTTACCAGGGCCCTGTAAGGAGAGTTTTTCTGCCCCAAATTCGCCGTTTTTTTCGCGCAGCATTAAATAATTTTCTCTCTACGGCGTAAGCGGTAGCGAGAAAGTAAAAAGCGGACAAAGAATCAAACTGGCCCTATCATTCTTCAAATGTTTTTTTATGCTGGGTTTCAATTTTCATTTGAAATGTTTTTATCACGTAACTAGTTTATCACGAAACTTCATGTATTCATCCACTATACAGCTCATTTGAAATGTTCACATCCATTATATAACGAATTCCATTTATTCATATGCTTTACTTGTTTCATTCCATTTGAAACATTTCCCTTCTTATCCTTTCCATTCCCTTCCTCTCCCTTTTATTCCCACCATTTTCCGTCCATTTCCATTCTGTTCAGTTCATTCTCAACCTTTTACTCCAACTTTTCGTATTTCTCCCACTCCCGTCCTCTTTCTTCCATTCCCGTCCTTTTCTTTCCAACACATCTTATCTCTCCCATTCTCAACCTCTCCTTCCATCCTCTTCCTTTCTATTTCTATTCCCTGCATTCTACCCTTTATATAGCACCTTTGGCGCTTGTTCCTCCCTCTTTAGCCCAGCACCTGCCGGTCCCTGGCTGCCGTGTAGGCGCGCCAGTCTCCTCCCCCTTTGCCCCCTCCCCCCACCTGCGACGCTCCTCGGCGCATCCTGGCTGTCGCCACCGCGTGTCGCTGGCCTTAAACAGAATTCCCACGACATCACACTAAATTACATACAAAGTCTACAACCGACGCGTGCATATGCCACAAACGCCCTCTGAAATTCAGGGGTCTTTTCCGCTCTCTTCTCACAGCACGAGAATTTTTTCTTGCGAAACATGATATTCAAAGGCGGAACGTAATCTAAACGTGGCATTTCAAGGAGAGTCAGAAAAATGTAATTTATCACACACACTTAAACCAATTCCTAGAAAATAAATTAATATTTAATTTTTGGCTGGTCAGTCCTAATCTCCCTTAAACTCAATAAAATATCTTCTGTATTATCATATCTTACCAGTTTATTTAATTATGTTTGATATTTGGACAATATACAAATGTACACTAGGAAACATCTGGTGGAGTTTACTATTGCCTATGGATTTGAATATGGGGATGCTATTGCGAAGAAAAGATGGATAGTTGTAACTGCGGTAAGTAATCAACACCCATTAGTTACATAGTATTTCAATTATATATACATATCACAGATACTGCTATTTTCCTGCCGTTTACAAGCAAAAGCGAAGCGTAAATGAAAGTAGTTCCAAAGAATAAATTAATTATTCATAATTATGCAAAGCAATGGATAAAATGTTTTCTCGTTAATTTAATAACAGAATAATAAAATGATTAGCTTACACAGGAAAGGTGTTCTTATACGACTAACATAGACTTTTAATATGAAAGGACAGGAGAAAACAAGCTGAAACAAGAAGATTTATTTTACAAAAACGTCGCAAATAAAGTCTAGTCTGTTAACCTATGCAAAAGATTCCCACGTTTGCCCGAGCAACCAAAGGCACAGGGTGCACAAACTGTATTCCATCGCATTATCATTAGCTCATCTAGTGGAGTCTAAGCTTCCAGGCCACGCTGTACAGGGCAGAATAGGAACACCCTGCTATTATGACGCACTTCCAGGCTGGCATTACGAATAAGGTGGCTTGAGAACGACAGTGCGAACTAAGTATGTATAAACGCGTAGTTTTTATCTTAATTACACATCAACGCAATATGTTTACTGTCAAGATAATGTTCTATCACTGAAGTCAGTAAAAACTCTTTACCACTGACATCTCATTCATCACTGTAGGCTTCGAATGCTTTGGGCAAGAGAGATATTGACACCATTAAAGTATATTCGTTGGGTCTTGTGGGGAATATACTTCATTTTCTAATTAACTGGTTTATTAATGAATATAGCTTTATATTCAAACCCTTTTTCGAAAATAACTGCGAGCCCGACCTAAGTATATATATAGTGGTAGCCTCCAAAACTGTAATAGTCCAAAAGGCAACATTTCGTAGATGAGAGAAAGAGAAACATCTCGAGTTCTTTTATAGACACAAACTAGTTATTTAGGATGCGAGTGGTAAAAGTGACATTTTATTTTGTAAGTAGGAAGTATTGCGACACGAGTCCGATAGACTGAGTGGCCTAATCCTACGAACAAACTAAAATGACTTTTACCACATAGGTCATTCATTATTTTTTAGACATTCTTTACTGGCTTTCCTTTTTTTAAAATTTAAAACATTCTTCTTTACAATCTACACAGTCATTCCTCGTTAGAGTGTATACGTGGGATAAATCATATCTACTTTATCATTTGTTAATGCATTAACGTACTAACGCCGTGATTTTATTCATCACGATTTTACATCAGTGATACGAAGCGCGGAAGCCATGACAAATATATTTGACACGCTCGCTAATCAGGGCTGCGGCGGCCACACGCGGCGCCGGCCATCGCAAGCGCGTGCCACCTGGCCGTTTCCCTGGCGCCCCGAGCAAAAAATTACGATTCGTTCCTGCCCAGCGCACGGGAAAGGTATCAGGTGTTGGCATCAGCCCCCCCCCCCCGCTCCGCTCCGCTCCCGCTCGCGGCGCTCCGTCGCTACTCGCGCGCTGGCCTCGTCGCGCGCTCGATTTGCCGGAGGCGAGGGGTCTTCGGCTCCGGACGCGCCAGTCCTTCATTTACAATCCACCGCTAGGGTTGGGGGGGGGGACTTTTACGAGGGAGTGAAATATTAGCAAGAAATGGGAAAGGCAATGCTATTTTTCGTGAAGTTAATATAATTCAGCATCACAAATTTTTACTTTTACTCGGATTCACGCAGTCGAAAGGAAAAGTTATTGGGATCGAATTGAAAAAAAAAATCGAGATTTTGGTAGATAAAATGTGAGGGTCTTTGGGTCGAAAAATCTGTTTTGGGCGTGTTACTATGGATGGATATGTGGATCGACGGGTCCTGCAAAACTCAGGAAGAATACAAGAGTTTCAGCACTAACACGTAACACAGATGCACGTAATTTCTATACTAAACAGCATTGTCCTAAAGTAAAAAAATGACATTTCTTTCAAATACGTCCCCCTACTTATTACATTATTGACATTAGTGAAACGTTTCAAATAATTGGTACCTAAATAATTGAATTTTCTCCATATCATAACAATACTCAAATTAGACATATCACAAGATCAGGACGGAGAAATGTTTCGGAATGCCGCCACTCATTTCAATTTCGCAGCAATGGTTTCTTCCCTTGGAAGCGGCGGCTTCTTCCAGACTTCCGATCGTGGGGATACTATGACACTGGGTGTCAATTCAAATATGCGGCTTTCTACTGATGGGAAGAGAATCGCTAGTCCCACCTTTACATGATTCCGTCAGTCGGTCTAGATCTGCTAATGACTGGTTATTCACTAAACTAACAACGTGTGAAGCCAAATTTCCTTAATCGAAGAAAATATTGTTATTAAATCTGGCAATGCATATTTGAGCATCAAATACATCCAGTCGAAGGGAAGTCCAGTAGGCGAACTCTTGAATACCTTGAAGTAATGAATAGATTTTTTTTAAAATATAGGTTGCCACTCAATTAGTTTGCAATCGAATTCTAAACCGCAAGCAATTCCTATTCAAAACAATACTGTTACAAACTTAACAAATTCATTTCAGATTAACTGTAAATGCAGGGTACTCATAGCTCATAATTTATGTAACTTGTTAATTATCAGCGATTATCTCAATAACAGTAGTGAATTTTCAAATGAATAAACATAATATTCTATCACAAAATACAATAATTTATTCAATAATATCTCGATATAAAAATTACCTCACAGATCGCTTAGTGCGATAAACATTATTATTACTGAATTACATTAAATCAGATACAAATTAAATGAAACGAGAGATTGTATCTCGGACAACGTATCTCTTACTTCACATACTTCAGAATTAAAGCAAGATTTTTCGACACATATGGTAATGCGGGTTTACAATATTCAACGAACATGTGCTGAATTGTAATGGAGTAAAGGGATGAATTGTTAATTCTATGATTAAAGTCATAGATAATCTCAATGTATATTACTTCAGGCACCACACACACTTTATTGCATAAAGAGAAGTGGTTTTTGGAATATTATCATCCATTTTGAGTTGACTTTTTAAAGAAACGTCAATTGAAAGTTAAAAACAAAATTATAAATCGGGTGATCAATATAAAAATCTTTCTTATTTCATTAAAGCACACATCATTTCATTAGCATATTTTATTATTCTATTTCGTCAATGGTTTGTCAGTCTCATACAGAAACGAAACAGTATAAATATAGGAGAAGAAATATGAATATATTAGTGCAAAACATGAAGATTACAAACGCAATATAGAACACAGAATCTCCATTTCGCAATCACATTGTAGAATCATTTTCATATTTTTTGGAGATCTCTGATACGAAAGTAATAATTCATAAAAACAATTATAAAACGGTATAATTCTGTTTGTGATTCCAAATTGACTTTTGGACACTCTTCTGCTGTTTAATGCGGTATCCATTGACCTCTAAATTATGAAACCGTGAGTTTGGGAAATAAGATACTTGTTTATTTCCGGAATCAGATTTTAACGTAAATTCGACAAAGAAAGCTTTTTAGTACTGAGGAAAGAAGGGGTTTTCATATATCTGCGTATTGAGGCAAACATTGGCCGAATGCTTGAATGGAAGTTTTCATTCGATCTACCAAGAAAACTCAAGAAAGAAATCGGAAAAGGAGATTGCTTTTTTCAAAACAGTTACCCATTTTTGATCTAACGTCCTGTTAAAGAAACTCATTTCCATTGACTTGATATTAATACTGGTAATGAAGTATAAACGAAGAATTTCACAATGGTTTCTTCACATTTATTTGTACCAACTAAATAATTGCGTGATCAAAGCTTGCACCTCGCATTTACAAACTTCAATTGAAATTGTCATACTTCAACAAATTTCATTAGAAGATGTGACTAAAACCGTAATAATTTTTTGCATGTTATCTTTATTTAATGCAAGCTGAAGTAACATGAAATGTGGCCCGAAAGTTAATCAAAATCGCTTTTTAGGCAAGAAAAAATTGAATTCTATTTATAGAGTAAAATGGAAGTAATTATATTTACATCGCAGCCTGATCTCTTTTCTCCCCCCCCCCTTAGCACCCATTACGCTTCTTGCTCAACACCCCGCTTCACCACCATCTCCTCCCCTCCCCTTTCTGTATTGCCTTGCTTTCTGTCTTGCCTTGCTTTCTGTCTGGCTGCGGTCTCCCCATCCGTCACGATCGTGCCCCTGCTTTCACCACTGCAACGCAATCGCTCAGAACATAAATGTTTTACACGTTGACTGCGAACTATCAGATAATTCGAACTACATAGTATTTTACCAGATCCTACAGAATAGTTGCAAAATCGTTCACCTTGTAACGACATTATATTAAGTGCATTTGCAGCTTAATTTTAAAAAAAATGAAAGAAAAAAGAAAAAAAAAACTCTCTAAATGACCAAGTTTATTACCTAGAATGATACCACAAATTGAAAATAGTACACTCTCCAACGAAGCAATGCAGAATGTACAGAAACGAATCTTAGGAAAAGCCCTATTCTTGCCCAATCTGTGAAAGACGCTACGTTATATGTAGAGGAAAGTTTAAAAAAATCATTTCGAAATCTAAAACAAATATTTTCATTATTTGTATTCTACTTCAAAAATAAATGATCTGTAAGACATTATTCCCGTTAATTGATATCATCTTACCTTATTTATGAAAGCTGTCTCTTGGGCTACGTCCTGCCTGCATTTCATTACATAGACAGCACATCAACGTAAACATGACTTGATTTCTGGGAGAATGCGACGGAATGGCGTTCCGGTACCTCAGGAATAATTAATTACATTATAAATATATGAGAATTTGCACTAAATTAAAACTTAATGTAGGGGAATTCCGGGACCTGTAATTTTATAAATCAAGCACCGACTGCATATAAACTCTACTTCTCCACCACAAAAATCTCCGACCCGAATTCTCAGAAGGCAGCACTCCTCCCCATTGCCAACGGGCTTTGCCGCTTTTCACGACGATCTTTCCTTGCAGGTGCGCCACTGCGCCATCTTCGACCCAGATTTTCCAACCGCCATCCCCACCACCGCTCTTCCAGCGCTGTCTGGACGCCGCCGCGTCCTGGGCCCCTCTCTATCACCTGTCTCGCCGCTTTCGTTTGGCGGGGGCGGGGCGGGGGCGGGGCGGGGGCGGGGCGGGGCGGGGGCGGGGGCGGGGCGGGGGCGGGGCGGGGCGGGGGCGGGGGCGGGGCGGGGGCGGGGCGGGGGCGGGGCGGGGGCGGGGCGGGGGCGGGGCGGGGCGGGGGCGGGGCGGGGGCGGGGCGGGGGCGGGGCGGGGGCGGGGCGGGGGCGGGGCGGGGGCGGGGTGGGGCCGAGTGCCGCCTCCACAGGAGGCCGTGGCCTCGTCGCGGCGCCCGGAGGTGGCGGCGGCGGCGGCGGCGGTGGCGGTGGCCACGAGCCGTCGCCGATCGATCCGCCAGAGGCCGACGACCCTGTGCCGAACCTGCGGCGAGCGACCCCAGCCCGCGCCGCGCCGGGGCTTGCACCGCGCACAGTGCGACCGGCGCTCGTTCTGGGGGTCGAAACTTGATTGATTTATAGTTAGTGATTCCGGGCGCGTCAAATCCCAAGGTCACCAGCCCCGCAAATGTAGTGCATGTTTTTTTCACTCGGGAGGTGGTGGTGGTGATCTTCCCTCTTTGGATGGCGAGACCCGGAGCCTACCTACCGACGGGGGATTTCGCCAACCAGGTATCTCCCACAAGAGGGACAGCGCCCCAGCTGGGACAAGCCCTAAGCCCCCGACCGGTCTTTCGCCATGTGTGGTAGCGTAGTTCATTTTAGTACATGTGTGCATAAGTAAGGGTTGAGGATAGGATAAGCAAGATGAAGGAAATTTCCGCGCGTTCCTTGGTACGTTCGATATGGCGTTGCTACGGTACTCGCCTGGTGGAGATTGCAGAAACAACACAAAACTAACGATCAGAGCAGGCAGATGCTAGTGTTCTCCCCCAGACTGCCACAGAATTCAACCTAGCGGACAAACTGGTATCGAAAATCCTGCCACCGTCGGGACTCGAACCTAAGACCTGGTCAGAGGCACTGCAGTGACACCCGTTGATACCCTGAGCCAATTACCAGTGGTACATGTACTGCAGTTACGATGCAGCAGTAGCTATCAAAGCGGTCCCTTCTTACAGAACTCTTTCCGACACTTGCCGAGTTGGCTAACGACAGTTTTTTTTCCGCAGCGACTCTTATCGGGACGACCTAGGGTTCGAGTCCCGGCGGTGGCGGAATATCGACACTTAACTAGGCAGCTTGGTGGAATAACAGGCCCTATCTGGAAAATAATCCAAGGGGCCGGCTGCTCTGATCGGCTGTTTTGCATTGCTTTCTTTGATAAATAAGAGGTGAATTTAGGAGAAGCGTCCAACAAACGTCACGGACCACGCACGGTCTTTCCTTCCTCATCCTTTCCACCTCGTCTTCCCTTACACACACGCGCACTCAGAGTCAGAGGATTAGATCCCGTCCCGACTGGCCAGTGTCGGAGCTTCTTGGAGGGGGAATCTCCCGAAAGCCAACGTGTGGATCGGCGCCGTATATTGCATTCTAGCGCCGAAGGAACATTGCTACCTCCCGCAATTAACTTAAGGTATGGACTAGTGATCAAAGCCGCGCTCAGAAATTCAAAATAATCGATCGATCGATCAATCATCATGATGGATATTTTTGCGCTTCCGGAATATGCGTGATGCCTCCTAGAAAATTGTGACGGGGCAATGTATAGGCAACCCGCAGGACGCTAGTGTGTTTCGGCTGGATATATTCACTATATGCCCCTGATCTGAATAGTTACCCATTTCAACAGCGAGAAATAGTTCATGCCTGGATTCTGTGTTCAGTCGTTGCCTTCATAGCTTAAGGTTTTACACTTTTCTTACTTTCTATCTCTATTACTATTTCTTCAATTCTATTAATTCAACAAACTCTTCTCCTCAACAGGATGCATTTTGAACATTAGGATCTGAAACACTGCATTAATGGAAAGCAAAACGCTAGACCCTTCGCAACACCCTTAGCACGAAAACTCAGGGCGAAATCCCAACTCGTGACCCACTATTCGGAGGCGGCGCGTCGTTGATACATGTAGCCATATGAATTCCTCGAAAATGTGCATGCAAGCGGGAAATTACTACATTTTACACTAACTTTTGAATTTCCCTCTCCACATGTTGGATGGAAATATCTTCATAGACTCTAGAATCCCACTAATTGTTTCTCTTATTATGTTAACATACTGAAAAGAATAATTACAGGGTACCATATGATTAAGTTAAATAAGTCAAAATCTGCGATTACATCGTTTTGTTAAACAATATATATTCGAAATTGGAGATCATCTGTTTCTACACATCTTTAAAAGTTTTTCCTTCTGATTTTACTACTGAGTGAGCTACAAAAAACAACCCCGTCATTAAAAACGATATTGGTAATGTTTAGCTAACGTTTTATCCTTAACTATTATATTTTTCTAAACTTAAACCACGAGAAAAAATAATGACTCTTTTCTAAGTAAAGAGTAGCATTTTTTTCTGTTGAGATGCCATGTTGTGATAAAGTGTTCGCTGTGATAACACCTAGGTTATTGTGTGTACTTTAAGTTCTATCCGGATATAAGTATAACTATACAGTGAAGTGTATGTAAAACGTATATAGTGCAATATAAATATTTAACAATTAGTGAAACACAAAATGAAACTGCTGGCCTCGGCCAGAGCATCCGTGAAGCAATACTAACTTACAACGGAACAACATCCGTTGCAATGAAGTCAACCGATCCACCGCAGCTTACGCCAGAACAACAGGTTCAATGGCAACCCCATCAACAAATGCAGCCACATCCCTGGTCTCAACCATCGCAGAACGGCTGCACGGCATCATTAACACCCGACAACATCTTAGTAGTAAGTACGCCAGGGCAGCAGCCTTCATGGCACGCTTCACAAGCACAGCACCAGTCCTGGCTACAAGGAAAAGATAAAGGTGACCTTGAAATGTCTACAACTTATAACCACGGAGAAGAAAGTAATGAAGAATGGCAACTAAACATACGTAAACGAAGACGACGAAGTGATGGTAATCAATTAAATACTAACCTACCGACATTAAAAGAAAAAGTGATTCCTCTACAAAATAAGTTCACCCCTCTAATGAATGACAACCAATTTCAAAATGAAGCGGCGGGGAAAGGATCACATTTTTCTATCCCACCCATATTTATACCCGGCATTACAAATGCACCAAAATTGATTGAAATCCTAAAGCAAAAAGTAAAACAAGAAGACTTTACATACAAAATGTACAATAACGAAATAAAACTAATGCCACGCACAGTGGACGCGTTCCGCTTGCTAATAAAGCTCCTCGACGAAAAAAAGGCAGCATATCATACTTATCAACTCAAACAAGACAGAGCTTTTAGAGTTGTACTCCGATACTTACATCCCACAATTGATAAAGACGAAGTTGTAAGAGAATTAAAAACCCTCGGACATACAGTTCGTAACTTACATAACGTGCGACATAGACTAACTAAACGCCCACTCTCACTTTTCTTCGTAGATCTTGAACCAAGCCCAAATAATAAAGACATCTACAAAATAGGGAAACTCGTCAATGCCATCATACAATTTGAACCTCCCTACAAAAAGAAAACAGCCGTACAGTGTCATAGATGTCAAGAGTACGGACACACGAGGTCTTACTGCAGAGAAACCCCTAAATGCGTAAAATGTGGTGAAGATCACTTCACTGAAGACTGCAAGAAGGATAGAAATGCACCAGCCATATGCGCTTTATGTTCTGATAATCACCCTGCCAACTACAAAGGATGCCCAGAATACCAGAAATATATGAAAAGCAGAATTCAATATAGAAAATCCACATTCCAAAATCCTATTTTAAATCCTCAAGAGAAGCAAATAGTACCAAACGCCTCAGATTGCCCTCCATTACCCATTCACTCCCTCCAAAATAGCACTTCCAATTCCAACCCACAATCCGTAAGGAAACACGAGCAACCTCATGATAATTCAACCTATTATCCAAATCCTAAACCAATATGGAATATAAGAAATTACTCTAATCATGGAACTACAAACGACCAAGAAGACCTCAGTCAAATCCTTGATAAAGCCTTTCAGAGATTCGAAAACATTTTGAAACAGCAATCCGTGCAAATTAATACCCTTCTTAATTTAATCAATACACTGATATCCAAAATGCGTTAAGTGGCGGGAAAAATAAAACTCCTACTCTGGAACGCTAATGGTATACTCCAGCATCGCCGAGAGGTAATAGCAATTCTCACCAAACAAGCCATAGATATCATGCTTATATCTGAAACACACTTCACAGATAAAAGCTATCTTCAAATTCCGGGATATGAAATCTACACTACTGAACATCCGGACGGAACTACGCACGGCGGAACGGCCGTTATCATTCGTAAAACGGTCAAACATCATGAGCTTACCGAATACAAAACAGAAGAAATTCAGGCCACCTCCGTAATGATTACAGAAAACGGAAGACCACTAACCCTAACAGCAGTTTATTGTCCTCCGAAACACCAAATAACGGAAGATCAATTTACTACGTTTCTAAAAACGCTTGGACGGAGATTCATAGCCGGCGGAGACTACAACGCCAAACATCAACAATGGGGCTCACGTCTCAATACCCTAAGGGGGAAGAATCTACTTAAGGCAATAAACAAACTGAATGTTATGACACTATCAACAGGAGAACCTTCATACTGGCCCACTGATATGAACAAAACGCCTGATTTTCTAGACCTTTTCTTAGCAAAAGGAATAATACCTGCAACAATCAAGATTAAAACCAACTACGACCTTAGCTCCGATCATACGCCAGTAGAGAGAACCATCTGTTCATCCGTTATTGAGCGCAGATCACCATCTAAACTTTGTAGTAAGTTTACTAACTGGGAAAAATTTAGAATATACGTTAACAACTCGTTAAGCGTAAATATGCCTCTAAAATCAAGTAATGATATAGATACTGCAGTTTTACATCTAACAGAGGTTATACGAAACGCTGCCTGGAGAGCAACACCAAAATCTGAAATAATCAAGAACTTACCGTATCCTAAAGAAATTAGACAAAAAATAACTGAAAAACGCCGACTTCGTAGAATCTATATGTACACCAGACAGCCTGAAGACAAAAAGAAACTTAACGCATCAGCCCAGCAACTAAAAAGAGAACTAAAGGAGTACCAAAACACCAAATTTTCCAATTACGTAAACTCCTTGTCACCAACAGCTATAATCAATTACTCACTGTGGAAAGCAACAAAAAAAAACCAATCAGCCACAACAACACATCTCGCCTATTAGAAGACAAGATGGCACTTGGGCACGAAGTCCTGAAGAAAAGGCCGAATGTCTTGCAATACACTTTTCCACAGTATTCAAACCAATAGCAAAACGAAGTATTACGGAAAATGAGGTAATAGAAAGTTTACAGGCTCCTCTCCAACAGTCGGCACCCATCAAGGCGTTCAATTTATGCGAAATAGAAGAAACCATTAAAAAGCACATAAATCCTACTAAAAGCCCAGGACATGATCTCATAACTGGTACAATATTACAAGAATTACCCAAGGAAGCGCTATCATTCGACACATCCATCTTTAATGCCATTATAAGCGAGAGCCACTATCCGACTCTCTGGAAGTATACACAAGTGATAGCCATAGCGAAACCTGGAAAACCTGCTACAGACGTTGCATCATACAGACCAATAAGTCTTCTCCCAGTTTTATCCAAGGTATTTGAAAAACTACTTTTACAACGGCTCAAACCAATAACCAATAATATAATACCAGACTTTCAATATGGGTTTCGTGAAGGTCACTCAACTATAGATCAGACACACCGAATAGTAAACAAGATATCTCAAATCCTAGAAGAAAAGAAATATTGCTCAGCTGCTTTCTTGGACGTACAGCAAGCATTTGATAGGGTCTGGCATGCAGGCCTGCTATTCAAAATCAAACAATTACTCCCGCACTCACTCTATTCATTTTTTAAAACGTATCTATCCAGCCGCTTTTTTCAAATTAAATACCAAGACGTTTTCTCTGGATTTAAGCCACAGACAGCAGGTGTCCCTCAAGGAAGTATCCTAGGACCAATTCTGTATGTAATCTATACTTCTGACTTACCAACAACAGAACACACAATGATGGCTACATTTACTGATGACACAGCTATTTTAGCTGTCGATGAGGACTCAACTCGAGCATCGCAACACCTGCAAGCGCATCTGGACAAGATAGAAGAATGGACGAATCAATGGAGAGTAAATATAAACACAGCAAAATCACAACAGATTACCTTCTCACTTCGAAAAGAACAGTGTCCCAAAGTGAAATTAAACTCATCAGAACTCTCAGTAACAACTGTTGTGAGGTATCTTAGCTTACATCTAGACAGTCACCTAACCTGGAAAGCTCACATCTTGAAAAAGAGGAAAGAATCACAACTGAAATTAAGCAAATTATCATGGCTACTTAACCGAAGGTCTAAGCTCTCCTTATACAACAAAATTTTAGTGTACAAGACAATAATCAAGCCAATATGGACTTATGGAATCGAACTCTGGGGAACTGCCAGCAAGTCAAACCTGGAGATCCTGAGAAGATTCGAAACAAAAACACTGAGATATATATGCAACGCCCCATGGTTCGTCACCAACAATAATTTGTACAAAGATTTGAACATCTCAACAATGTCAGAGACTATCTCGGAGAGAAGCAAGAGGCATCAGATGAGACTGGAAAGCCACCCGAATCAACACTCAGTGAACATGTTGGACAATAGTGAACATGTGTATAGGCTAAAGCGTGAACATATTCTAGACTTACCCTTTAGATTCTCTTCATAGCAACTTATATCATGTATACCATTTACTAATTGTTCCAAGTGAACAGATTGTAAATTAGCAGAATTGAAAAAAAAAAATAAAAAAAAATAAAAGATGCCATGTTGAAAAGAATGTCAGCTGCACGTCAGAAATGCATTTGAATGGAACCCTGTCAGAAAATCCATCCTATTCGGTGCGGAGGTTGCACTATTTGATCAGTTAGTAGCATTGTCAACGAACATCCTGTGGTGATATGATCACTTTACAGGCAAAACGTTGTGTTGAATTTTATCTTGAAGCCGACTTCAGTTGGCTGGAAACGTCCCTCTATGTACTTTCCTTTGCAATTTTTTCTACACTACTTGCTTATCTGATATGACTGAATATGCGTAGCTATTGGAATACTCTGTGAAATGTATTCGTAGCAACTATATTTGAAATGATGTTGTCGAAACAGGAAAACGTTTAGTACCTTGAAATGTTATCGCTTTCAAAAAGTATATCTGGCTAGACGCCACATTCGATTGAGGGTCGCAACATCCGTATAAAAGGAATTTCGAAGTGAGGAACTCACTGACGTAAACAATGTGTCACAGTTCCCGGACGTCGCTACTTTGATCCCACTTCTTTTGATTTAATTCCTTATATGTAGCATATCCAACAACCTTTTAGTGGATTCAAGAACTTCTAGGTAGATTCAAATTAGGTAGTGCAAAAACATATTCATCAACAGTAATGTATTAAGTATTAGAAGTTCCGACGATGGTTTCACTTGAGACTTAAGACAATTAATTATTTCATTGGGTATTAATCAAATATGCGCATATTGAATGTATATTGATTGCATAGAGCGTGCAATTCGAGCTTTGAAATGTCTCCGTGTCCTCACAATTTCGCTGATGACATTCTGTGGGGGTTGGACAAGAGGTGGGAATTATTTCAGCAACCGGTCCAAGATGGTGGACGGCTAGGAAAGAAAAATAAATATATATCATAGTCCCGGCCAGGCTGTTCCAACTCAGCTGCCGAACTCGCCCCCCCCCCGCGAGCCACCGCGGGCACTGGCGGAGATAGGCGAGCACGGAGTGCTGTCAACATTCGCTAACGGCGCCTCGCGAAATATAAGTCCTTACGGCGCGAGTTGGCCTTGGCCTTTGTCTAGAATTCGTCGCAGGAAGCCGAAGGAGGGAGCGATTAGGGAGGTAAGCCGAGGGTACACACGGGGCTCATTCTCAGAAAGAAACTAATAAGTTTAACCGGAAACATAACATTCAATTCAATAACAACATTTTATGAAATTGATTTTAGACACATTTCCCTTAACAAGTGAAGTAATATCTAGTGTTAGTCCTTTCGTTCACCCCAATACAATACACCAAAACTCTCTTCAATGTCTTGTCCTGAAATTGGGGTCTTTTTTGGTTTTTTTAATTATTTTTTATTGCAGAGAGAAGCTGCTTACAACAATATGTTGACCCAAACAAAGATATAATCTTCGCTACATTTTATGAAGCTTGAAAAAGACATCCATTTGTAAATTGTGATATCATTGCAACAAAATAAGTTTATTAAATTAGCTGTCCTTTAGAAATGGGGAGTTTTGCAAATCTATTATCTCCAACTGCATCGGCAATGGTATATTGTCAGGTGAGACTCGAAAAAGGGTAGTGGCTTCTTTCAACCAGTCATCGCACTACTCCTATTGCTTCCACAAAAAGCAAAAGGAAAGAGATAGGAACTCTCCCCCCTCCACAACCTCCTGATTGGCTGGCCAAGCGGGCGCGCCCGCGGGCGCCCGTGCCCGCGAGAGGCCGAGTTGGAACAGTCTCGTCTAGGCTGTAGCCTATTCGGACGGACGTGGGATAAATAGTTTTTGATAACGACGATGTGATTGGAATGACGAAGGACCGCTGGCGGAATGAGAGGCTGGGGAAGGGAGAACCCCGAGGAAACCGGCTTCGATTGAGCGATTGTTAGCGATTCCAGGAGCGTCAAGTGCCAAGATCATTAGTGTGGATCGGAAGTGCAGTGCACACTTTAACGCTGGATGACCGTGGCGGTGATGTTGGATGGTGATGGTGAGATCCGGCGCAGACCTTCCTGTTGGTGGCTGATTTGGTCGGGTGAAGTTTTATCTTCCACGTAGTGTACAGATCTTCTAATATATTTAAACGCTGTTGGATTTTTTTCTTATGAGATTAAATGAATAATTGCCCTTAGAGATTATTGGGTCTTAGACACAGACAGAGCCAAGTGTCGTTGCCCCGGCTGACAGCCACTCCCCCCCACTGGTCGCGCCCGCGTCCCAGCGCCGCGCCCTGGGCGAAGCGCCGACCTTTAAACCAATTAAAAGTTTCTTGGGGTCCCGCCGCTCTCCAGGCTCGCTCTTCTCACGTCCCTGCGATCCGATCCGATCCGATCCGCTCGCGATGACCGCTCGCCCCGGTGCGCTGCTCTCTGCCTCCGACGCTGCTGCGCTTGAGGGTTGAGGGAGGCAGCACCGGCCGAGGTTGCACACGGCAACGGCTGTTACTGCAGCGACTACGAACGGGAGGGCCTACGGTTCGAGACCAGTTCCTGCGGAATATCTGGGTCGAATTCAAACGTTGATAGAGAATGCTTCTCTATTTGGTAGTTTACAGGGGCTTTTCCATAAGATGAGCCTGACGAACGCCGAAGTTCTACTCTGACATGAGGGCTACGGACCGTGCGCCTTCATCCCTTTCTCATTCTTGACCTCATCTTTCCACTTACACTGACATTTTCATGAACTACATTAACACACACGTCGGCAGACGGACGCTTAGACCATATCCCGACTAGGGCAATGACTGTTATGGAAGAGAAATGAAGAGGGAAAACCTGCTATGTATCTGAAGGTCGACTCCGAATCTTACGATCCAGTGGGAGAAGGAAAAGTGCCACATTCAGGGATAAAACATAACACGAACAGGACTAATATACATAGCCCTTGACGCGACTGGTAAGATCACTCAATCAGTCAATCAAGGGAGAAACCTCAGCGCTCCACAATCAAATTGCGTATATCACAAATCCTAGGGTAGCTGCGTCACTCATTCTTTATTATTATTATTATTATTATTATTATTATTATTATTATTATTATTATTATTATTATTATTATTATTATTATTATTATTATTATTGGATGGCTCGTCAACTTCTTTTTCATGAAACTTTTGTCACAGGATTTGTACATTCACTTTATTTTAGACAGTTGAAAATGGCCCAGCCGACAAGCCTGCCCGCGTGTCTCTGTCACCCATTTCCTGGAATTGCTCGCCCACACAAGGCATCCCACGCATTCGTGACTCAGTCAGCCTTTGTTTCTTGTTGAGTGAGCATGCCCTGTTGCGTTCATCCGAAACATTTCATAATAATTCATTGATAATTTCCTTTCATATATTTTGTTCGACAGCTAAATATACTACCACCACGCAAAAGCACGTTCCAGTACCAGAACTTTCATAAAAGAGCAAAAGACGACAGAATACAGTAAAGATCTCGTAGCAGAATATGAAATCGGTATAAAACTTTTTTGTTAATATATTTGATTGTATTTTTTTATAAAATCGATTTTTTATATGTATTAGTTGCTTCATCCGTATTTTGTTTTGTAAATAGTATTTTTATTTGTATTAATGGTTTTATCTTCTTCCAGAAAGGTCTAAATCTGAGTCTCCCGGCTGAATTTACCAACATAATCACGAAATTAGTCGTATTCACAGACAATCGGGAATTAAAGGTGTCCTTTCATTTATACGAAGGATAATTTCCGTAGTGTGAACGATAATAATGTAGAAATATAAACCAGCTTGGCAAACTCACAATTTCTTTTCATTAAATGGTCCTACAGTTTCCTTCAGTGAGAGGTAGTTGCTCTGCTCCAATCATACAACGCAGTTCTTCAAAACTCGCAGGTCCACGTGCTCCGACGGGAGTGTTCTGGAGGAAGATGAATGTCGCGCCGTTGAGAGGGGCAGGAGGGAAGTCCGACGTAACGACCTGCATTGTGCTCAGGAAGTCGCCGAAACGGCGTCCGTGGTACGTGAGGTGGGAGGTCGGGACGGCGGGCAGGAGAGCGGGCGGGCGGGAGGGAGCGTGAGCAGTCGGGAGGGTGGATGGAAGGGAGGAAAAGCGGATTGGTGGCGAGAGAGCGGATGGATGGATGGATGGGTGAGTGGATGGGTGGGAGGGCGAATGGGTGTGTGGGTGTGTTGGAGGGCGAATGGGTGAGTGATGGGTGGGAGGGCGAATGGGTGTGTGGGTGTGTTGGAGGGCGAATGGGTGAGTGGGTGGATGGGAGGGCGAGTGGGTGGGTTGGTTGGTTGAGTGGGAGGGCGAGTGGGTGGGTGGGTGGGAGGGCAAGTGGGTGGGGGTGTTAGGGAGGGCGAGTGGGTGGGTAGGTGGGAGGGCGAGTGTGTGGGTGGGTGGGCGAATGGGTGGGTGGGTGAGCGGGTGAGCGGATGGATGGGTGAGCGGGAGAGCGGATGGGTGAGTGGGTATGTGGGAGGGCGAATGGGTGGGTGGGTGGGTATGTGGGAGGGCGAATGGGTGGGTGGGTGGGTATGTGGGAGGGCGAATGGATGGGTGAGTGGGTATGTGGGAGGGCGAATGGGTGGGTGGGTGGGTGATTGGGTGGGCGAATGGGTGGGCGAATGGGTGGGCGGATGGGAGGGCGAATGGGTGGGTGGGTGGGAGGGAGGGCGAGTGGGTGGGTGGTTGGGAGGGCGAATAGGTGGGCGGGTGAGCGGATGGGTGGGTGAGCGGGAGAGCGGATGGGTGGGCGGGTGGTCCCTGACAACGTGGCGATGTGTTACAGAATTAGCCCGAGTAATAACCTCGGCGGGACACGAGATGCCACTGCTCAGGAGCTCTTTATGTGCGCGCACTGCAGTGTTAACAAGTGACCTTCCGCGCTTTGCCAGTCATTTACAACGGGGGAGCATATTCGTCTGTGTCACCGGGCCCGTGGGCGGCGCGTAGTCGGAATTCTGTTAGGGCATCGTTTACGTCTACTCGCGACTTCATATTTCAAAATGGATATAAATTTTATAACAATGCCTACAGCAGTAAAAATGCTGCTGAACAAAACCACAAATTGGTTTTCAGAAACGAAGCACACAAGGTTTACAGACAAATAAAATACCCGTAACACACAACAAATGAAATATTTAACAAAAACTGTTTTAACGAACACTGAAATTGTTATAGTGTCATATAGTGTATCCCATAAAGATTTCCTGATCATAAAAAAATCACTTATTTGACTCAAACAGTGTGACTCATCAATCGGGAAGGCCAATGTTACGATTAAACCATTAAAACTGACACTTTTAAAAAGGTTTGAGTTTTGTGAATTTTTATCCAAAACACTATTGAGTTATATGAAAGTAAAGCTTAAGATATTTATTTTAAGTAACATGCTTAGAACAGATTAACAATTACGCTGCAATCGGTTGACAATTGATCCAACCGCAGATGGTGCCATCACTGTTATCGTCTCCCATTTTAGCCGCGCTGCGGCACCTGACTTCTTCACTGTGAGACTGCATTATACATTTGTGGAGATCTCAAGTGGGATAGGAAATTACTAGACTTCACAGAACCCTTTACGGCGTTCGAAAGCCCATGATACAGATTTCTCCGCTTTCTTCCTATGCGTTCCTATGCGATACTGAAATGTTCAAATACAATCACATTTATTTAGAAAATACTAATTTTCAAATACTTGTTTCGAGTATATAAATAATATTAATTTGATAGTTTCCGCTAGGCATCCGGAAATAACTTACGGGTTAGTTTCTTTTCAATTTAAAGAACATTTCCAATGGAAAACGTATCTTTCCAGAACATATCGTTCTTTTCACAAAAGACCCGTCTTAGGTAAGTTTGTTTCCAGTGTTGACAGAGACAATATCCACATATAACCGTTCATAATATTCTTATCGTGGCTCAAATGTTTAAGTTAGTCTTTAGAAATATTTTTATCGGCAAACTTTTCGCAGAGCCAGCATTGTCGTGTCTGCAGCGACTCTGAACGGGAGGCCCAAGGGTTCATATCCCGACGTTGGCTGATTATCTACACTAGTAATACAGCTGGATCGAATTCAACCACCGCAGAAGAATCATTCAGACCGGCTGTTCTGAACTGCGCTTGCGTCTTGGCCTCACCCGCTGGTGGAACTATCTGGAGTAATATCCCTCGCAAGCAGAAGTGCTCATCAGCACCGGATTTGACCACTAAACGAGCAACTCCACCGCTTTCCGGAATAACATTTACTACACAAACGGGACATTGAAGTTGTCGAGCTCGGAAATATTTAGAAAGTTAGTCTCCCGAAATAAAGTTTCATTCTCCTCAATTTCCGCCACCGCGATGATTGATTAATAGATTGTTAGTGATTCCGGACGACTCAAATACTGAGGTCATTAGTCCCACAAGTGCAGTGCATGTTTTTTTCTAATAAGGTGTCGGTGATCTTCCTTCGTAGTAGGAAGAGATCCGGGGCCAGCCTATTGTCGGCTAGGCGGGTTTCCCCAAACCCCCAGCGGGGCAACCTCTAAGCTCCCAACCGGTCTCCCGGCATTTATGGTAGTGTAGTGCATGTAATCGCAAGTGTGTATGTGTGTAAAGAGTAAGGATGGAACGAGAAAGGGGAAGGAAAGAACGCGCGCGGTCCGTGACCCGTTTATTAGGGTACAGCTCCAGCATGCACCTGTTAATAATCTGAGAAACCACGAACTACCTATCAGTGCAGCCAGCCTCTACAATTCTCCTCCAGACAGCGACTGAATTCGACCTCGCTGGTAATCTAGTGTCGAAAATCCTGTCACCGTCGGGACTCGAACATAGGACCTCCCGTTCAGAGGGACCTGAGACCTCTCTCCCGGTCCACTGCGATGAACAAGCCACACGTTTCCCGATTTCACCCGAGATTCTTCACAGCGCCCTGTCAGCCGAAACGGAATACGCCCCTCCCCTTCCTCGGCGAAATCCCTCGAAGCGCAGTGGGCGTGGCGCGGCAGCGGTAGCCACTTCGAAAGGGCGCACTAAGAGAGCGCACGCACCGCTGCACCCAATTTCCTTAGCGGCGCCCGAGGGCTGGAGGCCGCCGTCAATGGGGGGCGGCAGGCGGTGGCGGAGGCGTCGACGACCGTTTCTGCCAGGGTTGGAAAGAGCTGTTGACGTCACGCAGTGCGGGAGCGAGACAGGAGACAGGAAAAATGACGATGGTTTAGCACAATCCGAAAATGCGCAACACGCTCATCACGTCAACTTATGGAAAGTAGGATTTTTTCGGCGATGGAAATACTAAGTGAGAAGATTCACTTGGGATAAAAATCACATTGTTGAATGAATGTGTAGAATGATTCCTATTTTGCGGTGCTTTCATACTTTTAAATGCCTATATGTAGGACGACCCATACATCGGCTTAGTCTTCACTCCATGTTCAACCACCTGATTACTTGCCTTGTCTCTCCTTTCATAACGCTATTGTGACTTGTGATTTCGAGTAAGTACCTGCTTTCCCGGGATCTGCGTCTTAAGCCCGTCAATGCTTGAATCTGGCGAGTGAGTGAGAGGTTAGTGTAGGTTGAACCTACAGAGCGTTGGCAACAGTGGCGCTTAAGCTCATTGCGTTGCTCCAATAGGTGTTATACAGGGAGAGTCATTTTAGTTGGAAAAAATCAATACAGCGTGTTCCTCAAATTTAGTATTTTACAGTTCAAATTCCTTCACCGTTTTGAATGCAGAAGCATAGGTTCCCGTGTACGTGTTATTGGTAATATTTTGATTTCGTCGCATCTGATGATTTATTGCCCGTTTGTACATTTCGTGCTTTCGGGATTTGCTACCTGGAGAAGTATATATTATGTATTGATAAAAATGTAACTCTATAAGCAATTGAACCATACACATAACAAAGGGATATATCTCGAAAAAAAGAATGTTAATTATTTCTTAGCACATTTTCAAGTTAGTCGTTCCTAGATTAACGCGGAGGTTAACGAATGAGAGAAGAAGAGGGAAGGAAACGCGGACAAAGAGACTTTCCACCCTCTTCGTCAGCGGACGAACGATTTCCAATTTCCGGTTCTTCAATGGCCATTCACGTTTTATGTATCCCGCGGCAGCTGAACGCCGGGAGGCAGAGGATGTTTGTACGCCGGCCGAAGTGCTCTGCACAAACCCAACCTGCTTCCGGCGACGAGGACTATTTTTACAGAGACAATTCTGTCTTCTGCGCTTCAAGGACACCCCCCCTTCAATTTCAACAAACTCGGCAAACTTCGTGACGTCACTAACGAATGAAAGTAAAATTTCATGAAGGTCCAAAGCTCCAAGATATTATATATATATATATATATATATATATATATATATATATATATATATATATATATATATATATATATATATATATATACTACATCTTTGCTTTTTACAGATTTCCAAGTATCATTCTTTTCACTTCATTCTTTCCCATTTAATTGAACCTGTTTCCGCAAGGGTTGGTCTTATAGCACTCATTTAAGGTGGCTGCTGAGTTGCATGTGCAACGTGCTGTCAAAACGACACACAGAAAAACATTCACAAGAGATTAAAAAATGTGCACGCAAATGATGCTGCTTATCACAGTACAGTTAGTCGATGAGGTTTCAGATGATCTGGTGAATTAGCGCAAACGAATACTCAGGATCTCTCGCGCGGAGGCAGACCGCGCTCTTCATATTCTCCTGATAGTAAGCAGCTCATTCACAATCTCATTTTGGCTGTCAAAAGTGTAACCGAGAAAGAATTGTCTACGAAAGTGGGTATGCATAGGAGGAGCAAGTATGGGCAGAATATTGAAAGTACTGCAATCAAAACGCTTTGTGTCAGGTTGTGTCGAGGAGATGACCACTCCATTGTGAAGGCTAAGCTGAGCAGTGGTTCAGACGTGCTGGCTCAGGCTTCAACCGTGCGAGTGGACATGCCTTTCTTCAAAAGTGCCGAAAGGCAATAGAAATATACGGAGATTTTGCGTAGATGTGATTTTTTGTTCGTCAAGGATGGCTAAACATACTTTAAAAATAGCAAAAGTGTGGAAAATAAATTGAATGTTGAAAAGTTGTTGGACTTTAGAAAAAAACTCTCAAATTTATGGAATGTAGCCCGAAAAATTATAGGCACATAATATATTAACATATTAATAACGCGGGTATCTTTTCGGTAATTTAATATAAAGTTTCATTATAGACTAAAGGTCAAAAAATATTAATCCAACTACACGGAGTACCAAACATTTTTGAGCTCCACGTTTGAAGTTCACTTAATAACGCCGACAACGTTATCCTAGTGACACGCAACAGAAGCACCTTATCCAGTAACGAAGCATATCCTTGTTGCTACCAACTCCGAATAAATGAAAGGGATAGAGCGGTGAGTCGGCTAAGCGACGCCACTCACTCATAATGACCAATACCAAAATGTTAGAGCATTAAAAGTATCCCTACAGTGGTCGTTAGCCCCTTGACTGCTGTAGACGAGTTAATACGCAACATATTTCCGTGCGCGGTAGCCTCTGGACGAGTTACTACGCTCAGTCAGGTTGTCGCTAGGAGCCTCTCGACGAGATCGTAGGGGGAATCGCGATGTCTGGCAGCCAGTGGACGAGTTCTAGAGACTTTCGGCTATCGCTAGGACTTACTGATTACCGAGTTGTTTTGCGCGGTATAAATGTTCGAGGGAGCTCAGTTCACAACGGGGTTCGCAGCGAGATGTATGACTCACAGTCGGCCGCCCCGTAGCCATTAAAGGGATAGGAATCGAACTTCAAAAGCATCGAAAGGGTACGACTGAAATACGGAGTTCCCAAGGAAGTACACGCAGCATGTACGTGACAAAGGACGTGAAGCGCGGCAACACTCTCTCTCCCGAGCCCGAACTGTTACGTACAAAGAAGAATGGATGTACACCGAATATGCGAAATGAACACAGGTAGAGACCACATTCTCATGTAATTACATGTGTTTGCCTTTCTATGTTCAGTTCCCAAAACTGCATTTTGACGAATCAGGACAATCTCAACACAATATGCAATTTTTTCGTTACATATTTTGTACTATATTACATATTTGGCAAATTTCTTAAAATTTATTTCCTCAAAAAAATTCAAAAATTGTTTTTATTTTACAAAATCGGAATTTTTTCTGACGCACATCGAGAATTGCCTACTGAAGACGCCAGGTGCAACGTAAGAAGACGCGGTCAGATGTATGCGGCCTGTCTGGACTAATCTCCGACTACACTGCATGTGTGTTGCGACAACAGTGCGTGAACGCTGAGAGTATTAACTTTGGGTGTGGAAAGTATCAGTGACGTCATGTTTTTTATTCAAACCAATGTACGAGAGATATTGGTTGCCACAGGCGTGAAACACTACGCTGACAATGCTACAGTGATTGTTTGTCAGTCATTGAATTTTCACGTTTGTACGATGGCTATCATTACTCATAAAAATGTACTCTTAAAATATAATTCAGTAGGTCAAGTAATATTTGTTTTTTAAAATTGCTTTAATAAATATGCTGTTAATTAATTTCAAATTGTGTAAATTTATTTTGTTTGTTCGTAAATGTTTCATAAATAAGAACTTATTTTGATATTACATATAATTTCAGTTTTTTAAATATTTTTTACATATTCTTACCATTTTCATTACATATTTATGTACATTTCTAGCGTTTCATACTACACATTTTCTTGTCTCTAAAGAAGACACATGCAGGTCTATGCAACCCGCAGTACATACGTGTATGAATGCTCTTGTTTACTTACCAACTTCTGCAATATCTGGAAACTACGAATATTATCCTACAATACCTTCATCTTTATCTGTTAAAATTTAATACTATTTAGAACATTACATTATTCCCTGGAGACGAATATTATTAATTTATTTACGTAAGATCAAAATAATGCAGATACACATTTCCTTACTTTCAGAATCTGGTATACTTCAAAGCACATCTTCTACAAAACATCTGGAACACCTTTTCAAGTTGTTAATACTTTTTTGTCTTGTTCCCCAGTTTGAAATAATACGTATTTACTAAAACGATAAATCACATGCTATGAAGACATACGCTTCACTAAATCGCTTTTACGTATATTGTACAAACAATGATGTAATGAATGGGGGCTGGATTTTAAAGGAAAGTCATATTATTTGTGAACTCTAAAATGAATTTTACAACAATTAACGCACGAAGTTTGATATTGAAGAGTAGAAATGTACATTGTTGTTCTTGTAAAGTAATATTTAGACCTTCTTATTAAAAGATATTTCGTCTAAATTTTGCCATAAATGAATTTATGTCACATTTTTAAGAACAAAGTACATCAATAATAAAAGTAAAATGTCTTTCATGATAATATTTGCAGGTGATATTGTCGCGAATAAACACAACACTTTTTTTACTTCACGCTATATTTCGACGATTCTTGAAAGAGATACGAATACGCAAACATGAATTCATGGCCAACGAATGCCTTTATGTCAACTTTCAATTTATTTTCGGACATTGAATACCCGGTCATGCCAGCTTTTAATTTATGCCGCATTTTCGTATCTTGAACACTTATATATAAAGAAAAATCCAGTGGCTCCACATATCATTCTTCATGTAGAAGAATCGAATGTGTATTCAATGCCAAGGAATACCTTCATGTCTAGTTTTATTTATTGTGGCATTTATGAACCCTGATTGCAGAAGATTGGGAAAGGCATACACGATTTTAACAACCATGACTACCTTTAGCCTATTTTTACCTAATGTAGGGTTTCCAATCCTACCCGTACGAAACTAATGACATCCACTCACCACTCTTCTTTATAAGATGGGAATGCGAATATTTGAATTCAACACCAAGGACTAATTCATGCCTAGTTTCTCAATCATTTGCGAGCCCATAATACCCCTTTGAAAGTGGATCTATCCACTCACCATTCTTCTTGTAGAAGATGCGTATACGCATTCGTGAATTTAGTACTATGAAATACGAGTATATTTACGCTAAACTTTAGCTAATATCGCATTTTCAAACCCAGAACGCCTCTATGAAAGTAATGCCATTCACTCACCATTCTTCTGGTAGAAGATGCGAATACGCATATATGAATTCAGCGTCATGGATTACGAATAAATTTACTTCGAGGTCCACCATTTTCGAACCTCAGTACCCCTAAGAAAGCAGGGCCATCCACTCACCATTCTTCTTCTATACGATGAGAATAGGTATTCATGAATTCAGCATCATGGACTATGAGCACATTTATGTCTAATTTAACCATTTACGCCGAGTTTTACGAAGATAGTTTTACCATTTGCGAACACTGAATAGCCTCAAGAAACTAGTGCCACCCATTCACCATACTTCTTGTATAAGATGCGAATAGGCATTCATGAATTCAGCATTATGCACTACAAGCACATTTACGTTTAATTTAACAATTTACGCCGAGTTTTACGAAGATGGTTTCACCATTTGCGAACCCTGAATACCCCTATGAAAGCAGTGCCACCCACTCACCATTCTTCTTGTAGAAGATGGGAATAGGCATTCATGAATTCAGCATCATGAACTACAAGCACATTTACGTCGAGTTTCACCATTTGAGAACCCATAATACCCCTATGAAAGCGGATCTATCCACTCACCATTCTTCTTGTAGAAGATGGGAATAGGCATTCATGAATTCAGCATCATGAACTACAAGCACATTTACGTCGCGTTTCACCATTTGCAAGCCCATAATACCCCTATGAAAGCAGTGCCACCCACTCTCCATTCTGGTAGAAGATGCGAATACGCATTCTTGAATTCAGAACTATGGCCTACAAGCACATTTACGTCGCGTTTCACCATTTGCGAGCCCATAATACCCCTATGAAAGCAGTGCCACCCACTCGCCATTCTGGTAGAAGATGCGAATACGCATTCTTGAATTCAGAACTATGGACTACAAGCACATTTACGTCGAGTTTCACCATTTGCGAGCCCATAATACCCCTATGAAAGCGGATCTGTCCACTCACCATTCTTCTTGTAGAAGATGACCTCCAGCTTGAGTTCCTGCTTGAGCTCGAGGGCGCGCTCCACGGCCGCCTTGTGCTCCTCGGAGGTGTCCGGGCCGTGCAGGAAGCGGCACGCGCAGCCCTTCTGCATGATCTGCGCGCGCGTGAAGCCCGTCAGCTCGCAGAAGCCGTCCGAGCAGTACACGATGGGGTAGAGGGCCGGCACCTGCGCGTTGCCCAGCACGAAGTTGCTGTCTGCCAACACAAACGACACGCACCACATAGAATACATGTTTCTCTATGGATATTAATATTTATAACAAATATGACCAAGCTTTCCAAAACATACAATTAATTTTCTTATAAAATTTGTGTTAGTACGCAAACTATCTTTCATTGTGAACAACCTTAAACAGCTTTTTGTTACATTAAGAGAAATAAACCCATAAAATTTACAAACAGCCGTTAGCATTTCCGTCAAATTGTCTTAAGAGATTAATAAAAGAATTGATCAGATCTACAATATAAAAATATGGATAAATCAAAAGCAAATTGCAAGAGCAATGTAAGGATATTACACTCACACGCAAATTCAGGGAATTGCCTCAGCCTACAGCACCCGAAACGATAGATATTTTTCATTCCTTCGGTATACGTGTATGTATTGAGCGTTCAGTTCTCTGATTCCCACGATCTTTGAAGGAAAATTGCTATTCGGAAACTGGAATCCTTATATATTTTCAGCCATTCGATACTTCTGGATCGTAATATAAGGTTTTAAACATTACATTTGCTCGAATGATGTTTAAAGGATTGCACGTTTGTCCAATGCATTGTCGTTGCCATTGTCAATGCAATTGTCAAGGATTGCACGCTGAACGTTACTCCTACGGTTTTACGATGAATATGTTATATGATAAATTGAAAATTTAGATTGGTAACACAACAATTTTGATTCACTAACTGACTTAAGATACAATGTTTCTATTTCCTACAACCGGAGCATTAATTTCAGAATAAAGTAGGAATTAAAATTGTAAAAAATTCAGTTAATACATAATTTACATTTAACATAATAGTATACCGCGCGAAAAAACATTCAGAAAACAACATTTAACCCTAACACAGGTTTTGCATTATACAGTAGTCTGGAGACTATCCGAGTCCTGGTTTAAGAAAGTAAAATGAGTAAAAAACAAACAAACAAACAAACAAACAAAAAAAAGACAAACAACAATTTATTTAAAACGTAATTCAAAGTTGCATAAATTAGTTAGCGCAGTAGTAGCAGGTCGCGTTATACCGTCCCCAGTCCTAGAAATATTGGACGCCCCTGTCTTCGATAACCGTCAGATTCCATCGTGAAATTGTTTTTTTGTCTTTTGAGCTTACCTCTCACGTTTTTCTTGTTTCTCTTAGACTGTGGTAAATGTGAGCATTCATTTATAATGTCATTAATATTCCCGCAATTTCAATTTACATATTTAATCCTTTTTTGGTCACTTACATCACTTTCATATATTGATTAGTATTCGAGATAGCTCAATTACCTCTGACAAGAGTTAACGGTAAACTAAAAGTTGTAAAATAACTTCCCGAAATTGAGCCCGTCTCTTATCGAAATGTGTGGAAGCGGTAGTGCAACCACCTACAAAACAAACCCATCTCACGCGATGTCAAAGGCTTTAAAAGCAAACCTGGATAATAAATGTTTTGTGCGGTCAGTGTTGGAACACGACCTTTCAGTCTGTTATCAGCCACAAAAGAGTAAGCCAGTCATTTGACACCGAGCATTTGATCCTGCCTTTCAGCAACGGCCACTTGATAAAGCATTCCATTCAAGGGGAGGATCTCTTCGTGTTGAGAGAGAGGCAGAGAGGTCTGTGCCGTTTCGGAGAGCTTCGGCCAGGCTGCGAAGCAAAACGTGCACAAGGTGTGAAATACGCGTTCAGACGAGATAGACGAGGGACGATGGAAGTTTCCAAATAAACTGTGAAGTTGAAAGTGATGTCAATTGTTAGAAAATATACAATACTAATTATGATAATATAGGCAACAGAATCAGGAACTTGAATTCAGTGTTTACACGCAATATTTACGTCCATCGAAACAAATACACGAAATACAAGTAATAGCGATGATAAATGATTTAAGTCTTTAAAAGGTGTCTTAAGGGAATTACAAATGTTTGTTTCAAGAAACAAGTTAAATTGTCATCTAAGGAGTCATTTCGAAAATAAATATTAGAAAGTATTCATGATGCAGCCATTGTCATAACAAAAGAAGGGCGACGACAACGCAAAATACTTTTAGAAAGGAGGGGACACTTCTGAAATGTGAACTTCGTATACTAGTACTGACCAGTGTGAAGAGTGACAGAATGCGACGTGTTAGATGTATAGTAACAAAACATCCATTAAGTACGATGGGTCAGACACAACAGACACCCAGAGACAAACCTAGAGTAGAACAACAAACTAGAGTAGTCCAGAAAATAAAGAGGACAATAAAATTAGATTCCCAACGAAAGTAACATTACATCCTAACTTTAATGAAAAATGGCAAGCATAGCGGAAGGAAGATATCAATGAATACAGAGAAATTCCAACTGCATTCACAGTCTTATGCGAGTACTAATGACATTCCGAAAACACCGATGGGTGACGGAGGGTCATACGCGCAAGTCCACAATAATTTGAAGCTATATGGATTTAGCAATTACTACAATAATTTTCTAGAAAGTTTGTACGCAACTAGTGCGGAAAGCTTCCCCCACCCTCTTAACAATCCCCGTTTATGAGATCCTGTGTACCTTCGTTGTGTGTCTAGCCAGTAAAACACAATGTTGTGCGCGTGCCTGTATCCAGTATATTTCAACACGCGTCCTCCAGAGGACTACGCATTATCAGTTACGTCGAAGATATTTTTGGCCCTATATTGGCTAATATTGAAAATAATGACTACAAAATCCTTGTCTTGTAGCATTTCAGTTTTGTTCTGAACACATAGCAATCATAATGAGATGGCGATATTAAATAAGGTCGCATGTCAAGGTACAGAACATTTGCGGACGTTTCTCAATAGCCACGTGTGGACAGCATCCAGCAAGTGCCAGCTGTGAGAGTCAAGACATTTAGACGTATCAACAAAATTAATAAAAAATATTTTTGAAATGTATTTTGCACCTCCACAAAATACATGTTTAATCCACTAAATTTTGTGTTACGTGGTAAAAATAAGATTTCCCTTATTTTCATCCACAGTAGTCTATCACACAACGCCTTTGCACAGGTCGCCTTAGCAATCCAGGGTTCAGAGGAAAGAGGCGCTACGAGTGGTTCCGAAACGGCGACAGCCAAGGTGAGAGAGACGGCGAGGGCGCCCTGGAAGAGCAGTCGGGGTGAGTGAAGGGCGCGGCGGTGGCGAGTGCGCAGACAGGCGCCCGCGACATAAAGCAGGACGGGGGCCCAGCGCACTGGAGTGGGGGGAGGGGGAGGGAAGTGCGTATTAGTGGCCGCGCCAACTGCTCAATATGCGCGGGCCGCTCCAGCGGCGCCAAAGGGCGATCGTGGGCGGCGGCGGGGGCGGCGGGGACACAGGAGGGCACGGGGTGGCAGAGGTCGGCGAGGGTGGAGGTGAAGGCGGGGATGGCGGAGAAGGTGGATATAGATGAAATCGTGGGGGCAGTTGGCAATGGGAGGGAGTAGGCAAGAGCGGAGGGTAGGTTCGTGCTGACCAGGCAGCCTGTCTGCTGGGCAGGCGTGAGCAGGGCAGGCATGGGGGGGGGGGGCAGTCGTTGTAGGAGTAGGCGTGGGCGGGGAAGGCGAGGGCAGGGTAGGCGTGGCAAGGGAACACAGTGGCGGTGGAGGAGTGGACGAGTGCAGGCGTGGGCGGGGGGCAGGCGTGGGCGGGGGACAGGCGGGGGCGGGGGGCAGGCGTGGGCGGGGGGCAGGCGTGGGCGGGGGGCAGGCGTGGGCGGGGCATTCATGGGCGGGGAAGGAGAGGGCGGAGCAGGCATGGGCGGGGTAGGTGTTGGAGGGGAAGCCGCGGGCGTGGAAGGCGCGGGCAGGGCAGGCGTGGCTGGAGCGGAGGAGTGGACGAGTGCAGGAGGGGAAGAGACAAGAGTGAGCGGGCAGGCATGAGGGAGGAAGGTGAGGGCGGGGCATGCGAGGGTGGAGCAGGCGTGGACGTGGCAGGTTTTGGAGGGGACGCCGTGGGCGCGGGCAGGTGTGGCTGGGGAGGAGGAGTAGACCTGTGCAGGAGGGGCGGGACAGGCGTGGGCGAGCGAATGCAGCGCGAGGGAGCAAGCGGGAACGGAGCAAGGGAGGTCGCGTGGGTGGAGGCGGGGGCGGCGTGGCGGGCAGGCGCAACGGCGCCGGAGGGTGGTCGGAGGCGGGTCACGGGGCCGGCAGAGACGCGTGTCGGGTCCGAGTAATGCGCTTAGGTAGCGCTCATCAATAGCCTCCCTCGCCGCCCGCGCCCGTCGCTCACATGTCGCGCCGCGTTAGCCGCATGCCGCCGCCCCCAGGAGAGGCGCTGAGGAGCGTCGGCGCGCCGAGCGCTGCGGTCGAGAGGGTCCAGCAAGGCCTCAGTGCTGTCGAAGACATGAAGTGGCCAACACTCTCCTCTACAATTCATACTTCAACAGTTTACATATAAATATTTCGTTTAAAAACCTCAATTCATTAAAACAAATATATCAAACCAGTACTTTTGTACATTACGTACACTTTTTTCTACAGAAAATATAATAAATCGTGAAATTACATTTGTTTAATAGTCATGATGTTCTTATGAGATTCTGTATGCATATTATGTTATAGTCTGTGTTAACGTACATTTCGAGGTTTAATTTGTTGAAAGTTATATATACGTAAAAATGATCGAATGATTCAATTGTTAAGAAATAACACCTGAAACCAAACAATATCATGAAATGTCGTTTAAGAAATAACGTCTAAGCAAGGTCTTGCAAAGAAGCAAAAGCACAAGAAACAACGAAAGTGGCAAAGACATTTGCAGTATGTCTCAGAGAAAGAAGTCTTACAGATACCTACATAGAATGGCTTCTTACAATGCAATTTGTATGTGACGTTATTGGCGCTGAAAATAACACTTTATATTTAAACTAAGAGGCAAACTGTTATTTTCACACAACTAACAGTTCATTGTAATAGGGTATGGTACAACAACTTACTGCGAAGTTAGGAAAATTAAACGATAAAAATATAATAGCAACACAGAACTAATAATTATTTTTTGAAGAACAAAATTATCAATCATTACACTTGTAATAAAACCTACACAAAAGGTGAAATTAGATGTTGCTTCAACGCAACCAGTTAATTCGATTCCTGGAAACGAGACCGCCCCCATGAGGTTCTACGCAGTGCCCCAAAACAACCATTGGTGCCACGCGGCACCAAAATGCGTGGAGGCTGTTTTCTGCAGCAACCCAAATGCCTGCCCCATCCCGTTGCACGGAACGTACAGAAGAAGAGGTTGCGCGCCCATTGGCAAGTTTGGTGTTTGGGTGGGTTAAAGAGGAAGGAGACGGAGAAGTAACGAAGGGGTCGCAGCGCGAGAGCGGAAGGGAAGAAAGAGGGGGAGAGAGAACGAGAGAAGGGACGAGAGATTGGGAGAAGGAGCAAGAGAGAAGAGACGAGAGAGTGAAAGGATGAGAGAGCGAGAGAAAGGATGAGAGAGCGAGAGAAAGGATGAGAGTGCGAGAGAAAGAATGAGAGAGCGAGAGAAAGGATGTGAGTGCGAGAGAAAGGATGAGAGTGCGAGAGAAAGGATGAGAAAGAAGAAACGAGAGAGAAGGAACGAGAGAGAAGAAACAAGAGAGAAGAAACAAGAGAGATGAAACGCGAGAGAAGAAACGAGAGAGAAGGGAAGAGAAAAGAGAGAAGGGAAGAGAGAGAAGGGAAGAGAGAGAGAGAGAAGGGAAGAGAGAGAGAGAAGGGAAGAGAGAGAGAAGGGAAGAGAGAGAGAAGGGAAGAGAGAGAGAAGGGAAGAGAGAGAAGGGAAGAGAGAGAGAAGGGAAGAGAGAGAGAAGGGAAGAGAGAGAGAAGGGAAGAGAGAGAGAAGGGAAGAGAGAGAGAAGGGAAGAGAGAGAGAAGGGAAGAGAGAGAAGGGAAGAGAGATAGAAGGGAAGAGAGAGAGAAGGGAGAGAGAGAGAGAGAGAGAGAGAGAGAGAGAGAGAGAGAGAGAGAGAGAGAGAGAGAGAGAGAGAGAAGGGAACCGAGAGGGAGAGAGCGAAGAGAAAAAGAGAGTTATTGATAAACGTAATGCGTGCTTATTTTGGTATTTATTAGCTGTTCTTGAGATTAGTGCTTGCTACGTTTTGGAATCCCCTTTCGGGTGTTTTTCTTCAGCCAATTTTTCGCTTCTGCATACCGCTAGTCCCCTAACAATCAACGCTGCAAAGTACGGGAAGTGCGGTGGCGGTGGCGACGCAGATCTCGGCCAGATGGCCAAGCGGGCGCGGGGGGGGGGGAGGCACGGCGCGGCACCCGTCATCCGTCAGGGCGGACGCGCGTATATCACCGCGCCCATATGTCACGGCGCCCCGCGCTGCGCGGCACGGGACACCGCCATCGCGTCGCCAGGCGACCGCCCGGCCCGGCCGCCACGCACGTGCAACACTACGCAGGCTGGGAATCAGGTCGCCCGCCCGCCCGCCCGCCCGTCCGCCTCGATTAGATCGGCGCCCGTCAACGAGCCAATGGCGGCTCGGGCACCGCTCAGTCGCTACGCGTTACAAGGAGCACTCCCACTTCACGGCATAATTGCCTATTGCTAAGGGGTGGATTATGATGACCTAAATCACCACCACAAATGATCAGCAATATGCTCTTACAATGACACAAAATAAAAGAATAATGATGTACAAAATGTCATCGAAAACAGCTCAGACGAACAACTTGAGCTGAATACGTTACTGATGAAATCCAGGATTTTCATATGCGGTTAAAAAATCTAGAAAAAAATTGTTTCGGGGAAGTTTTACGGTACTTACAGTTGTGAAACGCTGTGAACTACTATTCCACATAATATGAATTCTTATAACTGAATTTACAGAATTGACGGTTATTAAACTTAATTTTCGAACAAAACTAAAGATATCTCACATGTTTATAATGATACATATTGATTAAAAACAGTATATATGATATCATGTAACTTTGTTTACTCCTGGGCTAACAGTTTCTTGCATACTACATTGAACGAAAATTTGTCTGATTTACTCTCCCCTAATATTCTTAAAGTAATACGTCAATTGTACTATCTGGCGACTGGAAATTTGAGAAAATGTAAAAAAAAGGCGCCGATAGGTGGCAGCTTCGAAGCAGGTGGGGTTACACGGAAAAGCTAGCTAAAGAGATTCGAAAACTAATTAGTACGAGGAAATTCCGTGCAATTCTGTGGATTCACTAGTTTGTAAACATTAATTTTCTTTTCACAAATCAAAATGTTTTAAAAATTAAAATACACATCGGAGATGCCACGCTAATCTAATACATGCGTAAGTAATTTATGATGTACGAAGGTAAAACATAAATTCTAAATGTAGAAAGTGTCTTTCGCATCTATCTCTGTCGGATATTTTATATAGAAAACTGAACATCAGATACTCCTGTGATCCATCACCAGTCATGCCGTTGTTGCCTGAGCACCGCCAACGCTACCATGGTCAGCGCCACCATCTCTACCACCAGGGCCCTATAACTCCCATATAACGTGGTAGGGACCATTATAGTGGCGCTCTCTAGAGCATCACCTTCTTACACGAACTAAAATACGAACTGCTACCAACGTTGTTTAAAACGTTCGTGGGTTCTCAGGGCGCAAACACACGCGCTAGATACAAAAAAATCGCGCCGCTGTTCGCGCTACCTTTTCTTTCATGTGTGTATTATTATGAATAAATGAATTTTGTAAGATAAACACATAGTATTTAACTTATTTTGTTATTTATTTCAGAAATTGCTCATAATCAAAGTGTATTCGTATTTCTTGACGAATTTTTATGTGCGAAGGTTGGAGAGCCTTACCAGCAGCTGTATCCGGCGACACTAGCGCATCCTATTGTAGCAACCTCTTGCTTTGTGTCCAATTTTGATGGAGAGTTGCCGGGCCTTGTCTACCAATATCTCCTCCACTACCCCCTCTACCAGCATGGCTACCACCACCACCCTGTCTACCATCACCACTACCACCACCACCACCACCACCACCGGAGCTAAAGCCGCGGTCAGTTTCGCCGTTGCTGTCTCAGGCTCCACTTCCTCCCTCGTTGCCGCCGCTGACGCCGCTCCCTAAACAACGCCCGCCACAGCCGTTGCCGATCCCACTGCCGCGGTCGTCGCCAGCGCCACACAATGCAGCGCCCGCTCTCGGCCCCGAAGAGCACCGCGCCGCGAGGGTGCGTGACGTGGAGGAGGTGCGGTAGAGGCCCTCCACGTCACTCAGCGGCACGCCCACCCCACCGACGCCATCGCCAGGCAATGCCATGCCATGCCCTATCCTCGTATCGCATTCTCGGAAAACTCTCAACTCACTTGGCTACGGAAGTTAGTGGGTACCTGTTGCGAGCATTTTTTTTGACAAGGAGGTATGGTTAAAAGAAAATTGATAACAGCTCAATTTATTGGGTGGTGATTCGAATAATTGCACGTGCTACAGTAGCTGGGTAAAGGTAGATGAAGAAAACTGTGTTTCAAGCCATTTGACTCGTCCGCTCGAGTACTTCCAAGTCGACGGGGGGTCGCAAGTTCGAGTCCCACCGTGGGTGGTTTGTCCATTGCCTTTCATGTATGTGTGTTGTCGCGGAAGGCCTTGTGAGTCTGCTGACCACAGCCCGAGGAGCCCGCGATTGTGTCAGTGTCTAGGTGTAAAGGGTAATTTGTTTCCCCGCGAGAAACGTAGTGGGTATGGACGCAGATAATCGAAATCTGCATCCCCTGAAGCTGCTCTAAGAAAAAAATCGGTAGGCGGAAACGGTAGGCGATTTGTTTTTTAACAATGAGGAATGAACCCATTCTTGTGCACACGTGTTAAAGTATTTAAATAAATATCTTCATCTTAACGCGAATCCACTTTGTACACCTCGTTTTGGAGTAATGCAATGTTTTATTCTATGGTATAGTAAGTACTGAAAATGAAAATTTCCTAACGTTTTGGCCCTTGAATGTTTTTTAGCACTTAGGCATCTAATTGGTCGTGAGCTACAAGTTACTAAAATACTTCAGCAATTACTGTACTCTTCATGATTATGAATATAATAAAAGCACTAAGAGAGCTTACGTGCAGTTATATATCAAGGTGGTCGATACGGTTTTCTCACAGGAAGGAGTTCCAAAGTGAGAAAATAGACAAGGGTATACGAACTCTCGTATTTAGAGAATGTTTGGACAGGAGATATATAGGTGAATATTGCTTCAAAGGATATTTTTGTAATGGAATGTGTCGTATTTTATGAACTACAGGTAGCTCCTTTAGCATTCTAATAATCTAAATTCAAGAGTGATAAATATAGCGACTTTATTGAAAATCCCATTCATACATTTCTAATAATTAGTTTATTCTCATAAAATACGTGTAAGCTCTTTTCCCGTTCTTCCACAACCCGATTGCTCGCGTCTGTAATTCATTCAACCACATTGCTCAGTCTATAATAATGGTCAACTGGTCCCCTGAGACCTCGGATGAACAATGAATGTCGGCGTCGTATCATTTGCTATCATCCGGTCAATTACTGAAAATGTAATCCTGTTTTAGGTCGTCGCATAATTGAACTGAACCTCGCAGCGCTGTGTTGCATCCCAAACCCCAACCCACAACGCTTTCAATGGTATCCACAATATCCCATTTAAGCCGCCGCCGAGGAACCACGATTGTCAACTGGATATCGTAAATAATTCATCTCACCAGGTTATTGCACTCGCTGTTATTGTCCCTGTAGACATGATTCGGCTCCAACAACAAAACACAAGGGGGGATCTCGGACTCCAGGATTTCGATTCAGAACTTAACTCGTAATTTTTAAGTCTGTGACTCATTGGTTTCAAAATATACAATTACGGGAATATTGAAAACATCAATTCACAAATCTCTTAAGAGTATTTAGTTTGCAGCAGAATCTAAAACGAAAATGTGTATGAAATATGCTATTTAAAGGAATCAGAAAGTGAAATTCCATTCTTTAGGAGTAATAAATAAAGAAAATTTTTACCATAAAGGTGATAGGCAACATTTAAATTCGCTCGATTTGCTTGGAAAGAAATATTAAAACAGATATAATTTAGAATATCCTCAAACTAATATTACTGACTTTACGAGTATATAGAATTTTCCAACAAATGACAAAGAAGTCCATGTTTAATGCTGCTGGAAGAATGATTTCCTTGCAATACAATCATTCTCGTCTCCAAAAGATCAAACACGTGTAATCTGTTGTTTCTAATGCATGAGAGATTGGCGGGTGAGAATTATCTGTTTAGCGTTTTCTCCCACTAAAGTTTTCTCATTATATTACACAAGCGAGAATATGCTCGTACTTTATGAATTATTATAAATAACATTTGTATTGCATGGAAACAACGACAAAACTCTACAAAATTTGATTTAAAGACTTAACATGTAAGAAGAAATAAGAACGTATATGAAACAACCAATAAGACACTTTCAACAAAAATAAAATAAAAACTAGAGAGACACTTCCAACTCCTCTCATTTAAAATTATAAAATAGTGTAATGATTGTTTTAAGAAAATAATTCAGACGGATAAGAATTAATTAACAAAGTGTCTAGGAATAAATATTCTAAACTTCTAGAGCATGTAGGGGGCCAAAAACGGTCACATTTTGCTAATGAACATGTGGTCATACGAACATGGCGCATACGAACATCTAGTCAAGTCATACTGAACTGTTGGGGGGGAGGGAATGATCCACAAATTAGCTTTTGACTGCGACAGAACCTGTTTCTGCCAAACACCAGAGTACGATTAATTACTAATCAGAGGCAAATGTCATATATGGCACTTGATAATATGAAATTTCCCATCACATGTCCATTCGCAAAAAGTCATTAACTTTGAACACTAATATGCCCTAAACCTTTCAACATTTACTCTATCACTCGATACTAATGCTTTTTTATCGAAATAATGAATTAGAGAAAAGCGTTACCATGGAGATTCTGAACATGCGGGTACAACAGTCCCCATATTGACTTTTCAGGACCCACATCTGGGGTTGTAATGGAAGCACAAAATAGTCGTAATGTGGACAGGACGTCAAGAAGATATGAATTCACGGGTAATGGCAAATGCTGCACAACTGGAAAAGACGGGTTTGAATATCCGGCATCATAGATACTACTCTACCTCAATCGACGGATGTGCCACTCGCATAAAAGTTGAGAAATTTTTTGACATTTACGGAGACAATTGGGGTGCTCTACTTCCATGCAACACGGTCCAACCTTCAATCGACCTCTCTTTCGGGTGGTTTCGAAAATCCTAAATTGGCCAACGAAAATGTTGTCAGAGCAGCTATTACCGTCCCATTTCCTTCATGAAGATGATATAGAAATATATGTCCCGAAAAAAATCAAACAACATCAAAAAATTTCTCCCAAAATATATAGTAAACTAACCTGCAATCTCCTGCGTCTCTATTAAATTTGGGGTAATTTTTGGATGAGTTGTAATTGCAAGTTGAAAGCAAAGAATATTTTTTGCTAAAATGAAGTACATAAACTCATTTGGTGCAATTTCATTGCTCTTCCTAGTTGTATAGGCTACATGTAAAATACTTTTATACGTGTAACTACGTCTAACATATATTAATAATGAAGTTGAAACCATTCCAAACAACATCATGACCACTTTCTTTTAAGGAATAAAAATATCTTTGAACTTTCCGTGTGTAAACTTGGGTAACGTGACAAAGTGTCCTTTCCCTGAGAGACTTTTGATAATTTTGTACGTTGAGACGGACACAGGACTATAAAATGTCACGTGCGATGTGACATTTCCGACCACTGAGCGACAACCAGCGCCCTCTGTCACCGCCGCAGGCAACGCCGCCTCCCTTAGCCCTTCGTGCGGCCATTGCCCTTCCTGCAGCAATCCAAAGCTAAATTAACGAAGCTAGAAGGAAGCAAACCAACACAATGTTCACTTTCTTTTAGGGGGCAAATACATCTTTAAACTGTTCTTCTATAAACTTAAGTAAATGTTGAATAATGCCCTCTACCTCCGAGGGACATACTTTCGTACGTATAAGTAATCATTATTATGACACCAGTCCCGAAGTCTTGCAGACTTAGCTGAAATAGGTGTCTGATATTGATATGTATGTTAATACGAACGATGATATATTATGAATGATGATAGAGCACTGGTAGAATGAGAGACAGAGTAAAAGGGAAAATGACTGAAACCTACTGCGAGCCCGCTGATCCTCACTAATTCACGTGGACCGACCGCGATTTCAACCCCTGTCCCACCTGCGAAAGGTGTGGAGTCTGACCATTTCACGACGAGTTTCACGACGAATTTACCTTTGAGATTCGGAATAGCGGTCGGAGGACACAGGCTCCGAGCGACGTGGTGTCATTCACACACACACACACACACACACACACACTTACATGCACGGCACCACCCACCACACATACTGGCAGGCCGGTCGGGAGCGTAAATCGTGTTACGGCTGGGGTGGTGCCCCACTGATGGGGGACACCTGGTTGGGAAAAAACGTTGGCCAACGTACGTTGTCGCCGGGTCTCACCATCCAGCGGAGAATATCACCGTCACCTCCCGCTATACAACCTGCTCAACACCTGTTTGCCTGTGGCAATCTTCGATCCCTTTCCTCAAAGCCTGAGCAAATTTAAAAATAAATTAGTCTCTTGAATGTAGATGTGTTATAAATATATTTAATAAAATTCAGTGTAATTACCTATGTCTTCTTTGAAATTAAATATTATTATTATTATTATTATTATTGTTGTTATTATTAATGTTATTATTATTGTTATTATTAATGTTATTATTATTGTTATTATTATGTGATTATTATTATCATTTTTTCTCGTTAATCGGCCGACTAGGAGCACGCATGCAAGCATCCTGCATTTACCGTGGCTCAGTTTTTATTTATTATCACGGTGGCAAGTGCTTGCAACAACTTTTGGGGGGACCAGCATTTTTAGCTGGATCCGATTTTTATCCCCCACGGTTGTTAGCCCTGGGGGTATGGAAGATGAAATGATGATACGATGATAATGGGGGTGAAAGGACAACACATACAGACATACCCAAACACAAATACGCCCATGCCCGAGGCGGGACTCGAACCCGCGATCTCCTGGTCCGAAACCACTCCGGCACTACTGCCTTAGCGATCTCGGCCATCTGATCGGGATTATTATCATCATCATCATCATTATTATTATTATTATTATTATTATTATTATTATTATTATTATTATTATTATTATTATTATTATTATTATTATTATTATGTGCAGTGCAGTGGCGTGAAGTTCAGTGACGTTGTGTAACTGAGAGAAACGAGTGAGTAAGAAAGACATTACAGCTCGCTGTATTGCAGTGCGGTGAAGTGTGGTGAAGTGAAGTTTGGTGAAGTGGAGTTCTATGAAAGATTGCACGGTGAAATATTCATGTGATTTTGTATAGTTGTTAAGTTCTGTAATGTTAAGTTAGTGTATTCTGCCACCAAGTACTCACACTTAATTGCAGAATTATTAATAAAATCTAAATCTAATCTAAACACGTCTGGGACCAATGATTCCATCCATTGACGCACCCTGAATCACCAACCAACCAACCAACCAACCAACCAACCAACCAACCAACCAACCAATCTACCTACGTGACGCCGTTTGTGCGAACATGAGGGTCCAATAATAATAATAAAGGTAGAAGAAGACAAAACATGACTTTGAACACTTCCATCAGGAAGAGAAAAACATCTTTAAACCTTCCTCCTACTCACTTGGGCACACAATTACCTCCGAAGGACAGAATTGCGTACGGTTAAATGCCGGTCGCAGGAAAATAAAATGCCCCGTGCATTGTGATCGGCCACAGCGCGACGCAAGCAATGGTCATCTCCTTCGCCACGCACTTTGCAAGGCCATCTCTCTATCTGCAGGTATTGAAAACAGTACAAAAACAATAACATAACCACCGCTTCCTATAAGAGGACAATAACATATTTAAACTATCTTTCTGTAAACTTGAGTAAAAGTGAAATAGAAGGATCATCGTATTACAAGGAACACAATTTTGTACGGTACGAGTACATTGCACTAAATCGGATAAATAGTCATTGCACTTTATGCAAGTACTGCAAACCACCCAAACAACAATAACTTCATCTACACCTTCATTCAATTAAACAGCCTTCCATAAACGTGAAATAGTATCATTTTCCCGCAAGGAACATAATTCTGCACGTTGAAACACCGATTGCAAGTCAATAAAATGCCCCGTACAATGTGGTGTCATATCCGACCACTGCGCGTCGCCAGCAATTTCCCCCAACAGCGCCACAGGCGATGGCATGACACCTTTTTCGCCAGGCCTTTTGTAAGATTGCCCTTTCTCCAAGTATTGGAAACCGTCCAAACGACAATATCATTACCTCTTTAATTCATTCCCATCATTAAACTGTCCTTCTGTAAACTTGGTTAAACGTGAAATAGTATCGTTTTTTGCCAAGGAACACAATTTCTAACGCCGAAATCCTTGGTTGCAGGGCAATAAAACGCCCCATGCAACGTGGTGTGTCTGGCGACCACCGCGTCCCGGGCAGCGCCCCCAGCCATCAGCGCCTCCTCCGCGTCGCCCTTTGTGCGGCCGCGGGGAGGGGTAGGGAGGGGCGGGGGGCGGGGGGCGGGGGGCGGGGGCGGCGCAGCTGCATTGTCCCGAGGCGTCGCGGCGCTCGACGGCAGCCGCAGGCGCCGAGACGCGCCGCAGCAGCGCGAGGATAAAGGAGGACGGGCGCGGAGGTGGGACCCACGCGAACCGGAGGCCGGGCTGTTTAAGGGAAACTGTTTGGCCGTATCGACACGACGCACCCAAACTCTTGAATGAAAAGCCGTTCTCAGCGCACTTCGTTCACTGACGTTTATCCACTTCAATTTTTATTATTTTACGTTAATTCGTTACAACGTTCTCTCTATTACGAAGTACTGGCGTTGAACGTGGGTTGCAGTCATTCCCCTTTAACCAAGTCAGCTATCGTCTGTCATTGTCCTTCGGCCAAGGCCTCGGCGCCGTAGCTTCCTCCAGCTTCCCAGACGGTCACCCATCCCGGAACCCACAATGTTTCGAGTTTCGTAACCTCTTGTCTACAGAGATCGAAGTTAAGCGATTTTGGTAGCAACGCCAGTTTGGATAACTTTACAAAAGTAAAATCAGTTTGGTAAAAAGTATTATTAAAACAAATGTTTAAATATTTAATAGTTAAAGCGTTAGGAGTATCTAATTTCCCAGGATGAATTGTCAAATGTACGAATATTATGGTCTGAAACCTATGACACGCACTAATATCTTAAAGTTTTAAAATGTGAGTGGCTCGTAAACGATGCAAGGAAAAAATATTTTGTGATTAGTAGTTGGCGTAAAAGCATGGTAATGAAACCGTAGAAATTTATGGAATGGATTCTGGATAAGAAAAACTATAAGTTAATAATATAATATTTATGTTCGAATTAATCAATGAACAAATTAAGAAGCGATAATCAATATTTAAACACTAGTTTTCAGAGATGGAAGGAGATTCTGAGTACTAATATCACGAAATTCTCAAGATTACGGTACTGAAACGAAAATAAATAATATTTATCCATACGCTGCAGTTTGGAAAGCTTCATATGCGTTTGTTATCTAGACACCAAATGCTCAGAGACGAAAGAATTATCTGAACAATTACGTCGTTCGCTAGTCGTTAGATTGTCATCAATTAATTTTAAAAAACGTAACACTTATAGTACTCTAATAAATAAATAAATAAATAAATAAAAAATAGAGACCGAGAGAGGGAGAGAGTGGGAGAAAGTGAGAGGGGGAGAGAGGAGAGAGAGCTGGGAGGGTGAGAGGATCAATAAATCATCACTGGAGCTGTGATTTACATGCATTTACATATTTTTTCTCATAACTAAAACTACCCGTTTCAACAAATTGAATAGGTTTTGAGTATTTAGAATCAATTTAAGCAATTTTTATTTCGCATATATCACCATTATTGCACATTTTTGCATTTTTGGGCCATATTTGCATATTTTTTGTTGCATATTCACCCCTCATCCGCGGAAAGATACCCAAGATCTCTCAGTTGCATCAACATGTAAGCTGCTCTGACAGTTCTCTCACCACTTGCTATGGTACATCATGTGACCTGTTTTGAAGCAATGGCCTTCCGAGGATTTGTTTACGTTGCCATGGCCACGGACCAGCGATTCCGCTGACTCGACAAGCACGCTAAGACCTGTCATCGACAGTACGAGTGAGAGTGCATCCGCCGAGCGCCTATGCGTGCGCAAACGCGGAGTGAGCTAAAAGAGTCAGACCCGGAAATTTGTCGTGAATTCAGAGGAAGTCATATTTTTGTTGCGATACCTATTTTTTTTTATTTTGTGAAATGTACATTAACTTGATATCCCATTATTTTCCTAAGAAATGAATGTTCTTCAAAACTAAACTCTTGAATTAATGTTTGCCGCTTCTAACAATTTATATGATTTCTGTATCTTTTTTTTCTTCTGTAAACGTATTTTTCACATTACACTTTTTATTTATTTTTACACTTTCACATTACACTATTTCGCACATATTCCTTTTTTAATTGCATATAAATCACAGCCCTAATCATCACAAATGGAGAGGGTAGGATGTTTGGAATTCGTCTATTTCCTTTAAATACAAAAAAATATTAATATTAGGCTAATTATTGATACATTCGAATCAGAAACCTCAATCTGTCTAAGAAAATCGAATAAATAACACGTTGTGATCAGTGTATTTTTTACTTACTAGGAAATACGCTATCTCTGCAGCTCTTGGCACAGGCCGTGTTGAATCAAAACACGCAAATTACAAACAACCAAACACTGAGCAATTTCCAAGTGAACTGACCCAGTCATCTGAAGGAACAGAAAATCCCCCAAAGTTGGCCGCATCCCTTCTGCACCAAGCAGTGCGTTGTTTCGTAAACGACTTCGAATCGATCGCGGCAGCAGGCGACGTAAACAGCGACAGCGCATCGATCACTGGTTATTGCCACTCGAAGGCGGGCAGCGCCGCCCGTTTGTTTCTTCCCCGACGTTTATTTATTTTAATGTTTCGCCATCGGCGCGTCTGTTGTTTGGCGAACCGGCGCACACAAACAAGCCACGTCGGATCTGGATTCGCAGCGCTACCTGTCGACAGTAAATTTATTTCCTCATTCCGGACGATGTGGGGCGAGCCATTCCCCGCGCATCCCCTTCGGATTTATTTCGCATTTCCTCTCCGCTCAGATCGCTTCCGATCGGGTTTCTGCTTGTCTCTGGTCGTTCGTTCACCGAGAAGGCGAACTCAAATACAATTCCGTAAGCAATAGCCAAGACCTCTCAACGCCCTAAGCGGTTCTTATACGACAATATTCAAGATTTATATAATAAAGACACAAAGTCATACTTATAGCAGGGAAAACTAAGGAAATATTCAGGATTCAAGAACTTGCACATTTCATTCAATATATGATCTTACGAAATTTAGCAATGTCATTACTTTGAGGTTGAGAGAAGATAATGTGATTTAGCAAGGATCAATAGCTCATCAAATATTTTTAAAAGGCACGTGCTAATATTCCTGCTTGGTTTAGTTCCATTGTGTTTATGAATTCCGAACACTAATACCAATCGATTAAATATTTATATTTCACCAAAGCTCTACAATTAGCTTAAAAATATTTGGCCAATGCTCTCATTGGCAATCCTTCAGTTACAATTCCTCCGATTTGGAAATATCAGCATTACATACTACACAGACACATACTATTTGACTTATCATCTGCATCTAGCGCGTTATAATTACAATATAATTTTATCAGGTTGTAATCTGTTTATGAGAAAGTTATATTTATTAAATTACATTTAATTGGAAGATATGAAGTAGAGATATATTGTAGTTATTACTAAATATTATCATCTGCTACTAGATACACTGGAACAGTGGTGTCAAATGAAAAGAGCTCTGATAAAAATGAATTTAATAAATTATTTTTCGCACACAGAAAACAAAAAAGGACATAGAAATAATAAGTATCCCAATGATTGCCTCGTAAAATTAATCATCTAAATTTCATTTCTACGTATACATGAACGTAAAATCTCCTACATCTTATGCTTATAGGGTACAGTAAATACTCACATTAATTTTATTTCATTCAATATCAACATTTACTTTCCGAGTATCATTCACTCGTTAATAAAATCAGATGTCGTCGCAAATGTTCACTTTTTTGAAAATAATATTGCAGAATGTGGTAACTGTACAGCGCTCAAACATACGGCTTCTCAGTTGTTAGGAGCAAGCATTTTCAGACGAAAATAATGCGAAGCGGGGGGGGGGGAGGTATTACTTTTTACTTTCCCGTGGCTCACACAGAACAGCCAGAAGGTGAAGGGTTGTAAAAGGCGCTGTCGTGGCCGGATGCCCTCCTCCCCCCCCCACCACCACGCGGCCTTTTATCGGCGCATTCTTTCTTTCCGTGGCAACTCCCGGAGCGGCAGAGGGCGCGCCGCTCGGTGGAGGAATTTAATACTACGATAACGAGAGGCATTTGTTGCGCCCCCCCCCCGCCGAAGCGGCAGAAAGCTTCTCTGTGGGTCACAACGCCCGCGCACAGGAAATAGTCATTTATAATACTGGACGATAAAGAGGTACTTTATCTACGAGAGGAAGGTATTACCTCACGACCAATGACAGGAGGGAGTTTTTGAATAGATATAAGATTTGTATCGTTTGCGTGCAATATAAAATTTTATTTAACTGGTGTCAATACATGTAATTTGCGAAACACGAGATATCTTATAATCATACACTTAGAGGGCAGTGATGCTGACGCTTTGAGCATCATACCGCGGTCTTCTTCACTCGCACTACAGCCCTGAAGAAGACACATGTGACGCCGCGTCGAGAGCAGTAATACCGACGTTTCGACCATCATATCGGGGCCTTCTTCAGGGCTGGAGTGCGAGTGATGAAGACCAAATGATGGTGGAAGCGTCACCATCACCGCTCTCGATGCGACGACACTAGGGTCTTCTTCATTCCGACACCTTTCATGTGATATCTTAATTACCTACTATTGGGAGCAAGAGTTAGTAACATGGGGAATTGAGAGAAACACTTGACACTCATTTTAAAGAATATTTACGAGCGGTACAGAAACGAATCCAAGCCACTCGACCAATTTTTCGGAATCGGCCCACAACACATGCATTTGGACTACAAAACATGTTAGAGGAAGTAATTTATTGGAAATGGAAACAGGAATTATCAACTTTTTCGGCATCATGCTCATCAAAAATCGTCGTTTTTCGACTCAACATAACATATTTTTGCTATAATACGTACGAAAATAATATGTGAGAAAGTCAATATCACGCCTCTTATTTCATAAAAATGTGAACAGTTGAAGAGAGGTAAGCAAACAACAGACAGTATTTACATCTGTTATCGCTGCAATCCCTTCACAATAGTACTTTCTTAGAGATTTATTTTAATATATTTGAATGGGTAGTAGCAGCTGGTTAAGTGTGTATCACTGTCTGGAGTGCGCATAAAAGAGTAGATACAAGCATTCTTTTATCACCCATGGATGATAAAGAGGTACTGTAGTACAATATTATTGACCATTAAGACGTACAATATTATTGACCACTTAAGATGTGTCTATAATAACAAATTGTTATTATAAATTGTATTTTAATTGATTACTAGTAAAGATTCGTGAAAATTCAATGGCACAAACTCAGAGAAAACATACAATACTGTGACCAGACACGCGTTACCACTGTAAATACTAATGTAAAAAAATACTAATTTTACGATTTTTTTTAACTTATAGAGTGACTACTTTCTGGAAGGAACTGTATATGAAATGACGCACAAAATCAATCAACATTGAGAAAATTACGTTTTGAGTTTCTTCTAGTATATTGCACGAAGGTAAACTTATTTTCCCATTTAAACAACACAAACAGAAATTGATTTGCGAAGTGATTGCCGCATGCAAAATACAGAGCACCGCAGAATTCAGCTTTAATTGATGAAGACCTCACCGCAAACTATTATTTGTCGGATATTGTTTCTAACCTTTTGTTGGATTTTCTCTCTCTCCACAATCTCTTAGACACCTCGTACGTCGCAGAATCGTGATGGATGAAGTCAAATTGATGGGAAATCCAAAGAAGTTGCAACTTTCTTAACAGCGGGTAACTGAACTCACCCGCGACGCACTGGCAAAAAACTGATGGATGGACAGATGAAACAGAACCGATATATCGATTGGCGCAGGCACGTAAACAGCCTTCGAACTGAACAAAACACGATACATTAGCGTCTGTTTAATCATCTTCACAATCTTCTCTTGCAACTTTGTGCACTAGGCAAAACGTTTTCACTCCACTTAGGTTGGTTGGTAGGATGGATGGTTGGTTGTCAAAGATTCCGGGCTACTGTGGACATTTGTCCCGTAAGTGTATTGTATGTTTATTCATCAAGAGGTAGATCTTCAAAAGCCGCTCCAACCGGGACAATCTCAAGCTCATGATAGGTCTCCCGGCATGTGTGATAGCGTCGTGCATGTTAGTGTAAGTCATTCTACTTAAAAAGAATAAAATAAAAGTATTTTGATTTACTTTCACAAGCACATCTTCTCCGTAATTCCAAGTCTGTGGTTACATAGAGTGTAACCGTAAAGTGAAACACAGAATAATCTACAGGCAAAATTTGGGCGTTTGTGTGTAAGTGATCTAAAAAAGACATGATGCGTGTTTCAGTCTTTTGGAAAATGGGATCTCATAAGATAATGTATTAACCTTGGCATAATATATTTTGAATTTCAATATGTACTTTTAAGTTTTTTTATGACTAGATTTCACTTATTTCCTAGAGTATACGTGCTCTGATCTTTTCTTGTAAAATAAAAGTAATGTATACCTGCATATTTGTTAAAAATACAAATCTCGCATTTAACGTACTAGAATACTATTTTTCAGTAGATACAACAAATAATTACATAATAGAGCAACGTCATAATTTGTCTCGTCGAATATGCCATAATTGGCCGCTGCACTAATTTCTATGCCGCGGGAACATCCTAGAACGGTGAAGAAAGCAATACAAAATTTCACTCTGGGTTACGAGCAAGTCGAATTCGGTGGTTAATTTTGTAGTACCGCTCTCCTCGCGCAATTTTTCAACCGCACATGACGCGGCTGTGACGGGCCGAAGCACCTTGGCGGACACGCTGCTGACGGCGGATGCCCGCCCCACGCACGCAATACGGCGCGGGGGCGGGGTGGGGGCGGCGGCCGAGGATTACCGCGAGCTTACACTGGCCCCACCGCGCGCGGCGGGAGGCCTCCCGCGCCCACCTCGCGTTTTAATGGCTTTTCACGAGGGGGGTTTTATATTCACGTCGGAATTTCGTTCGAGGACAAATTGCCGCCGGCGGGTAGTTGATGAAGGCTTGGAACGGCTCATTATGTTCGCTGGAGGAGGAATTTGAGGTGCGTAAAGCCGTCTTCGCAGTGGTTAAAGATGAGTTGGGTGGCGACAGGACCCACCAAATGGACTCGGGCATTAGCACTTGATGTCTTCATAACTTCAACGAGAGCGATTTGGAAGTTGTCAGGTACTGTATGTTAATATTATGTTTTTTTGATTATTTAGTATATTTTTTGTGAATGAATTTATAACTATATTTTTTGGTAATTGATAAACTTTTTTACTCATATTCTAAATGTACAAATAACCACACATAATTCCAATGTAAAGTTTACAATGATTAAGTTAAAGAAACGCGTTTATCAAAAAATTGTATAGTAAAAAGTGTTGCTATGAATTTTACAATGGCATTTACAATGCTTTTATTTATTTTTAGTGATTTATTATTGAAAGTAATCTTAACAAATTAATAATGTCCAAAATGAAGACCAATCATGGATCAATGACAACAAAAAAGCTATTATTCATTTTTTCATTCCTCAAATTGTTTGAATAGATGCCACTCGAGTTGTGGAAATAGTCAAATAGCTCCAATAATAGTTTATGAATTCACTGATGATTTTAAAGCATACGCAGTATCGACTTTGAATATCATACATAAAAAAGTTTTCCTTTCCTAAAAGGTGCTTACATCAAAAATGCCCATTTGTACGCGAAATTAAGGGCACCTTCTGTAGACATTATTTTATTTTATTTTCTGCAGACACTTATTTTTCAGACGTCATTTATTTAGTACGTATATATGTACAGCAAGTTCTCTGTTGAGTGGGTATCATGATTATCTCTAAAATTAATGCGTGATACCATAAAATAAAACCAATTATTACTGCACAATAAACAACTGAATTCACGTTTGATAATTTTGGTTTCTGTTATACGTTTGGGCTTCTGTCATAATTTCTATTACATTTCTTTCTGAAGATACTCTAAAGTCAGTTACGAAGAAATTAACATTTTAAGGCAGATCGATTAAGTACTCTGAGTCACACGATACTTTCAATATATTTGAACGGTATTATGATACACAAACGATTACTTATTTCACAAACTTTCAGCGAAAATACGCCAGTTAATTGAGGTGCAAACCGTAATGGGCTCATCGTCTGCAACCTTGCAATAAACAAACACACTTGTGTGGAGAGAGTACTCAATAAGCAATGCGCAAAATGGAAGTTGTATTTTCAATTACATTAACAAACACATTGAACTTTACATTCACGACGAAACCGACAAATTCCCCAATGTTAGATCTGCCGCAACTTATGCTTATAAACTATTTAGCTCCTCCCCCACAAAGCTTGAAGAAGCAATTGAGAACTTTTCCAGTTCACACTCTCTTCCAATATCGCTGGTTGCGTGTTTTCGACACTAGCCACATAGCTAGCTGGAATTCAGCCGCTCTCTGGAGAGCTCGAGCGGCCGGTTGAGTAGTTTTCCGTGGTTTCTCCGATCAACACCAGGCGAATGCTGAAGCAGTACCGTAACAAACGGGCCACGGAGCTTGTTCCGCCTGGGGGATATACTTGAAGGGGAAATCTCCCGAAAGTCGACATTTGGGCCATTTGAGTAGATATCACCCAGCGGACGACGTTTGCCGCCATCTCCCGGAGTAAACCATTCACTACATTAACGAGATTAATCGCCATAGATGACGTGGCCGGAAACACCAAATAATCAACCTCCAGGTCACTGAAATGCTTTCATGTGCTTTGCTGCAACGCCTCTTCATATTCCAGCTACAGCTGTTTCTCGCAGCTGTATAAACCGTGGGGGGGGGGGGCGGTGAGCGCCAACCGCAGTTCAGCTGAGCCTCCGCGGCGAAAGGTTGCCCTCGAACTTGGAGGACGAACTCGAGGAGCGAGCAGGTGCCGAGAGCGCGGGCCGCCTCCAGCGCCCCTGGCGGCCGAGGAAGGTAATAATCGCGCCAGGCGCCGTCGATGGGGTGATGCGGGGCTGATGGGGCGGAAATGAAATCTCTGTCAACAGAGCGAGCGCTACGCGGCGGCCGCTCGGACTGCGCGGGGAAGGAAGCGAGTGGAAGGTGCGAAGGGGAGGGAACATGCGGGAGGGAGGGAGGAAAAGGAATAACGACTGCAAGGGAGGTTGAAATGGGAACAGTGAAAACAGAAGAAAGTTGATGTATAGAGAGTGACAAATGGTAGGTGGATGGGTGGAAAATAGGGAGAGAAAGAGAGAGGGGACGCAAAAGATGGAGGGTAGAAAAAAGAGTGGTTGTGAAGGGAAGGTAGAAAAGGAGTAGGAGAAAAGAGATTGGAAATGTGGTGGAAGATAGAGAGGTAGAGGAAGTGTTGGAAGAGAGATATAGTGGGAAGGAGATAAGCTGTGAATGAGAGAGAGGTGGAAGGGAGAGAAAAGAGAGAGATTTGGAACGAGGAAGGTCGTGAAAAGAGGAGGGAAGTAAAGAGTGAGGAGAGAGGGGGAATGGTGAGGGCTGAAAGGAGGGAGGGGAGTAAAGGGAAGGATTGAAAAGGGCCATGGCCGACAAGGCACAGGATGGAAAAAGAGGAGAGTGACAACGAAGGTGGAAAATTAGGAGGATTGGAAAAGGGAAGAGTGACAGGTTAGAAGGGCGGAAAGTGAGAGTGTTGAAAAGGTGACGATACGAAAAGGAGGCGGGAGAGAATTGTGGAGGGTGGAAAGAGGCAAAGAAGTAAAGGGGGCAGGTGGTGAAGAGACCTCCCCGCGATTGTGCTGGGATAGCGCGGAGGGCGGACGGCGGAGGGCGGCGGGCGGGCCGCGAAGGTAAGCTTCCTAAGGGGCGCTCGTTTAAGCCCCGCGCCGAGGTAGAAACGGGCGGCAGGTGTCACTTGCAGGCGGAGGAGAACAAGTGAGCACTCTGCTGCGGAATGGGGCCGTCGATTTTATCTTTTTCAATTCAGCTTTTTGTTCAAGTGCTTTTATTAGGTTCGTATCAATCTTGGGACATCTTTCCTTGTGTTTCTCTTTCACTTTTCCAGCCTTCCTTTAATATTTCCTTCTCGATTTTATTACGGGTATCCATTTCAAAGTGGAAATAATAAAGACTGAAATTAAAATTCAAAACCTATTGAGAATTCAATCTTTATAGAAAATAAATTAGGTGCCAAAATGTTTAAATTTTAATTATTTTACAGTAAAATCAATTTTTTATAGTTCATATTTTTTGCAGATCGGTATTACTGTCGCTTAATACCAGTTTCATGTAACATTGGTTATTAGCAAAAAAGTTGAATGGGAAACATGTATTGTTGGATGTTTAATTGGTAATCGAATAGTTAATATTTCTTATTACTCTTGGATTCTTTAATGGTGGGAAATATACGTGTTTTTGACAGCTCGCTTGTTTGATTTTTGCAAGGGGTGAACAATAGAAAATGTATTTTAGGATCATCCATTCTCCACCCCAGGCGGGCACATTGAGATGACCCGATTATTGCGGGTAGGATTACTGCGCAGCAAAGTTAGTTGCAGAACCACCTTCATCGGCGCTGCTTGTCCGGCCAGGCAGCATCTCCCGAGGAAATTGCGCGCTCGTCGCCAGGCGGGACGCAGGCAGAAGGCAAAGTGCGGGCGGTGAACAATGCGGAGGCGGGGGCAGAAGCGGAGGCGGAGGAAAAGTGGAGGCAAAGCAAAGGCGGAGGCAGAGGCGGGGACAGAAGCGGAGGGAGATGGGGAGGCAGAAGCGAAGCAGAGGCGGAGGCAGAGGCAGAAGCGGAGGCAGAAGCGGAGGCGAAGGCAGAGGCGGAAGCGGTGGCGGGGGGTGGAAGAGGGGGCGGAGGCAGAAGCGGGGGCGGGGACGGAGGCGGGTCCCTGAGGGCGTTGGAAGGGCGCGACAAGGAACAGCTGCAGCCAGCGCCCTGCGCCACAGCTTCCCACAATCAGATGCCAATCAGCGGCCGCTGCGCCCCTTTCCCTTCTACCCGCCTCAGCCCCAGCGCTCGCCCAGTCCAGGATTGCCAGGCGGGCGCCTGCATTTGCCTCGACATAGACTTACAAAAAGCACGAAAACGACAAAAAAGTGCATCTAGTACATTTTAATGTTCAATAAACGTTACGATTTTACAAATTTTAGGGCATGTTAAAGGGTAAAAAATGATTAGTTTATGCCAATTATTATGTAGTGGGAAATTTCATATATCAGAGTTAACATGTGACATTTTCCCTTGATATTTGGGCAACATTGTATGCACATATGTTTGACAAGTCAGGTACATCACAGTCAAGTAGATTTTATGTACCCATTGAATATAAGAACATTTAAAGTTGCCTAAAATCGTGGACAAATGCCAATGTACATAACTTCGCTACATGCAATTCCCACAATTCGCAAACAGTGATCATTTTCGACCTCTCCATATGCATTAGTGCATGCTCCCGTGCGGGAGTCAACTTGTCAGGAGTTATGTCCCCAAAGGTCCTCAAAAAATTCTGTTTAAGGGTCCATGAATCTCGTCTCCGTTTCATTATCAATGGTGTTACCCGAGTTTCAAATTCAATTTGCCCTGCCATTATAAGTGTAATATATTTTTCAAAGCTTTTGTCATAAATCTATTTGATGAACGTCTGGAGGGTAATTTCTTTTTAACAGCAACAAACTTACAGAGTTTTGAATAAATGTTATCTCAAAGATAGTAGAAAACCGTCTATTTTCTTGGGCGTTTTGTATAGTCAGAAAAAGAATATTTTTAAATATTTGAGCAAAAACTATTTTTTTCCTTTTGGTGATCCTTTGGTATAATAAGATAAAAAGTTGTAATCCTAATTTAAAAAATGGCGGTTTCATAATTCACTTTTTCAGAATTAAAACCATTGCCATTTCAACATGGTATCAGAATCCAATTTTAAGCAAAAAAAAATTATAAAAGCAAAAATTATAAGCTAATGATTTTATATTATTTTTTTTCGTTTTCTACGATTATACCACTTTCAGAGAGATTTTTTACACAATTTTGATTTTAAACGAAATTCGTCATTGCATCGTCAGAATCGTGTAACAAAAATTAAACCAGTTCATCCAGTAGTTAAATTAAAACCAAATTAAAATTCCTAACAATATACCCTTGAGGAAATTTCCTTCAAATTTACCACCAAGGAAACTGTTGGGTTCGTGAAACATTTAAATTCGCCGCGCGAGTGCCGGAGCTGCTGAAGTCGCAGCGCGATTAGGGCGCCCCAGCAGCGCTCGGCCGCGGAGCGAGTCTGGGCAGGCAGCGGGGCAGGCTGTATAGTGAGCGAGCCGGTCCCTCAGAGAGCAAAGTGGACTGGACAGGGAGTTATCAGCGAGCAGAGAGCGCTACGTTGAATAAGAACTCAGCGTGTTTTAGGTCGCTGATTTGTGCCCCTTCTGGACACTGGTCACTGGGCTACGGTTTTGGAACTTCAACTGTTGTACGCCTACCTAGGAATATGACTTGATTTAATCTTCTAGCGCTACAATAAATTTGTTTTTTCTGGTACAAGTGTGACTTTTGGAACATATAAAATAAACTGTTGTTATTGTACGACTTGAGTTCCTTGTTTTGGATACATTTCAGGAATACCCCAAATCTACGTGTAAAACCCGTAACAAGGCAACACAGCTTCAGCCCAAAAGAGGAGCCGTTCTCCTCCGTCTCTGACACTGTGGCAGGTACTTCCACCGCAACTGTCCTAATCTTCGTCTTCGGCCCCGTTCCCACCTCGTCCTGCCAAGCCTGTCACAGCTTCTGTCCTCCCTCTCTCTCCACCTTTCCTCCATCTTCCCCCTGCTTCCTTCTCATTTCTTCGGTCCAGTACCAGTCTTGCCATTGCCTCTGGGTAGGTATCATGCCGAAAGCTGCCTTGTTGTTTTTTAGTGTTCGTTGTAACATATGTAGTTCATCTATGCAAAAGGAGTGTGTCTAAAGTATTAGCTGACAAAACAAACAGAAAGTTACGCCAAAAAATAAATGATATATGCATTTTCCACGTAGTTTTGGAGTTTCAAACTTCCGTTTGTAAGCTGTGTAGCTCTGTAGTCAGATAGGCATTGTCCCTGTTGCGGATGAATTCACTACATATAATACGCCAATAATGAATATAATTATGCGTTCAAATTGCCTTAATACGATAATGTCATTAATAGTCGTAGTATGATAATACCAACACATATTCATGTTTTTGTCTGCAATTCAAAGCAATAAAAAAGTAAATTGTTGAATTTTCAACTTTCGAACTCTTTTCAAGCGAGAGCAATTTTCATGTGAATTATATCATTAAAATATATAGCAAAATTTCTTGTTTACAAACCAAGTACGTCATATTTAACATTCTCGTCGAGTTATTATCCACTACTTGATGACTTCATATCAGCAAAAATGTTGGAAAATAATTACACCTCAAACATTGCTCACAAGCTAAACATCACCCTTCCATTAGAGAAATCTCGGAATATTTTTATCCCTCTACATTATTATATTTTCCAAGGACTGGTGTAATTGCCGCAAGCTTTCTCGCTTGCCTACCGCATGTTGTTAGTGGGCGCTGGTGAAAACGTCTCGAAATAATTATAGACCAGCGCCGGTCGTGTGTGTCATAGCTTGAGATGAAAGCTGGTGGCGAACCAGAGAAAGGCATCTATGTTGGAAAAACCAATAAAAAATACAAAGAGTGGGGGGGGAGGCAGGGCGGAGAGGGCGAAAAAAAGGGCGGAAAAGGGCGGGAAAAGGACAGAAATGGGCAAGAAAAGATGGGAAAGGGTGGGGTAAGGCTGGGCTGTAAAGAGGAGGGAGGAGCTGTGAAGAGGAGGGTAGGGCAAGGCGGTGCTTTGAGGAGGAGGGCGTGGCGGGGCGGGGCGGGGCGGCGATCGGAGAGGAGGGCGGGGCTGGGTGGGTCTGTGAAGAGGAGGGCGGGGCAGGGCGGGGCGGGGCAGAAGAGGGCGAGGCTTGACGGAGAATAATATGCAGGGCGGGGACAGGGTAACGGGCAGTTTGACAAAATCCCTCAGTGGAGGGGAGGGGAGGGACAGGTCCGAATGCGGCAATAGCGTCTGATTTAAGAGGTATTTTAAGGGCTGGCTAAGGTGACAGCGATGGAGACAGTGGAGGCAGAGAAAACGAGGCAGGAGATGCAGGCCGTGGTGGCAACGTAGGCAGCGGCTACGGTGGCGGTAGAGTTGGTAAAGGCGTCGATGAATAAGGTGGTTGCGGTAATAGTTGCGATGAATAAGGTGAAGGCCACGAAGGCGGTGCCGGAGGTGGGTGGAGGGACAGGTGAAGCGGCAGTCTCAGCGGCAGATGCAGAGGCGAAGGAGGAGGTACAAGTAGAGATGGAAAATTATATTGATATTTTGATACATCACTAAAAGGTTTTCTATGTCAATGAAAGCAGCGACAAAGTACATCGATTTTTAATTTATCGATGATTTAAATGTGATTAAACAAATAGTATTTTCGTATCCTGTTTACATTTTTTATGAGACTACATAAATGAAATATATTTTATTGATTCATTCAGATGTTCGTTGTTAATCATATTTTATTTTAAATAATTAGTTTCATCTTGATCTCTACTCACCTGAAGTGAAGGTACCTACAGCAGATATTGAGCCAGTTTATTCAGTTTTGTTTGTTTTGTCAATTGTGTAGTTTTCACATGTAACAAAAGATATTTAGTTAAAATTGTAAAAATGTGGGACAAACTTCCAAAAATACCAACATAGAAATCTCTCCCTGCCCAACAGTAACAAAAATTTCAAAAAAAGGAGATACTGGAAATTGTATTTTTATCACGAGAAACTTTTTTTTAAAAATCTTCGATGTTTCTGGAAAAAAATATCGATCTAAAGAAAACATCGATGTGAATATCGATGTTTCTGGTAGAAAATAAAACATCGTTTTTTTTTTGGCATACCTAGGTACAGATGTGGAAGATACAAGTTGTTTCAGCGGCGCAGGCAGTGGCGAAAGCGGCAAAGGCGGGGGAGGCGACAGCGACGGTGGAGACAGCGGGGGCGGCAGCGGCGGATGTACCGGCGTGAGCGCGGGGGCGAGGCAGTTATCGGAAATGGGATAGACAGAGAGTCGGTGGCGGCGGAAATAAAGTGAAGCTAGAGGGAGATCACTAAAAGCCAAGGCGCTGAGTTGGCTATTGAGGTGCATACACGGTATGTGCGGTACGCTGCGACAGGCAAGGGCAATCGGGGATGGAAATCTACGGTATTGGACACCGGAGACTTGCTGGAGGTGGTTGTTGCAGTGCTGAGAATAGAGGGCGATGCCTGTAGTAGGACTTGTGGTTGGGGAGGTGGTTGACGCGGTTTCAGCAATAGCAATAGTAATTCGTGTTGAATGGGGATAAATAATGCCAAAGAGATGAAAAAGTGGTTGTTTAAGACGCGTTCTGGCGACGTAAATAAGAATGAGAACTAATTTACAGCCAATCACGAAACCATTTCAAGCTATTCAACGATGTGTTGCAAGTAGTTCGTAAAAACAAAGTAGATACGCCGCGCGAATGGAAATAGATGAGGTTGGAGGGAGGGGCAGGGGGAGGCTGTGGTTGTGGTAGCGGTGGTCGCGCGGTGGCGGGGGGGGGGCGTGGCATTGTGAACGCAGCCTCGTTAACACCGCCCGCCCTTCGCCGCACAATGGAGGTAAATTACAAGCGTTTGCTCCGTCTCGGTGAGTTGACGGCGCGCCTGGGCGGGACAGGCCAGCGCGGAGGCGGCGGCGGCGGCGGCGGCGGTGTCAGGTTGATGAAAGCTGTTTCGGCGACGGTGGCGTTGGTAAAGTCTGTGGCGGTGTCCGTACCGTTGATGACGGTGGTGATGCTGGTGGGTTTGGGGGCGGCGGTGGCGACAGCGTTGGTAAAGGCAGTTGCAGTGTCGTTAGTGTTGGTTGTGATGACGGTGGTGATGCTGGGAGTAACAGTAGCAGTGTCGTTCAAGTTTGTGAAGGGTGTTGCGGTGTTGGTAGCGTTGATGGAAACGTGTAGAGTGACTGAGATGGCGATGGTGGTGATGGTTACAGTATTAGTGTTGTTGTTTTTGTTGTTGGTGGTGGTGGTGGTAGCAATTGCAGTAGCGGTGGTGATCTCATTGGTGGTGGCGTTGGCAGGTGACGGCTGTGGTGCTAGCATTAGTGGTGAGGATGGTGACGCTGGCGGTATTGGTGGTGGCAGGAGCTGTGGCGGTGACTTTGGCGGTGACGGTGGTAGCGTTGGTGATTGTGGAGACGGTGGGGGTGGGAGAAGCGGAAGGGAAGTCGCACGGGACGGCGGCTGCCGCGAAGGCGGAGGCAGCGGCGACGGAGAAAGAAGAGGTGCGACAACTGCTAAGGTAACGGTCCGAGTCCCGGAAGTGTATTGATGGAGGTGGGGGGCGATCTTCCCCCGCTAGCTGGGGAGATCCAGTGCCGACCTACGTCGGCTAGCGTTCTTTTTACCCAACCAACCCAATCTTCCACTATAGTGGCACCGCACCAGCCGAGAAAAGCTCTAAGCTCCAGACTGGTCTCCCAAGAGTGCTAGTGTAGTGCGTCTACGTGTATATAAATAAGGGATGGGGATAGGAGAAGGAAGAGGAAGGAAATATCACGCACGCGATTCGTGGCCCTTTTGTTAGGGTGTTGCTCCGGCATTCGTCTGGTGTTAATAGGAGAAATCACTGGAAACTAGCGACCAGAGCAGCTGTCCGCTAGAAACATCCTCGTCAGCGGCTGAATGCGACCTATCCGTCCAGCTGTTGGCGGCCTTCATTGGCACTCGCGCCCTACGACCTTCCGGACAGAGACCCTGTCATGTCACCAGTTAATGCCACGGGCCGCACCTGCAGGTGTGTGGCGGCTGGGTGATGGTTTTGGAGGGATGGGGATTGAGGGGGCGCCACTGAGGCGGCAAATGATCGGGGAAGGCATGTTCGGAGGAAAAGGACGCCTGGATCTGAGGGTTGGGCGGAGCTTAAACCTTTTCATCGCAACGGGTGGCCCGTGAGATTAAATGATGAACAGCGAGTAAAGAGTGATATTTCTTTGAATTTGTTTACAAGTGGGCTGAGAGGGACTTTGGAGTTATTTTCAAAAGTAGCCAAGTAGAAAAAATGAACCCAAATAGATTATCTGACATAAATTTAAAAAAAAAATACCCAAGTAAATTGTATTACATTGTCGGAGGGTTTGACGTAACACTGTAAAGAACGGAAGTGAACTGGTTCGATTAGAATCGCGAACCGTAGCAGAGAGAAGACAAGCGACATATTGTAAAGGAGCTTAGATTGTATTAGGACTCAAAACACCATGTATAAAATAATTGTCACAAATTCCGTGGCGGTAGCTGTTATCTTGTGGTAATCCATAATATTGTAACGGAAATAATCAATCACAGAAAGTTAAGTAATTAATAAAATTATTAAACTTTTTGTAGACGGTTATTTCCTTTACAATATTAATTGTCACAAAATTAAATTTGTTTGGGAAATTCAAAAGGACACATCTGTTTCCCGAAGATAAGTGTTTTCGCAATTTCCCTTCAACTACCGGTCTCGTTGCGTCAGCAGTCCAAGGGCGTGGACGATGAGTGGCGAGAACGAAAAAAGAGAGTGCGAACTTAGTGGTGAGAGTGAGGACGGAGGAGGGGGGAGAAGGCGAGAACGAGGAAGAGCGTGAGGTCGGAGTCAGAATGGCGAGGACGCCGGCGATGTCAAGTTCGAGACAAATGAAGAAGAGAGAGCGCAAAGGCGGGAGGTCGAGATGCGCAGGTGAAGAGGAGTACGTGGGCGATGATGAGGAAGAGAGTGGGGACGGTGCCACATCGGACGTCGAGGACCAGGGTGAGGACGGGTTCGTAGCAACAAGAAAAGATGTGAGGACAGAGGAAGGAGGGCGAGGAGCACGAGAGGAATGACGGAGAGGGCAGCGAGGTCGTAGGCGAAAGGGAGGGATCTCGAAATTCAGGACAAATGCACAATTAGTTCCTTTAGGAAAATGTGGAAAATAATTGCCAATGTTTATGAATCATAAACAAATCTACTGACAGCATCTAATAGTGCCTAAATGACCTAAAAGATAGGTTTTTGCCTATTTTAATGTATTTGACTCAAACTGCCTAAAAATATAATATTAAAAAACTATTGTATTTATATTGCTCATTTTTTAAATTTTGTTTTACCGAAACAGAAATACTCTCTCGAATTTCCCGAAACGCGAATATTCCCTGATCGAAAACGCAATTGACTCTCCACCGAAATCTCATCCAACACAACGAACATAGGAGCGCCGCAAGTCAATCTACGTAAAAAGGAAGTTTCACGCATATCAGCACGCACTTCGTAGGCAAGTGTACCCAGTTCCAGCGCAGCTGCGTTTTGACAGTTTGAGGGTTATTCCCGCGGCGCGACATCTATGCAACCCAGGCGAGGAAAGACACAACCCAAGCAAAAGCCTGCAGTTGGAGAGGTGAAACTCACAAAATACGACCCAAGTCGTGAACCCGTAGAAAGGAAACGATTCATTTCAAGTTTCCTTTTGAGTGTGTATGTGTTGCTGTTACTGTGCTGTATCAATTGCATTGCATAAGTGTAAAGAACGATTTTGTAAACTACGATTTTGTAAGTGCCTAAAACGACACTTTAATGCCCAATAATGCGTAATTTCATAGGTCTACGCAGCTATGAGGAATGCAAGAGCCACCACGAGAAAGAGAGCGAGATCGGTCGCAGGTGCGGGGGGACGGACGTAGGAGGGGAGGACGGGGTGAGGAACGCAAGAGCCACCACGAGAAAGAGAGCGAGATCGGTCGCAGGTGCGTGGGGACGGACGTAGGAGGGGAGGACGGGGTGAGGAACGCAAGAGCCACCACGAGAAAGAGAGCGAGATCGGTCGCAGGTGCGTGGGGACGGACGTAGGAGGGGAGGACGGGGTGAGGAACGCAAGAGCCACCACGAGAAAGAGAGCGAGATCGGTCGCAGGTGCGTGGGGACGGACGTAGGAGGGGAGGACGGGGTGAGGAACGCAAGAGCCACCACGAGAAAGAGAGCGAGTGCGGTCGCAGGTGCGTGGGGACGGCCGTAGGAGGGGAGGACGGGGTGAGGAACGCAAGAGCCACCACGAGAAAGAGAGCGAGTGCGGTCGCAGGTGCGTGGGGACGGCCGTAGGAGGTGAGGACGGGGTGAGGAACGCAAGAGCCACCACGAGAAAGAGAGCGAGTGCGGTCGCAGGTGCGTGGGGACGGCCGTTGGAGGGGAGGACGGGGTGAGGGACGCAGGAGCCACCACGAGAAAGAGAGCGAGATCGGTCTCAGGTGCGTGGGGACGGCCGTAGGAGGGGAGGACGGGGTGAGGGACGCAGGAGCCACCACGAGAAAGAGAGCGAGATCGGTCGCCGGTGCGTGGGGACGGACGTAGGAGGGGAGGACGGGGTGAGGGACGCAGGAGCCACCACGAGAAAGAGAGCGAGATCGGTCGCCGGTGCGTGGGGACGGACGTAGGAGGGGAGGACGGGGTGAGGGACGCAGGAGCCACCACGAGAAAGAGAGCGAGATCGGTCGCCGGTGCGTGGGGACGGACGTAGGAGGGGAGGACGGGGTGAGGATCGCAAGGGGCGCGTGACGGGCCGCGAGCCCATGGGCTTCTCGCGCACGTGCCGCCAGCCGAGGCCAGCGAGCTCAAAGACACGCGCAAACAGCGACCGGGCCGCGGAGGGCGAGCCGCGACGCCGATCAACTAGCAGGGGCTACGCTGCGACTGGGGCGCACCGCCGCGCTACCAGAAGCTGATCCTGTGTCGCTCGAAATACCACGCAGGGAGTCCTTCCAACAGTAAAATCGACGGTAACTACTCTGATACCAAATACGGTAGGTTCCCGACTGACGGATATCGAAATAGCTAACATATATTTCAGCAGATTTCAGCAGAACCTTCAGATGGGACGAGGTATACTTTTTCGATATGGTTCTTCATAGTTTTAGCATGTAACTGCTCATCTGGAAGCACTGGCTTCTGGCAAACATTCGCACTTATTAAGGCATTCGAGCATTGCTGTACTATTACGCTAAAGGAAAAGCCACCATCGACATTGTTACGTTTTGCGTGTAAAAACATGCGCCGAATCACGAACTCACATGTACTAACATTAACAAGATTCATTGTAAATTGTATTGTGAGTGTTGTTTGAGAAGCAATTTATACCTATAAGAGTAATAATAGAAAATTTGAAAAGGGTGGGCTTAATCGCGGAACCAAAGAACGGAAGAAATTATGAAGCAAGCATTAATTTAAAAGTCCTAAACATGATACAGATTTTTTGTCTGTTCTATAAGACGACCACGATTTTGAAGATCGTGTTTTGTGAATCATCTTTTGTCTTATCTTCCGAAATATGCAATAGACCAAATTCAACCGCTATTGGAGGACAGTGGAGGTTATCGGAGCCAGTAGGCCAAAGCAGAACCATAACAAACGGACGCCGGACCGTCAGCGATCTTTTTTCACCGTTTCTGGTCCTTTTCTCTCTCGTACACGACATTTCCATGCACTACACAACCACACAAGTCGGGAGTCTAGTTGGGAGATTAGATTTTGTCCCAGCTGGGGCATTGCCCTCCTGAGGGAGGCACTTGGAGAGAGAAACGCGAAATCACAAAGTCGGCGAGTATGTACGGGCCGGGTCTCGTCATCCAGCGAACGAGGAACAGTGGCACGTCTCGGGATAAAACTTTCACTTCATTTACGGGACAATTCATCATAGAAGTTCACTTTCTCAGTAACAGCAGTCAATTGTAAGACGTTCCATTTAATTTCGTATCTGAAAAGGCGAGAGAATACAAGGATAATTTCATAAATAATACACAGTATTTTATATTTTCTTAAATGTCTATTTGTTGGAGAAAATGTCTTCACAATTCTTCAGTGTATTCCATTCTTCTCAATTACCGACTCCCTACGACTGGAAAGCTTTGCAATTCCATCAAATACCCATTCTTTGCCCCCTCAGGAAAATGTTTTGGGTTACGGCTGCAGAAAGCTCATCAAGGAAAGGAAAAAACGACACAGCAGAGGTTTTTTCAATTTTCGGAAGAAGTCAGTTTGATAGACTCGTGTCAGGACTCAAGGTTGCATGCTGCAACACTTCCCAACTATATTCGTGAAACATTTTTGTTCCAACTTTGGCTGTGTAAGGCGAGCGTTGTCGTGGATAATGAGTGACCCTCACATAGCACGCACTACACTTATGGGACGAATGATATAAGTAGTTGACTCGAATGAAAATTGTACTCATTCAACATTTGTAATTTAACTCAATTTATTAAAAATAAATGCTACAAATTGATCATATCACATTCCAAAGGAGTATTCCCATTGAGCTTGATCAGCTCAGAGCGTCAATTAATGTCACTGCAGTGACCCTGACCGGGAAGTCCTTGGGTTTCAATTCCGACGGTAGCAGGAATTACCACACTGGCTAGATAGCTAGGTCGAGTTCAGCCGCCGCGCCGTCTGGGGGAGAATTCTAGCGGCTCCGGCCGGCTCTCTGATAGGTAGTTTTCTGTGGTTTCTCCGATCAACACCGGGCGAATGCCAGAGTAGTACCCAGACAAACGGACAGCGCGTGATGTTTTCTTCTTCTTTGCCCTATCGCCACCCCTTACGCCCACGCGCACACATACACACACATACATACACACACTAACTTACTAGCACACTACCATATACGTTGGGAGTCGAGTCGGGAACATAAAGGGTTTTGCCGGCGGGGCGGTGACGCACTGGTGGAAGAGATCTTGTTAGGGAACACCCTGCCAACCCTCACCCTCCAGCCGGGAACATCACCTCCTTCCGCCGCGATAACACCAAGCACTACACTTAGAGGAATAACGATCAAAAACAGTTGACGCCGTCGGAAACATTAATTAATCGATCGAATGAGTTCGACCGCCAGGGTTTTTATGCTTAGTTTACGAATTTTGCGTCCCTGACGCAATCTATTTCTGGGCTACTTGTTTCTGAGCAGGGTGCAAGAAACATGAAAAGAAACTGGCTTCTAAGAATTGTCTGTCAGATTACTATCGAGTTGTTTGGGCTCTATGAAATACGAGCATGCAATGTGGTTGTGATTACTTCTGCTTTGGAAATGTTCGTTCTTCTTTGATTCGAAGAAGCGGAGGGTAGGTTTACAGTTCAAAAGGCCGACGCAAAAGGCAAAAGTCCGAAGGTAATAGAAGTGCAATATTGCTTTGTTTCGATTCACTTAAACACGATTCCAAGAATATTTATTTGGAAACTCGTATTTGATACATTCCGTTTCATCTCAATATATTAAAATGGAACGAAATATGCAGTAATAGGTAAAAGAATATGGAAAAATATCTTACTATACGAAAATATTAAAAAATATATAAAATAAAAATGGTATTCATTCATTGAGATTGTGATGCAAACTACAAACATTATTGAATGTCAGTGTCTTCAATCAGAAAAAAAGTATTTACATGAAAACCGTTCCTGAGTAAAAAACAATTTAACCTCAGGTTTACACGTCATCTTCATGGAAGTTTTAATAATTATCAGAAGCGCACAGTATAGTAGGGGGGGGGAGGCAGCTGAGGCAATTTGCCCCAAGGTCCCGACTCATTCAGGGTCCCTGAAATCTATAGACTATTTTTTTCTATTTAAATTAGACGGTATTACTTATTTATCAAGCGTGGAAAAATAAATTATGTTTATGTACTGGAAGCACAGCAATAAGAAGCCGCTTTGCCCTGAGGGTCGCGTGTTTTCTCTGGGTACCCCTGTCAATCTATTGATAATTTCCCGTTCTCGCCGAAATTGAAAGAAAACTATACAATCTCCGACTATGTGAGCGGAGCTTATGATGTTTTTTAGATATCCAGGAGCTTGAGAAATAATACAAAAAATATATTTTAGTAGTTTCGAATATGCGCATAAATTGACTCAAAAGTATGGAAGTAAGTTCTAGCTTGTGGCCTTGTGCGGGGTGACAATGGTTTCCTTAGATACCCATAAAATAGAGAAAATCCAACAGAAATTAATCTGTTTCGATTCTGAGTGAGAAATGCAAATATTTGATTTCGTTATTCCGTTTATTCCGATACTGGCCTTATAAATTGAATTCTCATACGCACTGCCTCACTACTACTACACATACTCACTAGCTAACGTCACGTAACTAGGAAGAAAGAAGCTTCAATGTTCACGTGTGCCGTTTCAGATGAGCCAATATTTATCGTTTTGATAAATTTAAAAATGAATAGTGTTGTTTTACGTTTTTCCAACATTGTAAGTGTTTTAATGGTACATTTTCGATTTATCGAAAGTAGTATCACTTTCTCGGACTAATTGAACTAAAATAAAGTCTCAATTCCACAGTGCCCCGATACAATTTGCGAGGCAACCGCGGATTCGTTCGCCAGTTGGGAGCTGAAAGCGATCGTAAAACGAAAAAGAAATCTCGCCCGACCGCCGACGAAGATGGCCAGCGCTAGTTGCCCCATCGCCCGCCGTGGGGCGCGTCTGCAGCGGCCGTCGTTCCCTGTAATGACTGTGGAAGAGCCGCAATTGCCCTGCCGGGTGGCTGGGATCGCTTTGCATGACCTACATAGCCCAGACGCGCCGAGGAGCGGCGGCGGTCGGGCGAGGGGGCGGGGGCGGGGGCGGGGGCGGGGAAGCAAATCTGCGGCGAAGGGGTGCGAGACGGAGCCGGCGAGGGCGACGCCGAGCGCCCGGGGGACAGCTGCGGCGGTCGAACTGCGACACGTCCGTGAAGACGCAATATACATCTGTTCGTAGTACAGGAAAAGGAATCTCAGCTTAAGAGACTGTGGAGAATATGAAAAAAAACTAATACTTATTTGTATTATATACATTATCCATAATAACTCTTAATTAATAGAATGAAGACCAAAATTAATAAAATTGGGTTGGAAACGAAAATAAAAATGTTTGTCGGGTTGAGGGAGGTTATCAAATAATCCGAATTGTGATGTCAATGGTACGTAGTAAAGGATAAAAGAGTAGGGAGAAAAATAAGAATACGAATGTGAATCATTTAGAATACGAAATGTGAAGCAGAAATGCGTTAATGTTTTATAACTGAAAATACGCACATGACACGTGCACGTGCACAAATTCGAAAGTGGCAATTTATTAGACTACAAAGAAAAAAATATAATATAAAGAAGTTAATATAACAGCTCCCGCATACTCGGCTGCATCACAACAGTCAATCACAACTGGGCACTCGACATTTGGGGACACTACACTTGGTTACTTCGAGGCACGAAAAGGTTCGTAAACTCTGAAGTTTAGTCACAATCATGAACAAACTACTGGGTTAAATGATGAGGTAGTGGTCTGATCGGTACGAGTAAAGCCACAATGTTGTTCTACTCATTAAGAATTGTGTGTGTGTGTGTGTGTGTGTATGTGTGTGAGAGCGCGCGCAGAAATGATGCTAAAAGCGAAGTGGCTTACAGTGTATTTCAACCGCAACTAAGTAAGGAGATGGTTTTCTACAGTGCTTGAATGCCCATCGACAAAATATGGTGATAGTGATAGTTATGTGGGGTATACTATCTTCATGACAATAAAAATGATGTAGAAGGCGGGTTTGAATGTAATGGCGACAGACACAAAGAAAAAACTTGCTGCACTGAGAGGATTAACTGAAACACTCATTTGGACAAAAATGTCTGATTTGGGCAAATAAATGGAATTGGAAAAGTATGTGAAGATAAATAGAAACCGAGATAAAGAGATTAAATCAAGTGGGAATATCGACATACCAAAACTTTTCTTCCTCATTCCCCAGTAGGTGTTATTACTAAACAACTACTGATATTTTTTTTAAGTAAACGACTATTCAAAGACCATAAGTTTAGGAATATATTGCACCGAGAAAGAAAATCCCGACATTAATATTCCGGTGGAGGACAAATTCAAAAATTATTTTGAACTTAAGCAAGTTTCTAAATGTCAGAGATTTTAATGCATATTGGAACTATACCATATTTATTTTCACTTTCATCTATTCGAGGAAAAAAAATAATGAAAAAGTGTCCGGCCATTTTCCAGATAATTTTGAAAATGTACCACGGGCTTGATGTAAAAAAAAGCGAAATAATAATATCATGACGATTTCCAGCACGGAATAGGTAGGAGTTACTCTTGACGTATTAACCCAGTTTCAGCTAAAACGCTTATAATCTGAAAGAGTTATGCGCCACATATCAATCCATCCATTCATTCATTTATCCACCCAAGCAGATATACCCATTCTAACATGATACAAACAACATTTTTGGCTTCGGAATTACGTGTATCTCTTTGCCATCTGCTTGAATGTTAATGTCTTTGGAATATCACTAATATATCGTAATTGTGATGTGTGTGCGAACTCAGAGTTCAAAAGAACCTTAAAACACGGTAAAATTAATTAGAATAATTCTACATCGGATTATTCGACATCGTATTGTCTAGACGATTCCAATACGTTTTCCCCCTACACAATAATTAAAGGAGGAAAAGATGGTAGTATAAGAAACAGATGCGGGCACAAACGGGGCTGAAGCTGCAGCCGCAAGGGGTGCAAAGGCGAAGACGGAGGCCGAGATGGAGCGGGAGATGGCGGAGGGCGCCGACGGAGGCAGACGCGGCGGCGGCGCGCAAGCCTTCGCCCGAGGCAATCTCGGCCCGTAATTAGGAGCCCATCAGCCAGCGGCGATGGCGCGCGGCGATTACCGTTGGATTAACTGTCGCCTGGGGCGGCGGCGGCGGCGGGAATACGGGCGGCGGGGACGGACGCGGCAGCGGCGGTGGTAATGGAGGAGAAAGAGGCGGCGGCGATCGACACAGTGGTGCGGGAGAGGGAGGGGGAGAGGCAGGGAGGGGAGAGGCAGGGAGGGGAGAGGCTGAGGCACAGAAGGCGGGAGTGGGGATGCGGTGAGGTGGTGGAAGCGGTTGCGTGGCTGTGAGAAAGGGGCGGGGCCGGTGTGCGCAGGAAGTGGTGATAATGTGGTAGAGGGAGAGGTGGGGTGAGATGGTAGAGAGGGATCGGTGGTGGAGGGAAGTTGCAAGGTAGGGGAGGGAAGACTGGCGCATAGGGAGGGTAGGGAAGGGCGGGTGATAGGAGGGGTGGGGTGAGCTAGTGGAGCAGGGGAGGGGAGGCGAATAGGGAAGGAGAAGGGTGTTGAATGGGAAAGGGGGGACGGGGTGGAGCAGGGGAGACGAGTGTGGGGTGGCGTGGGGGTGGGGGTGAGGAGAAGGGGTAGGAGGGAGGAGGTGAGGGAGGGGCGAGGGCGGCAATGGTGATGGTGGTGGTGTACAGTTGGGCGTTGAAGGAGCAGGGAGGGTGGGGGGGGTAAGCGAGCCGTGACGAGCGCGATGTACAGACAAGGACGCGGCGTGCTTGGCCGGGGAGACGAGAAGCGCTGTGACGCGGGGCAGGGGGCTAAAATGGAGCGAAGCGGGTAAAAACGGGGCCAAGCTAAAAGAGAGGAGAGAAAAGTGTGTTTGAAAATAGAAGATACTTAAAGAACTGCGAGGAAAATGTAATTAAAATGGCGCAAAGAAATGGAATATGAAAATAAGACAAGTTAAATCACTAAAAATGTATACAAAGATAAGAAATGCGAGGTGATAAGAGATGCCGATCGTAAATATACAATGAAAGATAGGACGAAAACTTATACGTAATACAATTAAATTGAAATAATGAAACTAGAGAAGAAATAAACAAGAACGGGTGAAATGCTAGAAACAGGAAATAGATGTATACACATCTTCTGAACCGAAATACTACTTGATTCCTCTTTTCTACTGATAAAAGAACCTGATTCATCTCAGCGAGGGATGCAGGACAAAAGCAGTAAGATTCTTCAAATGGTGTATGTATAACTTAATTTTCTCTCCTCCATAATAGAGATAAAGATGATTGTTATGTTTTTTTAAGAAATATTTCTTACAAAAGATTAAAAGATTTTACACGATTAATTCAAATACTATTTTCCGATCATTTGCTAAGGTTAAAATATTTTATTTGATCAAAAGTAAAGGGAATGCAAAGAGACATTATGATATAAACATAAGAATTAATGCTGTGTTCACTCGTACGTAAAATATTTTCGTTCTACTTTCGAATTACGTGATAACCATGAAAATTATTTATCACGCTACACCATCATTTTAAGGCCGCTCTTAAAAATGGAAACAATTAGAAGTTATTATATTGAATACAGTACAATATATTAATTTATGCAGAGACTTCTTGGCATTTTGAAAAGGTAGATACTGCAGCAGATTAAAATTAAAGTACTCATTAACTTTCCAATACTTTTTTGCAATCATCATACCATTTCCGTACTTTTTCAGACTCAGACGTGCTGTAGCTATAGAGAATGTCTCATTTTAATAACAAAAAATATTTCTTCGCAAAATCAAGAAACAGATACAAACATCGAATCCTTTTTTAATTTCAATAGTTCACATCATTTTCATTAAGATTCTTTTTAATTAAGATAGCCTTGTGAATATATCGAGTAATTAATTAAATTATCTTCAATGTTCACGTATTATCAGTGTTCACAATATTACCGTTTATTCGATTTTTCATTATATGATTTTTAACTCATTGCGAATGCAATAATTATTAGGTCGCCATTTAATCAATACATTTATTTTTTCATGCGACCTATAAAATTCAAACTGCGACTCAGAACATTTTCTATAAATTTAATGGCCCGATTACAGTACCTTCTGTTTTCTTGTAGAATGTGTAAGAAAGTAAAAAAGAAAAGTTAGTTATTGTATTATATTTATTTACTAACTAGTGGAGCCGGCAATGATTCGCTATTGCAATGCACTTCACAGACTACCAGTCACGTGATTGCTCATCACGTTTTCCGTCTCTCTCTCTCCCTTTCTCTCTCTCTGTCTTTCTCCCTATCTCTCCCTCTCCCTCTCTCCCCCTCTCTCTCCCCCCCCTCTCTCCCTGTGTCTGTTTCTCACTCTCTGACTGTTTCTGTTTGTTTCTCTCTCTGTGTTTCTGTCCTCTTCAGTCTCTCCTTGTATCTGACTCTCGGGAGAAATTTTACAATCGAAGAGGGAGATTTCGCAATGAAGACATCTTAATACTCAAACTGTAGTGTGCAACAGGTTGTGTCAAGCGCAGATACAAAGAGCGCCCTATTCAGGGCGGAGTAACCTATAGTTGATGCTATACATTTGTTTATTAGCTTCCCACGAGAAATGTACGGCGAGACTATTTTACAACTCACAAGGGGTCTGTCGGGGTTTGCGTAGGCGGAATACGAGTAACATGAAAATTAGTGGAAAGGTTCGCACGAGATATCCGTACTCTCGACGACCGTTTAAGTGCGAACGAACGCTCGCTTTTTAACGGCCGTGTAGTGCACTGATAACTCGTGCGAACTCTTGACTTTCAGATCGAGATTATGTGGTGTGCGTAGTACAGGTATGTCACCAGACATCTCGACAATGCCAGCACATTTAGACCCTTGAGGCCGTTTGTGTGAGATTTTTCGTTGATAGCACGACAGATGTGCTCTATGAATAGTACGCATGCGTGAACTTGTCGCGAAGGACTCCTTCATATTGTGTTTTAATGTCATTGTGCTTTTTCTGAATACCATTTGTGGGTTTATATGAAAACTGTAAGGAAAAGGGCAGTGGGGAGGGTTTGGACTGGCTAAATTATACTGTGATTTCACTGATTATATTGGCACCTCTGAGTGTCCTCAAATGAGAAAGACCGTGACCTCGGAGCAGCCGTGACCGCCAGCAGCTCCCGGCGCCGCGTGGGGCAACCAAGGCACCGAGGCCCAGCGCCCCTTGCCAGGGAGATCGACGGCGCTTCCTGGGAAAATACTGTTTGTTTGGGTTTCCAAATAGGTTTGTTTTCCGCGCAAACTCCCGCGCGGCCGCCTTGTGTACCCAGCGGCGGGAGGGCGCCCGGACGCCGCGTGGGAAGAAAGTGGGAGCGCTTACGGGCGGGACACAGCGGCAGGAGCGCGGCGGTCGGGGAACGGCGACGGCAGGAGGTTTTTCGCTCGCGGAATGAATGCGTTTCAGAATGCAGTTGCCGTTATTAAGGATAACGAAGGGCTAACAAAAGTACGGGAAAAGTGCGGTGCGTGTTATTACTGTTAATGTATAAATTACTAGTCACTTCATTTCATTGCGTGTCCTTCGGTGAATATATAAGACTACGGAGTAGTCAGGTTCATTTTATCTATATTTTAACTTCTCTATTTATGTTTTTTTTATTTTTTTGTATTTGAATTATTATCTGTTCGTTTTATTTTCTTTTTTGCTTTTACTATTTGTATGTAGTATTTCTTTTATTTTTCATTTTTGTACTTTTTTTGCTTCACTGCCATGTTAAATGAGCTTACGTTCATTTACAGTAATAAAATATTATTATATATTATTACATTAGAGCGCTGATTTGTAAAAAAACGCCTACAATCAGTAGTTTTTATCCACTACGTCTTCCCACTCCTCCTCCTGATCTAGCATATGAAATGATGTGCAGAGTGCTTTTCGTCTCGTGTTATGTTGCGTGGATTGATATCTCTGGTAGCCGTAAGAAGTTTAAGACTCTTCAGTTACGTGCATTAATTATTTATTCGTGTTTGTGCTGTAGAGACCTTTACATGTATGTGGATTATAACCTTGCAGACAGTCGTACTGGATTGTGAACTGAGAAACGAGATTGACGAGATGCGATGAAATTAGTTGATGAATTTAGTGATATACCTCATTGATGATGCGCAAACATATCAGATTAACTTTCATGGCGTGTATTAATTAACATACTATTTGAATTTAAATTTCATTCATGAAATAAATAAATCGTCGTGGTTTGGAATATATCTGAAAATTTTGAAGCTTTAGGAATTCTGAATTAAAATACCACACAATTTTGATATTACTTATGATAATGTTTCATCATAGACAATTAATGGTAAGTGATCAGTATTTTGGTGGCAGAAGAACAGGAATCAGAGGAAGGGGGAGGGAGAAGTGTAGCGGCGACCGGATGGCGGGAAACGCTTGGTGGAGGGTGTGACAGCTGGACTTGGTGGAGGCGCTGAGCTGCGTGTGGGACGCCTCGAAAGTCATCGGGTAGTGAGATGCATGCAGCAAGTGGTTGGTGGCGTATGGTAGGCGGCTGTTGAATTAGTGCCGGGACTTAGGCGTTGGGGAACAGGCGCCGGGTCGTAGGCGTCGTGTCCTAGGCGTCGTGTCCTAGGCGTCGAGTCGTAGGCGTCGAGTCGTAGGCGTCGAGTCGTAGGCGTCGAGTCGTAGGCGTCGAGTCGTAGGCGTCGAGTCGTAGGCGTCGAGTCGTAGGCGTCGAGTCGTAGGCGTCGAGTCGTAGGCGTCGAGTCGTAGGCGTCGAGTCGTAGGCGTCGACTCGTAGGCGTCGACTCGTAGGCGTCGACTCGTAGGCGTCGACTCGTAGGCGTCGACTCGTAGGCGTCGACTCGTAGGCGTCGACTCGTAGGCGTCGACTCGTAGGCGTCGACTCGTAGGCGTCGACTCGTAGGCGTCGACTCGTAGGCGTCGACTCGTAGGCGTCGACTCGTAGGCGTCGACTCGTAGGCGTCGACTCGTAGGCGTCGACTCGTAGGCGTCGACTCGTAGGCGTCGACTCGTAGGCGTCGACTCGTAGGCGTCGACTCGTAGACGTCGACTCGTAGGCGTCGTGTCGCAGGCGTCGAGTCGTAGACGTCGAGTCGTAGACGTCGAGTCGTAGGCGTCGAGTCGTAGGCGTCGAGTCGTAGGCGTCGAGTCGTAGGCGTCGAGTCGTAGGCGTCGAGTCGTAGGCGTCGAGTCGTAGGCGTCGAGTCGTAGGCGTCGGGCCGTCTTGAAAATAACATCCGTCTTGAAAATGAAACTGAGTAGAGTCTTTGTCCAATTGGTAAGAGAAGCGTAATACTGGAACGTAAACTATGTTTAGTGAACTTTTTATAGATATAAAGCACATAACCGGAATCTTCTTGTAAACAATGAATATGAATGTATGGTGTTATTATGTGATGATAATATATTTTTACCAAAATGCCACAATTATAATACAACTAGCTGACCCCTTGTGATTTCATAAAAAAGTAAGGATTGTTAAAAATATAAAAAAGATGCAATATATGCACTATAAAACAAATAAAAACCCTCAAAATATTGATTAATCTCGTTCTTATTTTGCAAAACTTATGAAATGGGGAAGTTTTACACATTCTGGAACATTACAGTCATTATTCTTTGTGAATACAGAGTTAAACATGTTTCCGAAAACGAAACTTAATCTTATATTTACCTAAATTTGTAGAAGTAACATGCAGTTGTCTATTGTAGACTATCCCGCTATCCACCTTTACATAAAAAGACAAAGAATCCCATATTATAATTATTATCACTAACTTTTTTGTAATGGAACACGTGGCAGACGATTGGTGGACAATGAATTTTATTTATATACACTCATTACACAATGCACTTAAAAGAGTCAATCTTGGAATTTAAAACACTGGCAATCTTTGCTTCAGTAACTATAACTTCACGATGCAAGGATGTGCGTGTATTGTAACTGTATTGTAGTTGGTCTGGAAAATGACGTAATGAACAAATGACGATAGATAAGCGTAGATTCCATTAATTTTACTATACTCATATTATTAAAATTTAGTGTTTTAACTATAAAGCAAGTTAATATGAGCAAGAGAAAACGCATGTAAGGACAACTACCTTTTACTTAAAGAAAACATGACGAGATGTGGGGAGAAGATAACTTCATTTTGTCTCTAGATGAAAAACCTTAGTGTTTGAAATACATAGATACATTTGCACGTTTTTTCAGATATCAAAAGAGTTCTACCCAAAATTCACCGAAAAGGGCAAAACTTAGGGAATAAAATAGTATATGCAAATAATTTTCAAAAAGTTCAACATTTATTTTAAAACTACCTGCGACCAGCGACTGTAAAGAAAAACGGAATGAAGATAGGTCACGTAAGATTACTATTTTCGCATTGCTTATTTTTAAAGACAACGTAGTTTGCTCCCTTTAAGCATTTTTATACATTTATTCTGGCTGGAAGCCAAGCTACGGAGATTCTCGAGTAACAAATCCAGTTCTTTCATCACAGACGTAAGAATAAAGCAACTTCCTTCGTTCTAAAGCGTTTCGTTAACATGTAAACGTACGTATGACAAAAGCTCACATATTCAGAATGAGCAAACTGAGGTTCTACACAATTTCACAACGGTCTGCTACACGCTCAAATAAAGGGAAATGATTCTAACAATTGAGCACACAAACTACCCAAGCTGTTTTCACGTAAATCTGAACATTAAATCACCGTGCATTTATCACATGAAAGAACGAAGCAGGTTTCTGCTTTCTAATGAGTTTCGTGAACACACAAGCGTACGTACGAACAATATGTACACATTGCTGCATGTAGTACAAACGAGGTACATAAACAATCGCCGTAACAACAGAGCAATATCTCAAACAATTGCGTACAAAATATCTCAAAGCAGTTTGGAAAGTAAAACGGCTGAAAAGTACTAAATTAGTACTCTTATTACTGAGTACTCATATTAAAAATGATCTTCTAACACTTAAATGACACGACAAAAAAGGTTTTTCGTGAACACATTTCGTTAACATACAAACGTTTGTAGAACAAAGCGACACCAAAGTTCTAAACAATCGCACATCCCTCTTCTACGCGCCCCAACAACGGGGAGACGTCCGCTGCAACGCAGCACACAAGAGCCCAAAACAGTTTTCGAGTACAACAGATGCACGGCCCTCCAGTACACAGCCGCGCAACAAAGCGCAAGCAAACTGACGCGAGAGCCCCTGGCGGGCGTCATATTGAAGACGCCGATCGCGCGCCTCGCCCGAGGTCCACCGCGGCCCGAAGCGCGCGGAAGGCACTTGTTCGGCGCGGCCCGCAAGAAACGGCATAAAGAGGGACACCGGCAATTGTATTAGCCTCTTAATTGCGTTCTCCTCCCGCCTCGCCGACGCAAAAACAAACGACGGCGAGGCTGCGAAGCGCGCCGCCGAGTAAATGGAGCCCTTAAGGACAATTCCTCAGCCGCGCGAACGGGCAGCGCGCGGTGTGGGGACGTGAAGAGACTGAGGAGGGGCGGGAAGAGAGCTGCGGGGCGGGGTGCGGATTGGAGCACGGAAGGAGCACGGAAGGAGCGCGGTGTGAAGCGGGTTGCGTCGCGAGACGGGGCCAGGAAGAGGGCGACGAGCGGAGTGCGGCTCCAGAAAGGAGCGGAGCAGACAGATTTGTGTGTGTGTGTGTGTGTGTGTGTGTGTAAGGGAGAGAGAGAGAGTTTGTGTGTGCGTGTGTTTGTGTGTGCGTGTATTTGTGTGTGCGCGTGTTTGTGTGTGCGTGTGTTTGTGTGTGCGTGTGTTTGTGTGTGCGTGTGTTTGTGTGTGCGTGTGTTTGTGTGTGCGTGTGTTTGTGTGTGCGTGTGTTTGTGTGTGCGTGTGTTTGTGTGTGCGTGTGTTTGTGTGTGCGTGTGTTTGTGTGTGCGTGTGTTTGTGTGTACGTGTGTTTGTGTGTGAGTGTGTTTGTGCGTGTGTTTGTGTGCGTTTGGGTGTGTGGTTGTGTGTGCATATGTGTGTATGTATGAGTGCGTGTGTGGAGGGGGCGGGTCGTAGACATCGTAGAAACGCGGAATGGCGTGGTTGATTGACAGTTTCGAGGCACGACAACTGCTACGGTCTTTCGTTCTGTTAGTGTGGCGAATAATTCTTTGCACCGTTGCTTCCCGCTGAATGAAGACATCCGGCGCCGAGCTACTTGTTGTATTACGGGGATTTTCCTTCCCTCTCCAAGTGTCTCCCCAAGACGGCCACCGGCCAAGACGAGACAAGCTCTAAGCTCCCGAATGGCCCCTGACATATGTGGTAAAGTGGTACATGAAAGAATAAGAGAGTATGAGTGTAAATAAATTATGGAAATATCGCTCTCGATTCATGGTTCATTGTTAGGGCTCTGCTCCAGCATTCGCCTGGTGCTGATCAGAGGCACAAAAGGAAACTACCGACCAGAGAATCCGGCCGCTACAATTCTCCCAGAGACAGAGGCAGGATCCTAACCAGTTTCGAAAATCCGGCCCTTTGGGGGGCTCGACCTCTGTGGTCAAGCAGAGAAGCGGCAATGTCTGATCTGGGCTCTTCAACTGATCGGTGAGCGGCAGGCTATCGCTGCGCGCGGGGCAGAGAGGGGCGGAGCGCAGGGGCCCGGTACTCTGATTGTGGGTGGCTTGGCTCAGGGGAGATGCGTGCATCGCGCCTGGGGGGCAGCTGTTGTGGAATGATTGGAGATTCCGGGCGCGTCAACTGCTAATGACATGAGTCCCGTTAGTGTAGTGAGTTATTTTTTCCCTCCGGAGGCGGCGGCGGTGATCTTACCCAACTGGATGGTGAGATCCGGAAAGTGGGGTTTTCCTCAACCAGGTCCGCCACCAGCAGGGCACCGCTGCAAGCTCGGGACCGGTCGCCCGACATGTGTGGGAGTGTAGTGCACGCAAGTGTAAGGGTATGTAAGGAGTGAGGAAAGGATAAAGAAGGGAAAGAAAGGATCACGCGCGATCCACGGCCCTGTTAGAGTAGTGCACCGGTGTTCGTCTGGTATTGGTCGAAGAAACCAAGCAAAAGTACCGATCAGAGCAGCCGGCCGATGCGATTCTCCTCCAGACTGTGGCTGAACTCCACCTAGCAGTGTCGCAAATCCCGCCGCCTTCGGAACTCAAACCTAGGACCTCCCTCTCTGGGCTCTGGGACAGTCGTAGGGTCACTTGGGACGCGCGCGAAGGGAAGGTGAAACAAACCAGGAACAACAAGATCATATCCTAAATTGGAAAGTTGGGACGCATAATTAAACGTAAATGTATTTAATGATCAACTTATATTTAAGAGGGAAATCAGTTGACTTACATAATCTCAATTATTGCGACGGAATCAGTGGTCTGCTAGTGTTGTGTATTGAGATCTCGCGTTCAGCTTCTGCGTGTTCATCTTTTGAAAGTGAGAAAAATGACAGGGTAGTAGACAAGAAATTATTACATATCCAATATCATCGATAAATTAATCCACCATACAGCCTACCAAACTGCACTCTAATATTATGTGATGAATAAGGATATTAGTAGAGAAAGCTAACAGAAACATTTAATTTGCTATTGAACGGAAATTTGATACATGTGGCTGTGAAGCGCTTTTTGGTATGAGTTGAATTTTAATCTTTAATATTTACATTAGAGTTTGCTGGATCTCACTTACTGATTTAAATAATATTCATTAATTTACGTAAAAAGACGCACCTAATATTTTTTGTTTGATTGTTTTTCTTGTATTTTTTGCTGGCGGAAATTGCTCTAAGCTTGATCAAAACATTTTCAAGCATCTTTCAAAAACAAATTGAAAATGTTCAGGCTTCATTTAATGTACCCCTAATAATCAGTATATCAGTTTAAAATTCTCAGAGCCTCGATTTTGTTTATATCTATCGAACAATTTTTAATAAAAATCGTCTGAACGCATTAGGCGCTGACCACAATCGTTGCATTATCGTTGACCAGAATCGAAGCATTATCGTTGACCACAAACAGAGGGAGACAGACAGACTTTTGCCGACAATCAATTTTTCGGCGTCAAAGATTCAGAAAACATGAAGTTTGACTACACAGACTGTTAGAAGAAGTAGAGAACTACATACGGAAGGACACGATTCATCGAGATTTGCGTTACAGGGGAGTGGCAATAGAGGTTTTCTGTCGAAAAATCTCAAATTTCCGGCGCACGATTACAACACTTTCTCTTCTTACGAATAAGGCGAGAGAGTAAAACAGAAGAAATGAAGGAAGAAAAGTCGGAGAAAAATAGTATGAAATGAGAAGATGGGGGATGAGGAGGAGGAGAAAGGAGGGGTATCGACGACAAAGTCTGCTTGGGGCGAGGCCGTGTCTGCGGTCGAGAAGGTCGAGATCCCTCGGACGCGCAGCTGCCTTGTGTGGGCCACGAAGGAGCGCTCAGCCATAAAGGAGACGGGTCTCGGTGTTTTTTCTGTCGCGGGGCGGACTTTCCGCTTGCGAGTGCGGCCGAGCGCTCCATGTCGCGGACGTGGCCCCGGCCCGCCACGGTTTAATGACTTCGTTGCAAAGGGATCACTCTTTCATGTGTGGAGCATCGGCTCCCGCACAGGAGACTCTGTATTATTCTGGCGTGTGTCTTTGCTAAGGAAATGAGAATTTACTACTAGTTCAGGTATACACAGATGTTTCCGCAGTAAGAATTAATTTAACAGGCTTGGTTCTGTAACTCGATACGTCCCACTAACCTCTCCAAACCTCCCACAATTCGTAAATGTAAATCTCTCTTTTGGTGAAAGGGTGCCTTATATTGTTTTCATACATGTTTATTTCAAATTTTTAGTAACTTGTTGACCAACTCAAAATATAATCGAACATAATATTGAAGAGCTTGAGATAGTAACGAAATGAGACACACACATCAACAAAAATCGAGATATTAACATGTACAAATAGAGAAAGGTTTACTGCGACTAGTGTGACAAATGTTTCTCCTCAGAGACCTTTAATTATGACAGAATACATTTTGAGATAGTCAACCAGTTAAAATGTTTCTAAGTACGTAATTTATCAACGATTATACAAAACCAGTACATAAATGAACTCTTCATAAATTACAGCATCCATGCCATTTATTAAAATAACAAATACTATTCAGAATATATCAAACTATGAGATTGCGAAATACCAACAAACACATTTTGTAAAAACATTTTATTTCATCTAGACTAGACCAAAAGTATGTTCTAAGAGCTCGCTCTCGGAAATTACTGAAGCAAATGTTTTCCCCCACTGTATGTGAATGAGGCGATTCCGGTTCTTTGTGAGTTCAAAGGCTTTCAAGGTAACTCAACAATAGAGATGTTTCTTCGTTAAAAAAACACCGAGATATAATGCAGTTCAAGTCGATTCACTCGAGCAATCCACATGTGGCATTGAATGTTATTTTAACGTCTTCAAAGACTCGATGGAATACTTTCAGTTCATTAATAAATTGCTCACAAAGAGTTAAAACTGCTGTGGTGAACTCGTATGGTTGTCTCAAAGAAGAAATTGAGAAACAATATTCGAGTAACTAAAAAAGAGGAGTTTAACTCGTATTGAGAATTCTCGGCTATTTTTTATAAAAATTCTGTTATTAAAATAATCTCACTGAATAACTATTGATTAATTTCTCATTTTTTTAAAAAAATAGGCAACGAAAAAGTTTCTCTTTTATATCTGAAATAGGGTCAATAAACTGATGGTGGTAATAGAACATTTTTATGATTTATGTGTACATTTTTAAAGTGCAAAAGAATGGAAAGTACTGTAAAAGTTTCAGACATCGTAAATTACAAATTTACAACTATTTTACAACCATAAATCGCCACTTTTGTAGAAGTGTTTGACCCGTAATGGTTATTTGTTTTCATATTGGTAAGCCTCCAATACACGTACTCAATCATAGCAAAACTTCTATTAGATATTTTTTTCGAACTTTAGTCACAAGACCGAAAAACCCCACATATCCCAAACATTCTTCGTTTCACCACTACATATAAAGCTTCATATACCGGCATTTATTTAATCGATCTTATTACATTTTACAGATGCCCATAAGAGGACAAAACTGTGGATGTTTCTTGTAAAGCACGAGGAGCACCCAATGCCGCTTTCCGGTCTATGTGATTCACGAGTACTCTTTCTCATTTACACTTCCGCATTTATTTTGCACCAGTGTTCAGCGCGGCCAAGACTACTTCCTCATGCCTATTGACACGCTTTAAAAGTTTCCTGTTAAGTTTTCGAAGAATTCGGATCACATAAACGATCTGTACGTTGAACACTTAAAATTCCTTGCCACAGCGTAAACCAGATCATTTAACGCGTTTTCGCAGAAACTGACGCACCTTTCTCTTTCTCTCTCTAGGAAGTAAGAGAAAACACCGAGTTTCTGAGACTCGAGAGGTTTATGTCTTTGATAATAAACTAGTATTTTCATTTTGAAACACTACTTAACCTTTTGTCAACATCCGCAAGAAGACCAACGAGAAGCAATCAATGAATAAAAGTGGATGCAGTAATTTCGACATCAAATTGAAAGACGTATGAATGTATTATCAAAAGTTCAAGCCACAAGTGCGTTGGAAGATATATCTACTGTCACGTTTCTTCTTAACGACGATCGAATCACGTTTGTTTTGTTTTATGCTCATAATGGCGTTTTATGAGACAATGTATTTAAAGCACAGGCAATTGTCTTCAAATTTGCATTAAGCGTATACTTCCCGCTAATTATTTTTATTAATATACAAAAACAAAAACATATATAAGAGCACTTTAATTCACACTACACGTTTTAAGGACTTTCATCATAAAATATCTTTGAATGAAACGTAAAATAAAATACTTTTGGGAACTAAAAGAACATATGTAAGCAACAAAATTCATGTTTCAAAATATGAATGTCTTTACAACTTTTCTGCTTTCTGTAAAGATTGCCAGCCTTCTATAGTTCGCTCACAAACAAACCTCACCAGGATAGGAATGCCAAGTTCCCCTTTAAGTCCTAACATGAAGTCGCTCTCATCAGGGTGACTTTGCATAGAGGAGCACTCCCGGCATAATTCTTTTGCTTCGTCGAGTTCTCCGCAAACTTTCTCGAAACTTGCACTTTCGGCACGAAACCGTTAAGGCACTTCGAGTGTTCCATAAATTTCATGGAAGAGCTTTATTTTTTACGTGAGATATCAAAGTTTTCACTTCTCCCATCTGCAGCTGCAGCCGAGAGCGAAGGCCGAAGAAGGCGTGGCGCGGAGTTAAAAGCAGGCCAACTACGCACAAGGCTGCCTCGCCCTGTGGAGGTCCCTTTGCCCACCTTTCACACACTGCATTGGCCAAACGGACACGCGATCTACCTACACCTTGCGCACAGTTCTAATCGACAAGGTAAGTAGTTTTATGGCAAAGCAATTTCTTAGTAGTACCTTTATTTTTATCTATATAATTGTTAAGGTCATTCGCTCTTCAATACTTATTACCATGAGTTTTACTAATTTATTTTTCAGAGAGGTTTTTCCAACTTCTTCTTAAATATATTAAAGAGTGATATTTCCAAACACAATACTGAATTATAATTTTCGGAATCACATAACTTTACAACATTTTATTTGTGTAACGTTAAGATTCCATCACCAGCAACTAAAAAAAATTGCAGGCTCTGATGTCGCCAGATAAGTGCTAGAAAAAAAAACAGACCTTGAAAATTGGAAAATATGAGTTACAGAAAAACACAGAAGAGGGTTGAATAATCCAAACAAGAGAGGCAACGGAATAATGGACAGGAGAAACACAGAGCGCGGGAAAAAGATGCCAAGGAGTGTAGGAGATGTAGATGAAGAGTAGGATAAAATAGATAAATGGATATAAACAAGGTAGCCCAGTGACCTCGGCTAGATTAGTGGTCTCCATTTTCGTGCGTAAAGGCGGAAAGAGATTCTAAAAACTAAGACGATCGATACTATTAAAAAATATAAGAAAATTGAGAAGTTCACATTTGCCAACTACACACGGACGAAAATATTAACAAAATATTACAGAAGTTATATTAAAGTAGCAAATGTAATATTACACAAAGAATGACTTTGAATAAGTCTTAATAAGATTCAGGGAATGTAGGGACTTTGATAATGCTCGCTAATGGACATATGGTGGAAATCTCATATTCCGAATTTACACTTACAATACTTGCCACTCCCAACGGTGGTAGGATTTTCGGAACTAGCATTTAGCTCTTTCTTTCAAAATTAAAACTTCGACAACATAAAAGCTTGGAGAACAAAACAACAATGTTTAAAAATGCTTGAACTAATCGATGTTAAAAACTCTATGTTTTGAAGACGCCAACATCGATGTTGTATTTCCTAGGCCGTCAACAATTCTGGACGTTTGTTCTGTGACTGTAATGAATATTATAAGCCAGATGTAGCGGTGTTCTCCGCTGAGATCCGGCGCCGACATGTACGGAAGCTTACGGGGTGCACCTTCGCGGCCGGGATAAGCTCCAAGCTCTCAAATGAAGGGCCGCTGTGTGTGGTAGAGTAGTACGAGTAATGTGTAAGGGAAAGAACAAGGAGGAGGAAGGAAAGAACGCGCGCGGTCCGGGGCCTGTTTGTTAAAGATCGGTGAAATCACCTAAAAATACCGATCAAAGCAGCTGGCAGCCAGAATTCTCCACCTGCCTGAATTCGACCCACAGCTATGTAGCTAATGTCAAAAAATCACCACTGCCGGGACCCGATCCCTAGGGCTTCCCGGTCAATGACGCTGCAGCGCCAACGTTTGTTGTCCCTGAGCCATCTCGAAGAGGCTCCACGCGAAGGATACAGAGGAAATGTGCAGCACGGGCCGATTTCGGGGGCGGGGGCGGGGCCGAGAAGATATGACCCACATCGGTGCGGCGGCGGGCGCGTAGGAGGAGCTAAGTTTAGAGCGGCAAAGATAGGCTTGCGGCGGCTGCTACGCGAAGATAGCCGCGTGACGTCGCGTGGGTGGGGTGGGGAGGCCGAATTGCGAGGAATGATGCAGAAACGAGGAATATTCAGTGTCCGCGGCGGAGGGGCGGCGTGGAAATGCACAGCGAGAGGAACTGGTGCGCAGATTCAAGCTGATTCCGAAACGATTGGCACTCCGCAAGGTGCGATGAATGTTTGGGGAAGCCTGCACGAAATCTACGTGCTGAAGGAGTGTTGTTTTCAATGGAAAGAATTGGCGCGAAAATCCAGGCAGAGTTATTCACACAATTCGGCGACATTTTGGGGTGAGGTGAAAAGGGAACTAGTCTTTTGTACGTTTCTATCAGTGATTACTCGCGGCTCAAAGAGTCTTAAAGTGGAATGTTTCTTTGTTAAACAAACAACTTCCTTTTAAAAAAATATAATTATATTATCTAATCTTCTGTTTACAAATGGAGTGACTGAAATAGTTACTCGATATTTCTGCACTTTCATTTAATGTTGTGTGTAACAATGAATTAAAAGGAATTTCTTTAATTTAATCTATAGTAAATGTATGTAGGTATTTGAATTTTGAGTTAACTGTCCGACTTGGCCGGCTAACTAGTGGTGTTCCACTTGTCGGGGCAATGTTCGACTCAAGAGACAATTGGAGGGCCCTGTCATATTAGGGCGCGCATTTCGGGCGCGCATTTCGGACTTGTTTACAACATTGATAATTGTTGCAAAATTGTTAATTCGTGATTTTCGTCTCTGGGACATGGGCATTGTTCCAGTTTTCGAGTTTCCAAAAGGGGAAATTATTTATAAAACATTAATTCGCACACTTGGGGGCAAGAGAGACGTGTGGTGGACATGCCCTTCACCGCAACTAACTCCACGTCGCTGAGCTTTTCTTTGTCACACAGCTAAGACTTTTAAAGGAAAGCTACAAAGCTCTATTTTAGCCTCGAACAGGAATTGAATCGTGAGGTAAGAGGCAAAACTGTTCTCATGTCTCGTTTCGACAGATTTTGTCTGCACATGCACCATGACGGAATACCATTTGTGAGCGGGCGTTTTCTGACAGCTATTGGCGTCAATAGACCAGCCAATATTTAACATTTTAGCAACAATTAAAGTAAGTATTTATCAATCAATTTTACAACTTTTCAAAATTATTACTTTACCATGTTCGACTCAGAGACAATTGGAGGGTCCTGCCATATTAGAGCGCGCATTTCGGACTTGTTTATAACATTGATAATTGTTGCAAAATTGTTAATTCGTGATTTTAGTCTCTGGGACATGGGCATCGTTCCAGTTTTTGAATTTCCAAAAGGGGAAATTATTTATAAATTTGAATTTTTATTGTCTAATCGTAATGACCTTTTACCGAGATGCAAAATTCTACAATCCGTTTGGCGCTATCGTGTTTCGATACCCAGATATGAAAATGTTTACAAGGAATTAGACCTACAACCTTTTTGCAGTCAATCTATTGGCTCTCTGGACACAAGTCTACTGCTCAGATAGTATCCGAGTGTCTCGTTTGTGAAACTTCAATTTCGAGTTTTATATTCGTTTACGCGTTATTAGATTATAAACAAATTATCGTGCAAATATAAAAACATCGAAACCAGCTGTTGCACGGTGAATGTGAACATAGTCTCTATTACGAATGTTTGCATTTTCTGGTTAGTCGTGCAAACGACACGCCAAGAACTTTATTTGCGAGATGCCTTTTTGCCAATAAACACGTGGAGGGAAATTTCATTATAGGGAGTTCCAAATGAGACTTATGCCCGAGATTTATTGGGAACTCATCATGTATGGGTTCGGAAGCAGATATTTCATACACCTGACTTTCCGAACAACTGCTGTCCGAGATTCCGTGCAATCCGAGGTGGCCTGGTGCGCGCCAAGTCACCACACATGTAAAACAAGTGGCGATAACCAAGAGCTGGCTCTTGTCGGGTCTAGTAACATTGCGTCGAAGGTCACCTGTGCGGCGGTTGTCAGTGTCATTTCGCGCTGATGTATGTATCTGTATTTTAAATAGTATCGGATAATTAAATTTGACTTTGTAATACATTGTAGTAAAAACCAGTTAAGTATTTTCCTTTTCTCCCTGTAATCTGAAGTGTTTGTAATCCGAAGTATCATTACCCCAATTACCTGCTATTATCGCGACTCTACTGTACACGTTGAGTTGCCTACGAATAAGTGGCGAATGTCGTATGTCTATCACGTTGACAAAAGGTTGTTATCCCCTATTCCCTAGAAGTTTTTTTATTTTGAGATTGTCAGTATACCCTCCATAGGTTGATCTGTGATGGAATGACCAATCCGATTACATTTCCCCTTTCTGTATTGAGGCTCATGCCGGCCGATCGATGTGGAATTTGTGGAGAGCACAGGGAATTCAGTGAAGGTTTTCTCGGGTCTCTTTCGCACTACACCTCACGTGGATTCGTGAATGTGGTCAGTATTCAATGCGGTAGTGCAAACATTTTTCATTGACTGATTTACTACCATTCATTCCATCATTGCTGCATTAACCCACATCATAATACACTATTCATCAAAATTCTTATAAAATAGTCACTGGCTAATTGTAATAAAAAGTGAAGTGCTATCAGTTGATCTTGGTTACAACAGCTACCAAACCAGAGGAGATCGTAAGAACTATTATGATAGCTATTATTTCGTGTTTATGAGAAATAGCTACGAAACCAATAGGAAAAGAAAAATTAACATACACAGGGGCCGTTGTCAAAATAACTATCCAACTATTTTAAATACCCTCTCTTCCCCTGTGTCACACATAAAACGAGCGCTTAAACCCTTCTAAATTATTACGTAACGCTTGCCATAACACCCCTCCCCAATTTTGAATAAATACGAGAGAAAACAGTATGTATGAATTTTATTTGTCTGACGTATTAAAATTCATAGTCAAAATAATTTAGAGATGGCGGACTTTACATAACAATGTGATTGGCGACAATTTTTGAGTGAAAAAAGGATTCGTTGACGAGACTATGACAACAAGCTATGCATATGCCGTCGTGGATGCATGAATGGGCGAGAGTCTCCAGCGACAATGTAATTCCAGAATATAGATCAGTTTTTAATATTTACTTCGTATTCTGATAGATCTAATCAATATACTATTGACGAAAAACATGTCTATTTATTGTAACAACTTACACATAATAACTTTTTAATTTATTTTTATACTTTATTAATTAATTTAATATTTTAATAGCTTAATGTTGAAGTATAAGACTGAATAAAATATATTACTTCGGAAAATTAAAAAAAAATCAATGTTACGCAAAACTCACCTAACAACCCCACCCCCACGTTATGCAGCGTAACTAGTTCAAACCACTTCCCCGTATTTTTGTGGACGACCCCTTACATGAAATTAAGTAACGTACGAATTGTTAAAGAATGACTTGTGCCGCATTTCCTGGATGCTTCGCCCCCTTTAAATCCCACTCGAGGGCGCTGCTGCCCCGGCAACCGAGGCCTCCAGAACATCCATTGCCCGCGCACCCGAAGAAAAGTTCTCGCTGGCAACTTTTCCTGCCCTTACGTAACCTGTCGCCCGCACTCTTCTCCCCTGCCACGCGGTCCCTGCGCTTTGTCTCGGAAATGTCAAGGGTGATGCCCGTTAAGTTGCAATCCTTTTACTCGAGTTTCATTTCGAAATCTGCAGCGTTCGCGTCTCAGTAGACTGCACGTCATCTTCACAATACGTCCGCGGAATTATGCAAGTAGCAGTTTCGGCGAAACATTTTAAGATGGGTCTCCGTGCCAGCTCACAAGTGGAGCACATCATTATCTTCATTTCGGAAACACTAAGCCGTTCGCAGAACCCTAGGTCAACCAATAAGTGTTTAAAGAGTCATCCAGGTAAAATTCCCAGTGAAGGACGACAAACTTATTGGGTAAGCCGTAGATGTGACAGAGGTTATGTAAATACTGCAAAAAGAACGTAAGAACTTTTAAACGGAGACCCAGGAAAGCAAATGGAAAAGGTTATTCCCAAAACCTCAGCGCAATTCTGTAACCGAGGCAGGAGTCGTATGTGCTATGGCTCATCCAAAAACTGCACCTCAACCTTTCAGCTAGAACAAATTCATTCTTCAATTACATAAGCGTGATGTAAATATATCAAGTTTCTTAGTACACCTGAGTAAAGTAGTTCTTGTATTCAACTACTGAGGTGGTTAGTCCTGCACATGAAATGCATGCTACCGTATTTAGGCGAATCTAATGTGCACTTCATTTTGAAACTTAAAAATTTGAAAAAAAAGTGTTTGTATCGAATATAATGCACATCAACGACAGAATAATAGGTACGGTTTTTTATTTAAATTGCGGTAATACAACAATGAATCATAAGACATTCTCGTCTGTTTGCCCTTTGTATCATAACTCAAAACCATCAATAATAATAATAATAATAATAATAATAATAATAATAATAATAATAATAATAATAATAATTGGCAAATGATAAATGAAACGAAATTGAATTTGAAAACTTCAGCAATCCATTGTGATGTAATGAACGAAAAATTGAAGTTACTGGTGTTCTAGGGAACGGATTTGCACTCGAACATAATGCGAACCATGATTTTGAGTCCTACATTTGGTAAAAAAAGGTGATTCACGTAAACATGGCAGATCCTGGAGGTGCCAGTATTCCCCACGCGCTGGAACGTGAGATCAGGCACACACCTACAGGTTGGTATTTGAGGCTCCCTCCCGGCTCCCCGATTCCACCCAAACGGGGAACCGCCAGGCCAGAACAAGCACTACGATTCTAAATGGACTCCTGACATGTGGCAGTATAATGTATGTAAGTGTACGTGTGCGTGTGTGGGGGGGAAGAGAATGGGCCTGGATGACGACGAGAAGATGGCTGGTTAGTTAGTTCTCGGGCATTCATCAGGGATCGATCAGAGACACGACGTAAAACTCCCAAGCAGCCGATTGCTAGACTTTTCCTCTACACGGCGGTTGAATTTAAGCCAGGAGCAGTTGAAGACGTGCCGGGACACGAGCTCTAGATCCAGGCGCGGAAGCGACACGGGGAACCGCAAGGCCAGAACAAGCACTACGATTCCAAATGGACTCCTGACATGTGGCAGCATAATGTATGTAAGTGTACGTGTGCGTGTGTGTGGGGGAAGAGAATGGGCCTGGATGACGACGAGAAGATGGCTGGTTAGTTAGTTCTCGGGCATTCATCAGGGATCGATCAGAGACACGACGTAAAACTCCCAAGCAGCCGATTGCTAGACTTTTCGGTTGAATTTAAGCCAGGAGCAGTTGAACACGCGCCGGGACACGAGCTCTAGATCCAGGAGCGGAAGCGACGACGTGGCCGCCGAGCACCGCAGCCGGGCTCCCTTCTCCGAAGCATCGACTGGGGCGCGCGCCGCGGCGCGGGCGTTCGGGCGCGGCGGCGAGCTTATTAGAGGGCGCTAATCGCGTTTGTTGAGAGCAATTGGGGGTATTATCGCGAGCGCTCTGCCCCTGTGACGCCGCCACCGCAGCTGCGAAAGTCCAGGGCGCAGACCGTACGAATTACGAGACCCGGGCGAGTTCCCTTTCACTTCCGCCGGCGGTCGCAGGACCATTACCGCGGGTTAAAAATTTCATTGTCGATGATAAAAAAGAATCTGCAGTATAAAAACGTACAACAATAATTGTTATTTAATACAATTGTTTCATTAAGGTTAACATTAATTCATATAAAATGCATATTATTATTTTTTATGTAATCCATTGAAGAATAATGAGAAAGTGATGAGAGCCTATCGAACTTAAGTCAACCTCAGCAAATACTCTCCGTCCTATCGTGCACAATGGAGATATACATACTAATTTAAAAGAAGCTATATAAGTTTCGCAATGCGATGAAGTTTCGCGATGCGATGAAGTTTCGCGATGCGATGAAGTGAAGTGTGGTGAGGTGAAGTGAAGTGAAGTGTAGTTGAATTTGTAAAGTTTGTAGATTTTGTAAAGTTGTTAAGTTCTGTATTGTAACGTTTCTCGTGGTGAATTAAAACCAACTCAATAATATTTAAACAATTACGTTTTATTCGGGAACAACTCCGGATTCTTGTCGTGGCGGTCGTTGGGTGCAGACGTTCCTTTCGAGAGCTCCTGAGGATTAGGATGGGTTCGTACCTGCAAGAGTACCGGGCGCGCATCGGCGCGTGGGCCGGGCGCCTTTCCTCGTGTGCGGCGCGCGCGTACCAGGGACCGGCCACGTGGCGCGGTGCGCTGGGAGCAGTCTCGTTGAGTGCGACGGTGATTGCTATTTTGCTAGTGATCGGGGGAATCGAGCAAAATCCCGGTCCAGTGGCCAGTGCGGCTAGTGCGTGTGAAAAAATAATCCGAATCGTTTGTCGTGGGTGCGGCAAGAACCTCTCTTCGGGCTGGCGATGCGGATCCTGTGGCGATTGGTTCCACAAAAGTTGTGGCAACGTTAAAAGAGGGAATGTTGAGGGATGGGTTTGTCCCAAATGCAAGGTTAACTATGTGCAACGCCTGGAAGAAGAGCTGAGATCCGCGCGAAGAGAAATCGCAGATCTTAAGGTGGCCAATAAAGCCCTTAATGAGCAACTGACGGAGTTGAGAGATAAAACTGATACTCCATCCGTGCCTCAACCTGTAGATGAGAGCGCTAGAGGCTCCTGTCTTATATTAGGAGACTCTATAGTGCGACACGTAGCAAAACAAGACAACAAATTACGCATGGAATGTTTGCCGGGCATCCGTACGGAGCAATTGAAGCGATTTGTGGAAAATCATGACCTTGGAACTCCCGATAAAATAGTGCTTCACGTAGGTACTAACGATTTAAAGGCAAAATCGAATGAATATATTATGGGAGAAATCTACGATCTTGTCAATGTTACCAAGACAAAGTTTCCACGCGCTTCTATCGTAGTAAGTGGTGTTCTACGACGCAGAGACATGTCCTGGAGGCGCATCGGCCACGTTAATGATTTAATGAGCTGGGTTGCCGAAGCACATAAAGTCAATTTCGTTGACCCCAACTCCTGGGTGCAAGATTTCGACTTTGGTCGCGACGGACTCCACTTAAATCGAAGAGGAGCAGTCAGTTTAGGACAGCTTTATTCGCGTGTCTGCAACTCCATGCCGTGTACTGTCTGAGAAAGAAAAGCGGTGACTAACATGGCGGGAGGGGTCATGGTGGCGAGGAACGAGATGGCGACACAAGACGAGACGGCGGTACGGGATGAAGAGGTAGTGAGTGACGAGTCGCCGGCTGTGCGGGGTGAAACTGTGACTCAGGAGATGGCGGCGCGGGACCAGACTGCGACGTTGGACGAGACGGTGGCGTGGGACGAGACGGCGGAGGGGGACGAAACGACGGCGCGGGACGAGACGGGGGCGCGGGACCAGACTGCGGCGCGGGACGAGACGGCAGCGCGGGATGAAATGGCTGTGCGGGACGTCGACAGTACAGGTGAGGGTATTCTGCGACTGCTGCAGGTGAATTGTAGGAGTATCCGCTCGAAAATAGTTGAATTTGAAACGTTAATTGACACACATAGGCCTGATGTAATAATAGGTACAGAGTCTTGGCTCACAGAGGAGATAAACAACGCAGAAATATTTAGTCCGAGTTTCATTACATACAGACGGGATCGTAAAAATAAAATAGGAGGGGGCATTTTCATTTGCGTAAGAAAAAACATGAACAGTTTTGAAATAATGACAGATGATGTACATGAGATATTAGGTGTTCAGTTACGGGGAATGGGGAACAATACGATCTTAAATATAGTTGCGGTATATCGTGCTCCTAACGAGAACTTGTCAACAGTACATAAATTAGTAGAAATAAGTAGAAATCCGGGGCTACTTTCAGGAAATCTCATAATTGGTGGAGATCTAAATTTACCGGATATATCGTGGCAAGGTGTGGTAGATACAAAAAGCTATGGACAATCCCTCGTTAACGAACTCGTTTGGGACAACGGATTAACTCAGGTAGTTGATGTTCCTACAAGAGCTAGCGCGGTACTTAACGTATTTTTAGTTCGCCCAGAGCAGATGTTGATAGCTCAAGAAACAACACCAGGTATAAGTGACCACGAGGGCGTGCTTTTGCAGGTGGCGTGGCAGGGAACCAGGTACTCGAAAAACACACGAAAACTATTATTTCAGTACAGTCGTGCTGACACAAAAGGTTTTCAGGAATACTTATTAGGGAACTACGGCGTTTGGGAATCACATGGTAGAAACGTAGAAGAAATGTGGAACTCATTTAAACAAATAATGTTTATAGGTAGAGAGTTGTTTGTGCCAACTAAGATAGTTAAAGATAATAGTGATCCAGCGTATTACACGGCTAATATCAGAAAACTAAAAAGAAAGGTCAGAAAAGCGTACGCTAATCGCAAGAAAAGTCTTTTCACTGCGACTCTCTTCAAAGATCTACGTAACAAATTAATGCAGCAAAAACGTATAGCGCAAGAAAATTATCTCCGTAAAATTCTATCAAACGAGCGATCTAGTTGGAGAAATTTTTATAGATACATAAAACAAAAAAGGGGTAACAAAGAATCTATTCCGCCACTTAAAGACGAAAACGGGAAAGTTGTACTAACAAATAAAGAAAAAGCCGACCATTTTAGTGCATATTTCCAATCAGTATTCGGGTTAGGATCGGTTACTCCAAGTACTTTCGGAACAAATGAGGGAGAAAAATTTCAAGTACAACCACGACTCATTAGACAAAGAATTCGCAATATAGGAAGTAATAAATCCGTAGGGTTTGACGGTATCGCTGGAGAATTATTACAAATTGGAGGGGAACCGATGATTACATACTTGACGCGATTATTTGAAATAAGCATAAATAATTGTAGCGTGCCTAACGATTGGAAAAAGGCTATAGTGGTTCCAATATTTAAAACCGGAAGTCGTTCTTGCATTTCCAATTACAGACCAGTAAGCCTAACGTCAGTCATTTGCAAACAAATGGAACATCTGGTAGCTGAGTTCTTGCGTCGGGAATGGGACAAACTAGGGTGGTTATACGAAGGGCAACATGGATTTCGAAAATCCTTCTCGTGTGAAAGCCAAATTATTACAACGTGTCAAGATTTTGCTGAAACTTTAGATTCGGGTAAGAGAACAGACGCAATTGTTATAGATTTTTCAAAAGCATTCGATCTTGTTTCGCACGATATACTACTTACGAAAATAGCATCTACGGGAGTTGACCATCGCGTAATAGCATGGATACGGGAATTCCTGATAAATCGGGTTCAACAAGTTCGAGTTGGACATGAACATTCAGAGGAAACTCTAATTACGTCCGGCGTCCCCCAGGGAAGTGTCTTAGGACCGCTGTTGTTTTTGGCATTCATCAACGATCTGCCATCTTGTACTAAGTCAGTAATGCGCTTATTTGCGGACGACTGCATAATTTATCGGCGAATAGATTCGGATGAAGATATCCTCACACTTCAAAACGATCTTAATAACATTCATTCCTGGGCTACCATTAATAAAATGAAGATAAATGCCGTAAAAAGTAAATCACTAAGCTTTTCGAAATCAGCAAAGAAGGTTTCTTTAGAATACCAAATGGGAGGCGTATTCATTCCACAAGTATCGTGTTGTAAGTATCTGGGTGTCATATTACGCCAAGACTGGGGATGGAGGGAACACGTTACTTCTATTGCCCGAAAAGCGTGGAAGTCACTACACTTTGTAATGAGAACACTTAGAAAGGGAAACGTGGAGAGTCGAAAAATAGGATACACATCTTTAGTTAGGCCGATTCTTGAATACGCATCAGCTGGATGGGACCCATACAGATTAGGTCAGATTGAAGAGTTAGAAAAATTCAAAAGAAAGCAATCAAATTCATAAATAAGGGATCTTCGAGTAGTTCAAATCCACCAAAACCTATAGAGGCCCTCAGTGTACGAAGAAAAAAAGCCAGATAGTGCTGCCTCTTCAAGGCGTACAGTAAGTCACCTGCATGGGCAGAAATAACGAAAAGACTGGACTCCCCTTTAAGAGTTGGGAGAAACGATCACAAATGTAAAATAAAAAGTAGATGTCAGAGATCCGACATAGGGAAATATTCATTTGTAAATCGTACGGTTAAAAATTGGAATGAAATCCCTGCAGCGGTCGTAGAGCCTTTTCCTGGCTCTGTTGGTGTTTTTAGAAGACGACTAAATAAGTACTTGTAGAGGATGTATTTTACCGCACAGTTCAGAATACACAATTTGTAAATTATTATAGATAAAGTGTAGTGTAGTGTAGTGCAGTGCAGTGCAGTGCAGTGCAGTGGAACGCTACTTTAATTAGTTATATGGCATAACCAAAGAAAGATGTAGTGAAAGTGTAGTGTAGTGTAGTGTAGTGTAATGTAGTGAAGTGAAGTGCGACAGTAGGTGGGAAGCAAATCTAAATGCTTAAAGAGCTAACTTTAAAAATCCACATTGTGTTTATATTTAAAAAACAAATTGTGTAACTGGTTAATTTTATGTATATGTATATATGTGCATGTTTACTAGGTGTAACTAAATATATGTTCTTCATTTAAATGTAGGCATGTATAATATGTAGGGCAAGTGTGTGTGTGTGTGTGTGTTCGTGTTATGTGTGAACGTGAGAGTAAGCATTCATGTATAGGAATGTGTATGTATGTATGTGTGCATGTATATGTATGTATATATATGTGTTTATATATATGTATATATATATATGTGTGTGTGTGTGTATGGGTGTATATATGTATACTGGTCTGTGTATGTATATATATTGAGTGTATATGCTCGAAAGGAGTGTATTGTAAAATATTTTTATATGGTAAATTGTTTTTGAATTGTAAATGCTCATATATTGTAAAACTGTAGAGTTATGGCTACCACCTGGCAATCAGCCAATTGTAGCCAAATAAAACTATTATTATTATTATTATAACTATACACTAAAATCTACTTGGTCTATTTACAGATATATTACACTTAATTATTTACACTGTTACACACGACTCCGTTCTCTTGATTTATTTACACAGTTCACTTCTTACACACTATTTATTTAAACAGTTCTTTTCTTCTACAGTATCAGTCAGTCCATGCACTGTCCACGGTCCACTGCACTTGACCCCAATTCCCTGCACAGACCACAATTCCCCTGCGCAGACCACAATTCCTTGCGCAGACCACACTTCACTGCGCACACCAGGGTCCACTGCACTGCTGTTTACCGCGATGCCCACTTCACAGCTCAGCTTCCACTGCAGACTTCAAACTGCTGACTGCTGTTTCCCCACTGCACCACTGATTACCGCGATGCACCCTTCACAGCTCAGCTTCCACTGCAGACTTCAGACTGCTGACTGCTGTTCAACCACTGCACCACTCTTCACCGCAATGCACACTTCCCAGCACAGCTTCCACTTCGGACACACTGACGGACTGACGTCTTACTGCTCACTACTGACTTCCTTCTGTTAACTTCTCACTGACTCTCTTCTGTTAACTTCTGACTTCTGTTAAACTTCTCACTCGCGGCCGCCGGCAGCTGCGCATTTATACCTGCCCGGCGCGTGTCCCCAGGCACCCGGCAACTTCTCGGCGTTTCTCCGCGGCTCGCGGATTGTCCGGAACCGTCTAGTTCGGGGGGAAGGGAAGGGGCGGCGGCAGATGACGCAATCCACGCGCAGCGACTTCGGCAGGTGATGCAATGTTCGTTACATTGCCCCCTCCTTAGATGCGATCCGTCCCGGATCGCGTTTAGTGAAATAATGCAGATATTGTTGGCGTAATTCAAGCAGAGTTTTCCCAAGGTTCTGAAGGTGGCCTTGCGATGTGACTTTCTTTTTGTGATAACAAAATGCACATCTTTACTCACGTCGCGGAGAAGAAGGTCATTCCCAATATCCGCTCGCCGGTTCTCCAATTCTTCCATTTTCCTGTATTTTCTTCTGAATACAGCAGCAACACCTCTGGTCATATCTAGATCCTGGGCAACACAATGCGCTAATGAATATTTCTGGAGTACCGTAAACAGATCCTGTTGCACCTCCATTGCCACACCACAACGCGCCATATTATTCCCGCCATTATGAGACATAAACTCGTCAAAAGTGAACATTTTCATGTCCAACTCACAAACTCCTGTGGTGTCTTCTCCGTCATTTTCATTACCTCCCGCGCACGGGGCCAGCCGACTGGAATGGATGACCCGCGTGTTTTCATACTGGAACCTTTCAATTCGGTAGACAAAATCATTTTTCCTCTTCTGGGCGCCATCTTCTTTTTCTACCACTCGTTTAAAAACTTCTTTTTCTACTTCTGCTTTTTCTTTTGCTGCTGCTTCTTCTTCTTCTTCTTTTGCTGCTGCTTCTTCTTCTTCTTCTTTTGCTGCTGCTTCTTCTTCTTCTTCTTTTGCTGCTGCTTCTTCTTCTTCTTCTTTTGCTGCTGCTGCTTCTTCTTCTTCTTCTTTTGCTGCTGCTTCTTCTTCTTCTTCTTTTGCTGCTGCTTCTTCTTCTTCTTCTTTTGCTGCTGCTTCTTCTTCTTCTTCTTTTGCTGCTGCTTCTTCTTCTTCTTCTTTTGCTGCTGCTTCTTCTTCTTCTTCTTTTGCTGCTGCTTCTTCTTCTTCTTCTTTTGCTGCTGCTTCTTCTTCTTCTTCTTTTGCTGCTGCTTCTTCTTCTTCTTCTTTTGCTGCTGCTTCTTCTTCTTCTTCTTTTGCTGCTGCTTCTTCTTCTTCTTCTTTTGCTGCTGCTTCTTCTTCTTCTTTTGCTGCTTCTTCTTCTTCTTCTTTTGCTGCTTCTTCTTCTTCTTCTTTTGCTGCTGCTTCTTCTTCTTCTTCTTCTTTTGCTGCTGCTTCTTCTTCTTCTTCTTTTGCTGCTGCTTCTTCTTCTTCTTCTTTTGCTGCTGCTTCTTCTTCTTCTTCTTTTGCTGCTGCTTCTTCTTCTTCTTCTTTGCTGCTGCTTCTTCTTCTTCTTCTTTTGCTTCTTCTTCTTCTTCTTCTTCTTTTGCTGCTGCTTCTTCTTCTTCTTTTGCTGCTGCTTCTTCTTCTTCTTTTGCTGCTGCTTCTTCTTCTTCTTTTGCTGCTGCTTCTTCTTCTTATTTGCTGCTGCTTCTTCTTCTTCTTTTGCTGCTGCTTCTTCTTCTTCTTTTGCTGCCGCTTCTTCTTCTTCTTCTTTTGCTGCCGCTTCTTCTTCTTCTTTTGCTGCCGCTTCTTCTTCTTTTGCTGCCGGTTCTTCTTCTTTTGCTGCCGCTTCTTCTTCTTTTGCTGCCGCTTCTTCTTCTTTTGCTGCCGCTTCTTCTTCTTTTGCTGCCGCTTCTTCTTCTTTTGCTGCCGCTTCTTCTTCTTTTGCTGCCGCTTCTTCTTCTTTTGCTGCCGCTTCTTCTTCTTTTGCTGCCGCTTCTTCTTTCGCTGCCGCTTCTTCTTCTTCTTCCGCTGCCGCTTCTTCTTCTTCCGCTGCCGCTTCTTCTTTCGCTGCCGCTTCTTCTTCCGCTGCCGCTTCTTCTTTCGCTGCTGCTTCTTCTTTCGCTGCCGCTTCTTCTTTCGCTGCTGCTTCTTCTTTCGCTGCCGCTTCTTCTTTCGCTGCTGCTTCTAGTGGATTTAGTAATTTTTCCTCGCTCTTCAGAAATTTCTCTTCAATTTTGTCGACTTTCTCTTCGTTCTTTAAAATTATCTCCTCGATTTCTTCTCTAACCAATGTATTATTCGGCGTTATTTGTTGTTCCAGGTTTTCTGACACCTTTTCTTCCGAAATTCTGGAATTTTCTGTCAGTTTTTGTTCTGACGTTGTGTCAGCTATCTTCCATTTTTTTCGCACTTCTGCTACGAATGCTCGGACACAGATACCCTCGAAATATATGTCGAAGCGAAAACTCTCTGGATCCTCTCCTGCTGCCTTCAACGCGTTAGCAAGGCGTTCTTGTAATATTGCTTTCGTTCCAGTGGTCTCCAGATCCCTGACTTCTAACTCCATCTTCAACTCTGTTACTTTCAGTTCCCGTAAGGATTTTGTGAACTCCATTTTCATTAAGGTTTTAATTCACCACACGTTATACTGATTTAAACACACACCCCACACACCTGACACCAATTGTAACGTTTCTCGTGGTGAATTAAAACCAACTCAATAATATTTAAACAATTACGTTTTATTCGTGAATAATTATACACTAAAATCTACTGACACTAAAAACTACTTGGTCTATTTACAGATATATTACACTTAATTATTTACACTGTTACACACGACTCCGTTCTCTTGATTTATTTACACAGTTCACTTCTTACACACTATTTATTTAAACAGTTCTTTTCTTCTACAGTATCAGTCAGTCCATGCACTGTCCACGGTCCACTGCACTTGACCCCAATTCCCTGCACAGACCACAATTCCCCTGCGCAGACCACAATTCCTTGCGCAGACCACACTTCACTGCGCACACCAGGGTCCACTGCACTGCTGTTTACCGCGATGCCCACTTCACAGCTCAGCTTCCACTGCAGACTTCAAACTGCTGACTGCTGTTTCCCCACTGCACCACTGCTTACCGCGATGCACCCTTCACAGCTCAGCTTCCACTGCAGACTTCAGACTGCTGACTGCTGTTCAACCACTGCACCACTCTTCACCGCAATGCACACTTCCCAGCACAGCTTCCACTTCGGACACACTGACGGACTGACGTCTTACTGCTCACTACTGACTTCCTTCTGTTAACTTCTCACTGACTCTCTTCTGTTAACTTCTGACTTCTGTTAAACTTCTCACTCGCGGCCGCCGGCAGCTGCGCATTTATACCTGCCCGGCGCGTGTCCCCAGGCACCCGGCAACTTCTCGGCGTTTCTCCGCGGCTCGCGGATTGTCCGGAACCGTCTAGTTCGGGGGGAAGGGAAGGGGCGGCGGCAGATGACGCAATCCACGCGCAGCGACTTCGGCAGGTGATGCAATGTTCGTTACAGTATGTTAAGTTGCCACCGAGTTCTCTAACATAATTGCAGAATTATTGATAAATCTAAATATAAGTTCGAGCCACCGAGTTCTCTAACATAATTGCAGAATTATTGATAAATCTAAATATAAGTTCGATGTTGTTTTGGTGTAGGAGAAAATCACAGCAATATGATGCAGAAAAAAATGGTGGAAAAAAAGTGGTCATCTCAGTAATACGAAGCAAAGTCTCTTCGTTAAAGAAGCCAGCCGGCTTCGGCGGCTCAGGTTCGGTGTCAGTGCAGAATGTCTGATCGGGAGGCCCTAGGGTTCCATAGGTCTGTAGCAGGATCTTCGACATTACACGCATAGATCGAACTCAGCCGCTGTGTAGAAGAGAACCCCAGCGACCCACTGCTCTGATCGGTCGTTTTCCGATCAGTAGCTTAACAAACGAGTCACGAACCGTGCGCGATATTTCCTTCCTCTTCGTGGTCCTAGCGGATAGATAGACCGGCACTGGATCTCACCATCCAGTGGCCACTTCCCGAGGAAAAAGCATGTACTACACGTACGGGACTAATGACCTGAGCATTGATGCGTCCGAAATCACTAATCAATCAATCGGCATCAAGGATCCGCAAAACGTGAATTCTGACCATACAAATTGTTAAGGGAAATTATGTCGCAGCAACATTGGATAACATTCTCTACACTACGTATGTAGTACGCAAGAAAGTAAAACGTGCTGCAAAAGTCTTGCACTGATATATCCTTTTAAAGAAATGTATGAAAGAAATCCATTATACATTTCTCTCCAATACAGAGAACGAAATTCATTATTAATTTTACACGGTACAATAACGATGTAAGGATCTTTCCAACGAAAGAACGCCATTCTTTGCGAGTAACATATTCAAATTTATTCGCGAAAGACAAAAAGTCCGAGGTATCATCCGCTTATATTGCCCTTGTCTCAAAGTCGTCGAAGCTCAGTCTTGAAGTATTTCTCGCTTGGCGAATCCGTTTCGATTTCTCAATTGAGTTTCCGGCAGTCATCTTTTTATTCAAACAACTGAAACGACATAATAGGGGCAAGCTAAGCAAGGGAAAAGAGACGATTGCGAGTCGCTCTGTGCAGAACGTGACTTGAACGGAGAGACAGACAACATTACGGAAGCGCGACGGCAATCGCAGGCCAACGGCAGGAGAGAGACGCGTTCAGAAAGACGACGCGCGCTATGGCGGTGGTTGTTACTGAGGCCGTGCAATACCATCCACGTAGATTCTTTTCTTACATCGCAACTCCGGAAAAAAATAGAGGTCGGGGAGAACCTGTTCTACGGTGTGAACAGAAAAGGCAGAAAAATCAAAACGGAGTAGGTATACGGTAATTTTTCTGGTAATATTAAAATCAGTTTTCCGTATTTGTTTTTAAATCATTTATGGAGCAAAATTAACAATGATGTTTATTAATTTTGACTCATTTAAACATTTCATATTCATACATTTCAACTCTACATATTAACATATTCAATTTATAAAGACATTTTATCCAAAGCGTTTGATTTTCCGTTCAGGAAGATTGACTGGCACAGAATTGTGTAACAGGCGGTTAATTTTAATGTTTTGTTGGCTTATTAAAACAATGCAATCATGAGATACGTTAGTACGTTAGAAAATAGTAGTTATTTTACGAGGTGAGAGATGTTAGTATATTTTCCAGGAGAAAGGTAGATAAGAAGCTCAATAGCAAGTCAAATTACAGTGACGAAAAGTTGAGTGCTTTGCAGTGGATGAGTGAGTTCGCTACGAGTAGATAAGCGGATGAAAAACCCTATTTCTGTTTCTCCAAAGGGCAAGGTACACCATTTTTCTAAAAACAATAATTATATATTTGGATACCAAATATTCAAACTTCAAAGCAACACAACTATCTTATATCATATTGGAGTGATATTCATTCTAAGAGAGAGGAATAAATCCAACGTAAAACATATCTACGCGGAAAAGATAGAAAGGACAAGAAACACATAATCACAAAACCTTCCGCAGAATAGTACACAAAACCCGGAGCAACAAGAACAAAGAGGTAGGTTAACAAAAGATGCATGAGCCTGGAATCTTGAAGGGTCAGTGAATCAAGGAGATGAAACAGAAGCCGTCCCTCAGAAAGCGCCACGACAAGAAGAGGACAGGCCCTCGCGAGAGTGGCTCGAAAGAGATGGAGGATGAGGAAGAGGATATGAGGGCGCGGGCGCAGCCTCGCGGGGGCAGAGGGCGGCAGGCGAGAGGCGCCGAGGGCACGAGGGCTAGACGAGAGCGCGGGGGCGCGTGTGTGTGTGTGTAGCCGGTGTCCCCGGAGAGCACTGTTTACCGTGGAGCAGACGGAGCCACGCTTTGTGGCGGCCGCGCGCTGCATTATACATGCGACGAAAGCCAGTGAAGTGGTGGTGGAGTTTCAGCTGGAGGTGGAATTGGAGTTGGAGGTAGAGGAGTTGGAATTAAGAGTTGGAACTGGAATTAAGAGTTGGAACTGGAATTAAGAGTTGGAACTGGAATTAAGAGTTGGAACTGGAATTAAGAGTTGGAACTGGAATTAAGAGTTGGAACTGGAATTAAGAGTTGGAACTGGAATTAAGAGTTGGAACTGGAATTAAGAGTTGGAACTGGAATTAAGAGTTGGAACTGGAATTAAGAGTTGGAACTGGAATTAAGAGTTGGAACTGGAATTAAGAGTTGGAACTGGAATTAAGAGTTGGAGGTGGAATTACAGTTAGAGATGGAATTACAGTTAGAAGTATGGTCGTGGCAGATGCCGGTGACCGTCCTGGTTGCAGTGACAAATGCCGTGTAGGTCATTGGCGGTGGTGATGAAGCTACACCGAAGGCGTGGGGCGGCGTGGGCCAGCGTCGGCGGTGGTAATGTGAGAATCGGTAGTGACAAGTGGGTGTGGGTGTGGGTGTTATTGACGTAGAGAACCTAGGCGTGGTGATGGCGTTGCTGGAAGTAGCAACTGGGGCGAGAGGGAGGTGGTGACGACGGCAGTCATAATAGTAGTAGCACTGGTAGTAATGGTGGCGAAGGTGGAGGTTAACGCCACGGTATAAGCCATGGAGATAAAGGTGGAAGAGATAGAATTGTTTTTGAATGTGTAGGTGGTAGTGGTGGTGTGTAAGCGATAGAGCTGAAGATGGTAGTGGGAGTGACGGCGTTAGTGACAGAAGTGGTGGTGACGGTGTTGATGTGGGTTAAGGCGATGAAGGTGAAGGTGATTGTTGATGCGGCGACCTCGGAGGCAGAAGCAGGGAACGAGCTCCAGTGGGAGCGGCTATTGGTGCGTCGCGGTAGTAAGAGCGAGAGAGTAGAGGGGGGATGAAGTCGTAAAAATGCTACACGTATTCTTCCGCAAAGTTAGCGCGGGTGTTTTTGAAAGGGAAAGAACATGTCCTGCCAATTGGCCCAGGTTGTTTATGTGTGTGTGTGCCTGTGTGTGTGTGTGTGTGTGTGTGTGCATGTGTGTGTGTGAGCGCGCGCGCGCCGGAAGTTCTATGATCCAAACTTCCGGATGAACAAACTACGAGAATAAGTTTGGCAGATGTATTTAACAATTTGCTTGGTGGAATGAAATAATCCACAAACTCATTAAGAATCAGGTAGGTGACAACACTATTATAATGTTAGTAACTCAATTATGCTTTGTAGATTGGTATGTAGAGACGGAAGTTGAAGTTAAGACTGAAACAACGAATATCCGTTATGATTTCTTAATATACTACGTGTAAAATATACAGTGATGTCGATACAACAAATGGTACGCTAAAACGTGCTAAATGCGGAACATGCATAATGCAGAAATTTGTCTAATGTGAACAAAAATCGCGGACCTGCCAAACGTATATTCTACAGTATTACGTTGCATAATGCGGAATCTTGTCCTTTGAGACTCCGCAGTGAGTAAGTTTTACAGTATATATTTAATGCACGAAACGAATCATGTCGGGTTTTTAATTAAATCAAAGACACGAGTAAGAAAGGTACATTTATTGGGCTAAAAATGAAACCTGGTAATATAATACTATCGTTATGTTACAACGAGCCATAGTTTAAAAATCAATTCATATTTTTTCATGCGTTATTCACACTTTTAGAACGTTCTTCAAGCTTCCTTTGGCTGTGTTTCATAGTACAATTATCCTAAACCTTTTTGCTTCGCAAAGGCAGCTTAAAATTCAAACAATAAAGCAACGAATCAATAAATACAGGAGCAAAAAAAGCACGACGCACGACACAAAACGAACCAATAAACAACAGATTTGATAATACCATCAAAATAAAAACACATTTTGTCCAAGCCCTCCAACAAAATAATGATTATTTTTTTCGAAACAATGGCGCGAACAGGCAATTTAGTTACTCTTCCAAACGCAGTGTTCCTTTAGAGACTGGTGTGGCTGAGGTGGGGCCACGATTGTCCGGGGACCAACCGTCCCCTCCCGGTCCCACGCCTTTTGTCCCCGACGCGCGACGTTAAAAATATTTGAAAGCCGATCATATCCCGGTCCTTCCTTCGCTAACTACCGCCGTAAAACTTTTATGGCATCGCCCTTCCACACGGCGGCGGCTCGCCCAGCGCGCTCTCGCGCCGAAATGCGGAGTTGCAAACGCAGCACGTTTCGGCGGCTCTCGCGGCCCGGCGCGGTCCTTTCATTTTCCCGAAAAAAGAAAACAAGAAAGAGAAAAAAGAAGAGAAAAGAACAGACGGGGAACCGAGCTGGGACAGACGGGCGCGGCTTTCTGACGAGACAAACCGGCAGGACGAAGAAAAGGCTGTGAAAACGGCATACAAATTTGTTTTATGAGTGAAAGAACTCACAAACTCGTGTAAAATTGATTTTAATGAGTGGAAGTAATTTAATGAGATTTTCATCAGATGTCTATTTATTTCTTTAATGCGTTTGCAAATATAATTTAAACGTATCAACACTAATTATAGAAAGTACAATGAATGGTCGTTAATGAAGAAGTAAATATTAAAGATTCTGAAGTATGCATTTAAAAATGATGAATGGTAGTCATTGCTTGTTTGAATAGGATAGTTTGCGCTGGAGTAAGTTCTGGAAAATAATGAACAGTGTTTTTACAGACAATTCAGTAATTTGCTGAATATTATACTGCCATTTTGTTCTTATACTGATGCTGATTTTTGCGCGCCTACTCCAATGTAAATTATGTAGTTTTCAAGTGCATTTGCCTCATGAGGAATTGCGTATCTCTTCAGTGTTCTATTAATTAATATATTATTTGTTTCTAGAGCGTTATTAGGGTATTCTGTCTTTGTAAGGCAAAAGAAACTTAACTGTAATACGATTCAGTGACTTGTTATTTTCTTTCTCTCAGTGTCGTTCTGGTTGACCTTTGTTTCCTGCAACTGGATAATCGCTAGTACTATGCAATCAGCACAAATTATTTTTTACTTGCCAGAGAATGGTCTCATTCCATTCATATGGACTCATTTGCTACAACAATAATATCATTTTGATTTTTTCTTGATATTATAGCGGTACAGGTATGAAAATGTAAATATTTAAAACATTTATATCATTAATTTAAAAGTCAGACTTACATAAACCTAACAGTAATTAAAAACTTGGAATTATAAGTTTTGTTGTTTAGTTTTAGTGCAATATGCAACGTTTTGAGAACAAACATTAGTTCCTTGCCGCGTACCATGCAGCGTTGAGTGTATTTTTGTAACTTTGTGTTGAAAATGCAATGACAGCAGATGCTCTTCGTCATGGGACAGCTGAGGGGTGAACGGAAATCTGACGAGGCGTGCTCCATTTCATACAGGAAGAAGCTAACGAGCTGCCAGTGACGGGGGTCAGCTGGTTTCGAACGCCCTTTGACCTCTGCCCAATGCGTCATCTAGTTTGCGAATATTTACACCGAAGATACTATTACAGCCGAACACCATGGCTTTCCTCTTTCAAAAAAATATTCCGAATGAACACATAACAAGCCTCAGACCATTATTGTAGGAATATTTAATGCCATAACCAGTTTTTAATTTTTCCTATGGAAGGAGGGGCGTAAGTGCTGTGTTCAGAACATGATTGATGTTTTCTTGTAAATAAGTTCGCAATGATGCTGAGTTAAACATATTTGTTATTTGTTGATTTATTATTTTCAACGTATGCAAGCGTCATATTGAATGATTTATGATATTGAAAACATATTGTTCAGTTTTTATAATACAAATATTTTTCGTACTTCAGGAGCTAAAAATCGAGATGAAATCATTACAAATCAAAATTATTTACTTTCAATATATATTTGAATTTGTTAAAACTATTGTAATACACGTTGAACCGTAGTAATAGAATCGATTCACCAATGCTTTAAACATTTCCTTGTATTCTAGCATAAGTAAGCGACCTTTTTCGTTTCAAGAAATCGTTCGTAAAAATGCATCTTACCGTATAGATGACGACGTATTTGCCCTTTACGGCACGAATGATTGCGTCATCACACATTCAGCCAACTGCAGCCAGAGAATCGTTAGGAGCAAGCGGTAAGCAGGACAGCCAACGACAGTTTTCTCGCATAGATGTAAAATAGCCGTGACGTAAAAATATTTTTTCCCCATCATTAAGTTTGATTCTCTTATAAATGAATAAGGCTGTTATACAAAAGAATAGTGTATGCAACTCGTTTTTAATGTTTATTTATTGAATTCGTACAAATTTGAAAATTGCAATTTTTGAAAATTAAGAGAATTCAATGAAACTATGCTCTGCACCATTTCTTTAAAGTTCCTTTACACTATTGGAAGAAAACGTAAAAATAAAATTGACAATTGGAGGAGTTTTTGACAGAATTTGAAAACTAAGACTTCATATAAAGTACCTACAAAATTCAAAATACCCATTATTAAACTCACAAGGCTTCCAGCTTGTTCAGATCAGTCGGGGAATATCAATTTTGGAGACAATCTTCTGAGTTAGTGAGTCTGAGACAGACACATTTCGCCGCCAATCGATTTTTCTGCATCAAAGACCCACACAATGTGAATTCTGAGTACACGACGACTAATCTATTATTTTGTAATCAGGATCACAACAAATCTTGTTTTTTGAATCACTGATTTCTGTCGCAACATTACTGTATTTTATCTTTACTAGGTAAACGTAACAAGGCGAGAAAGTAAAACTTTACACCGCTTCTGAAGTTACCATATGAAAGAAATACAAATATAATAGACCAGTTCTGGCGCTAAAACAGAAAATATTATGTAACCTACGTATGATAGTCTGCAAGAGATGTGCACAATAAACCAACGGAAATCGGTGATGTTTCGATAGAAAAGTTGTTGGTCGCCTATTTAATAATGAAAACGCATAATTATTACATAAAATTAACGGATGCTATTATTGTTATAATTGCTATGCAGAAACAAAAGCGAGTGACGTGAAGGGTGTGCACGTGGTCTTCAGAAAGCCGTTCCTCCGCCGACTACAAAGGCGTCTTCCGTTAACCGACGCCTCCGCTTGTGGCGCTGCCGCCGCGGCGGCTGAGTTTGCTGCGGCAAATCGAATCGCAGCTTGGCTTCACCACTACACCTGCGCGGTTTCCTCTCAAGAGCAGGAGAGCGCGGCGGGGTGGGTGGGGTGGGCGGGGAGGGGCAGGGCGGGCAGCGCGGAGGCGGCGAATTAGATCGAGTCTCGCTTTCAATGACGGCGTCGCTAAGGGATGATGGCGACGGACGGGGAGACCGCTTTCCCGATGAATGGGAGTGTTAGTTAAGATTTAAAAAAAAATGTATTAACACAACTACAATAAATATAACACGTGATTTTAAATTTAACAATATAAACACTAACAAATTTCACACTGGGCCAACTTACGGTTTTTGATACAATTGGCTAACTTCATAGATTACTATAGTTCATTTCAGGAAATAAATCACGCTACAGAAGGTCGGAAGGTTTTTTTCCTTTTTAATCTTCGTATTTTTTCAGTAGAACATGGAGTTTTGACGCCTCAATGATTTTGTGACTCATACGATGTCGGTGATGTTGCATACTCTTTAATTACTTTCTCGACTGTCTTTATGTTCAGGTGACGATGCATTACATACGTTCGCGTATAAATAGGTGAATCGACCGCATTGCGCACAATCTACTTATGAATTTTCTATATTTTCTGCACATGATCGTTCCTGGCACTTCCCCCAAAGTTGTATGCCATACGTGGTGGTACTTGTTGGTGTATTATTTATTATGGTCGAACAATTGAGATTTTCTTCCCAATGCCCAGTACATTTTATTGATTTTTAAATTGAGTTCCGCTTTCTTTATTTGGACGTGTTCCTTCCATAACAGCTTTGAATCCAAATACATACTCAAATATTTCTCTGTATTTGCAACTGGAACGACTTTGCCATTGATCCTTTCTGGAAGTACGTCCCTTTTACGATTGGTAAAATTCACGTGTTGTGACTTGGTCTTAGTGAGTTTTATGCGCCATTTTCGAATCCACTCTGCAAGTTTGTATGTTGCCATTTGCAATTTATTTGTTGCTTCTCCCATTTTTCTTTCAGTGGATAACAAAGCGCGGTCGCCTGCAAACGTTGCTACTGTAGTTCCTCTGTAACAGGGTATATCACTTCTATATAGGCAGTAGAGGATGAGACCCAGTACGCTTCCTCGAGGGACGCCTGTTTTAATTTCACGGAATGTGGTATATGCATTTTTTGTCTCGACTCTAAAATATCTGTTAAAGATGAATGGCTAAAGGAGCAAACAAAATTATTCTTGTAGTACTTTTCTCATTTTGAATTCCAGATCACGATACTTAAGATAATTTTGTATTAAGGTGTTGTTGGGCGATGATTGAAAATTAAATTTTGACTTTTGTAGAATATGGGTTTATTCTTCATTTCGTAATGTCTCATCTTCATTTAGTGTTAATAATGGAGTTGCCAAGGAATGATGTTCTGACGTAGAAAAAGGGCTTTCCCGATGAAAGGAAATATAAATTGTATTAAAGATACTTTTCCATTTACTGCAATAGTTCTCCTTCTTCTTCTTTTAGTATCAACGTTCGCGACGCTATAAGAGAATATGATACCATATGGAGAGACCGCTTTTTCAATGAAAGGAAGTGACAAGACAAGTGAGAGGCAATTTTGTATTTAAGATGTTTACGATGAGTCAAAATTTAGTTTTTACATTTCCGACGTTTAGTGTTATTCTTCAATTAGTAAAATGTCTCAACGTCTTTTAGTATGAAGTATGGTGTTGTGCAGGGATAATTGTGCCGTTTAGAAATAATGCTTACGCGAGGATTGTGAATAATTCTTACAATAACCAAGTACTTAAGGTTTTGTGGGACGATGAGTGAAAATTAAGTTTCGAATTCTTGTAGAATTGAGAACTAATCTTCATTTGGTGATATGATTGGTCTTTTAGACTCAACTGCGGCATTGCTAAGGACAGTAAGGAAAGACCTCTTTCCAAATTAATAGAAGTGTTAATGAAGACAATTTGGATTTAAGGTGTTATTCGGCGAGGAGTGAAATTGAATGTTCACTGTTTGCAGCACTGATAATGATTCTTCATTTAGGAAAATGCTCATATTCTTTTTAATTTCGATTGCGTTGTTAATATATAATAGCACCACATTAAGAAGCCATTTTTCCGATAAACGAGAATGTTGTTTCAAAAAATCTGTATTTAAAGTGGTGTTTGGCGAAGACACGAAATAGAAGCTTGGTTTTCTGCAGCATTGAGGACTATTATTCATTTAGGAAAATGTCTCAAATTATCTGCCCCAATGATTTGCCTCAATGGTGTTGCTTAGGGATGATGATTAGAGGGACCACTGTACCAAAGTCACTCTATCGAATATAATTTTTATTATTGGCAGCATAATAGTATATTATGAAGCTATGATGTAATAGTGTTTAGTAAAAACACGAGTGTGAAGTGATATTCCATTAAGAGCGAATATTGTAAACTTCATACGAGTAGCGATCATCCTCAGAGCTTGCAGCTTCTGGGCCGAAAACAAAGTTCTGCCCACACAGAACTTTGTTTTCGGCCCAGAAGCTGTAAGCTCTGAGGATGATCGCTACGCGATCGAAACGATCATAAGCTGAATAAAAAAAAAGTATTGATACCAGACAATATCTTTATTTATTTATCATAATAAAAAGGTATCTACCTCACCAGCGATCCAATTAATTCATACGTGTGTTTTACAACTATTACATCGAGTTTTAAAAATTACTTTTATTAGTAATACGTATTATAAGTTGAACTTTTAAATTCAACCGTTACATCGCAGCTGGCAGGCAGTGTTTAAATAACGTCACCAGGCGGACTGCTTTTAAGGTCCCTCAGTTGGCATTGGATACGCAGCATAGTCCGACTTCAAACGAGCAGTACACGAGCCAAGTTAGAATTCAAACTAATCATTAAAGACAGTTTCTCTAATTAATCATTAGAGAAATGACATCAAAGTTCAGTATTTGTTCTTAATTTTTCTCATATTAATGACTAATTCAGTCCACATAGAGGGATTAAACCTTCAGGTTTTCTTTCAAGTTTTGGAAATGGGGGAAGACACTTCGGGATTACCATCACCCCCGGGCGTTGTCTCAACACAATATCACACACAATCCATCAAAACATTCAATATAAGGATGAGTAATAATTGATCACTTCTGATCTGCAAGCTTACTTGTTATTTAATCATTAGTACTGGTGTGTGATCATCATAATGACTCTCATTATGCAACGAGTTGCGGCCCTATAATAAGAGAATTATACAATGGGAGTTTTTTTTATTACCGTGAATTAACTTTATTGAGTTTTCATAAAACTACTGACATTTCTAAATAAATATTATTAATTTGTTTGATCCTAAAAAACACAACAGGTAATGCAATCCATTCACTTAATATTTGCTAAAAATAACAATGATAATTTGTTAAACTTGGTCAACAGCTAATTAAACAAAGTAGAAGAGATAGAAATAACATCCTGTCTCTAAAGCAAATTTTGTTTAACACCTATTCACATTCCACCGATGATATTTTCTTCAACAAAACGATTTCTCAACAAAATATTTCTATTTATATTATTGAGAATGAAGGTGACAAATGATTACTGTGTCCTAATACATAGGATTGTATCGATTAGTTGACAAGCAAGGAGAGAAAATACTAGCGACTCTGTCTGCCTTCGTTATTTGGCTTCGCTGGTCGAGAACAAGCGCCAATCAGGAGTCGCTGTAATGAACTTCATTAATGACCGGCCACGTCTTCTGAAGAGCGGCGATTTCTAGGTCGTGGAACTTTCTGGATCGGGCGAAAACGTCGCCCCCCCTCTGTTTTCAGGAATCATTTTTAACTTCAAACCTTTCGCATCATCTCTAGATACAATCGTCGCATTGTCGTCCTTAAAAACATCATTTGTATTACGTCACTTAGTTATGATTCAGTATTCTTACCATTAGTTAGTCCCTATCCCGTGATTAAGTACGCAATATACGCTCTTGAGGTCTTTTACATGATGAAAATGAAGGAAAGGATTTTCACAAAATTCATTTGTTGAAGTTCTTCAATTCTGTTATTGCTCTCATTATCATAGTTCTAAACTTTAAAAAAATGCTTCAATAAAAAAAAATCACCGCGACATTACTTCATCCACCGATAACACGAGTAATTCTTTTTTAGTGGATACGATAATCATGGTTTAGAAACATGCACAGTAAAAAGTCAACACTGTAGCTGGATCAAAAAAGTTTAAAGAATACGTTTACCTTATTTTAATCGGCGTTTTCTAATTATTTCTCGAAACTAATCTGCGTTTCGCATACATTTTTGGGGTAAAGTATAGCATGTTGTGAAAGAGGCTTCATCGTCATACAGTGCCTGCACTTCTCACATTCGTTGATCCATCTCCATAAGTGTCCGGTGGGTTGCCTGCGAGCCTCAATGCCAGATATCTACGGCAAAATGTATTAAACTGCCAAATTGCAGAGTTAAAAAATAACACTCCGTAGCAGATGTTACTGCAGAATGAAATGCTGTATCACAAATTTTGCAGCCTTTAGATGGAAATTTGAGTAGCAAACGTATATAATAACTATTGAAAAAATAAGTAGAAACATTATGTAGAAGGGCTGTGGGTAGAATTTGTCAGAAATGAGATTATTCACCTACATATATCTCGCTTATGTAGACGGCGTTTTTAAGCATTTAAACACGAACTGACAACCACTTTCGCAAATGCAACTTTCGGAGATTGTAAATTCATCTTTGCAACTTACTCCCGGTGATTGTAAATTCATCTTTGTTTACATAAAAATTGTCAAAGTTATGAAGCATCTTCAACAATATTAAAATACATAAATAGCATGAATAGGATGAATCATTCATGAATGTAATGAACATGTTAAAGTAGGAAAAAACAAAGAGCTTGTCCGTAAAAATAAACAAAAAGTATCATATTGTACTTAACGACATCATGTTTTTACTGTTTTTAACTGCGTGACTATAACCTCGGTGCATGCGTCTGCTTGGCAATTAACTTGTCACAGATGTTTCATACAGATCCATCGCAAGCTTTCGAATAGGAAAATATTTTTTAGAATTAACGTTCGTGTTAACTGTCCCAGGGAGAACGTGTATGATTTTTCTATTAGGAACTTCCTCGTATTTGTCGAGAAGACGAAGGTACAACAAATTAACATTCACCAAAGAACGAAACTTATCCTCTACGAAAAGATCAATTGTACGTCAGTCAGTTGAACGTTTCGGACACGAAATCCTGGTGGAATTGCTGCGAACATTGAATCGAATCTTCATTTCAGAGAATTTGGCATAGAAAACTCAAAACTGGATAATTATCTTATTACGCGTTCGCCACTATTCCGGGAAACCCCAAATATGATGATTCGTTCGTTAATGGTTCAGGTATGTAACGATTAGTACTTCGAAGAAATAGAATTGGTGCATGCTTTTGATTCACGGTTACACGCCAATGGAAAATCAGAAGATAAATCTCAGACATGTACATAAATACTTATACCAACAAGTTCCTCTTCCGAATTTTGTATGCGACACTTTTGATATGATAGCAGCGAAGTGTCAGAAAATTTAAATACAAGTATACAGTACATGTTTACACATGTTTGCGGAAGACTTGACGTTTAAGGTCACTACATCAATTCATTCATTCATTCATTCATTCATTCATTCATTTCCAGTGTTCTGAACTATACACTTCTCGTTAATTTTCGAGGGAACTACTAGAATAGACCGAATGTCACTTCTGAATGCAGGTAGGCAATATTCGTATTCGAGATGAACGATAAAGGATGCATTTTAAGAAATCGAAATCCAGTCTATTGTTGACCAGAGAAGACCTGCCTCTTGCTTGCTCATGACCATCAGGTAAAAAGGGAAAATGAACGAGCTGATCCTGAAAGGTCATAATGTTCAACCGTGGCAAACTAAACCCTCTGCTACCAACAATTTTGGGTCCTTTCCATCGCGACCTAGAGCGATTCAGGAGGTCAAGTAGGAAAGGGCGAGCAAAATTTGATTTCACGAACATGGATGGTCCGCACAAAAGCTCATCTACCGGAACATTTCAGATATTAAACTGGAACACCCAGAATATTAATTATCGATTAGTCGCGTCACGTACGTCACGGATATATTTTCTTAAATATCTATCGACCACATTTTCGCAATGAGGAGCTGAGATTTTGACTTGCATTTGTATTCAGAGGTCACAAAATGCAATACATTTTTAACTGTTTAAAGGAAATTATAATTTATTTTTATAGACAGTTTTGCAGATATTATGAAAATATTTTCGACGTCACACACGACTAAAAAATCAAAAAACGAAAGGAAAGTACATAATAATAATAATAATAATAATAATAATAATAATAAACAAAAACAGTACAAAAAGTTTGGCACATGTTTTAATAATTACCGAAGAAGAAAAAATACACATTTTGGGAATATTAAGAATAAGCCAAGAACGACTTATCAATTAGTAGCGATATAAATTTATGGTAGTGCAAAACTACAAACTACACAAAAATATGAAATCAACATATTATGAAATTAAAAGTGTACAACCAATTACATCTATGCAGATCAATGGACGGAGGGCGACAAAACAAGGAAGTGTGTGCCCAAAATGTATAAATAAGGAGAGACATAGGACATTATGAAACACTACTTACTTTTGAGCTCCATTTTGTTTAAAACTCAAAACCGAACACATTCACGAACTTTAACAATCACCCGGCATGAGCGTTAAGCACTGAAGTGACTCTTCCGCAGAGAGCTGCGAGCGGCCGAAGACACTTGTAGCTCGGATGGGCGGGCGGGTGGGCGGGCGGGGTGGGCGCGCGGGGGCGGGGCGACAGCATCGGGCGAGCGAGCAACAGGTAGGAGCCGCCCGCCCACGCGCCGCCCGCCGGCCTCGCGGCTTCCAGGCAGCCGGATTTAAAACTTCCGACGCGCGGTCGCCACTTCGCGCCGGCTCAGCCCGAGCCCGACAACGGCCGCCGCCCCCCCCCCCCCCGCACTAGGGACGCGACGTCGCCCACAAAGCAGCCACGCCCCCGAACATCCATGCTCACACTTAGAACATCGATGCTAACAAAACATCCGCATAAAACCATGGATGTTATGAAACGTCGATGTTATATAAGGTATAATTAACCATTAAATACACGCGCGGGAATGATTAAATTTGAAAATGATCTCGTTTATTAATTTTTAATTGAGATTTACCTGACAAAGTGAAGTCAACACATCATCAGTATAATTAACAAAACTTGATTATCTGATTCGATAATTCAAAAATAATGCCGGTTTCTTTATTCGATGATAAAACTTAAAATATCGATGCTAACAAAACATCACCCCAAACCATGGATGTTTTTATAACTGGATTAGTGACCATTAAGTTCACAGGGAGGAGGTGTATTTGAAATTAGTTTCCTTTATTAATTTATTAATTGAGATTCAACTGACAAAACAAAGTAAAAAAAACATACAAATAATTAAAAAACATGGCTTATCTTATTCGACAATTCATTAATAATATTGGCTACTTTATTGGCGAAAAATGGATTTCATTTATTTTTCACCCTTGTTCACTATAGTCAGAGTTTATGGATATCTGTTTTTCCAGAAATTTGTTATGATGAGCTTTTTTAATTTTTAAAATGTCGACCACATAAAAACAACGTTAACAAAACATCGATGTAAAAAGATCTACGTTAAATTCATCGATGATTTGTAAACTCCAATATCATTGTCGAACCCATTTCTTTGAACCTCGCAAGGCGCTACGGATGAGGGGGAAACAGAAGAGATGTTCCTCAGCAGCGGACTGAAGAAGAGGAGCTGGTGACTCATGAATTTGAGGTGATGAAGCACTATCGGGGGAAAAGGAATACGTGGCAGTTATTTAAATAACTCTTTGAGCCTTTGTTTTCAACCAAGAAATTCTGAAATTCCTTAAAAAATACAGTCATTCTTGAACTGATTTCAAACGTAAGATCAGAAGAGAATGGAAATTGTAAATTTTCTTTCCACGAAATGAAGTGAAGATGCAGTGTTACTGAAGCGCATCCCAACTCCAGGAATCTGCCAATTTTCCCTTGGCATAAACTTCATTACGTGGCTTAATTGCCGTGACAATTTTACTGTGTGGTGGATTGATCACATTCTATATCAACAAAACACGTACAAGTAGGATGGCATAGAAATGCATTAAAATACGAACTTATCTTTTTATACACTGCATTCAAATAGAGCAATTGAAAATACAATGAAACCTGTTTGAACCAATTGTTTCCACGATCAATGCACCACGGTTTGTAATGTAAAACATTGAATTATTCACATTCCTCGTTCACAGCCTGATTTACATAATGCAAATATTTGAAAGAGGCGCACTCGTTGTGGAACATGCAGTAGAAAACTAATGAAATTGTTATGATGTGGCTAACTACTGTAAACGCCGTGCATCAATATTTCCAGTAACAACTGGGTATTGGCATAAATTACATACGCTGAACGTTTAACATTACAACAACCTTAATTTTCAAATAACATTCAAGTTTACTTTATCACTATTTATGTGAAAGTATTTATTTGGTATTATTAAGCTATAAATCTGAATAAATCTGTCAGGTGAGTAAGAAACTAAATTGTCGAGACACATACAACGGCGAAAAGTAAAATTTTTTGCCCCCTCCCCAAAATGTATGAACTTACGGATAATATGTTTCATTACACTTACAGAAAATGCATTACATCACGTTCACTGTAGCAAAAAATTGGAAAAATAGCAACACTAGGACCTTATGCAAATTGGCATTAATCAACGACTCTTACGAATCCACCTGACACTACAATACAATCATCCTCCTGCAGACCAATATGCGAGTTATACATATTTGTTCGTCCGAAATTAGTGACATCTACCTTTTTTTAGTGTTTCATAAAAAGCCCTTAGAAACAAAATTCGCTAAGACAAGTCGTAGAGTCATTCGTTTTTTCTAAACCTAAACCCACACGAACCAGTACTTGAAAGTCTAAATTTTGATAGGGAAGTTTTGAAAGACTAGTTTGTTTGTGCGAGATATTCGCCAACATGAGCCGGATAATCGTTTGTGAGCTGCAAAGTAATTATGGGCCTCCCTAACGTTGAAATTGTGTTTTGTACTCTGCACAGCTACTAGCAGATGCTAATGTGTAACCTGCAGGACAGGACAGGTAATCAATGCAGGACAGGTAATCAATGTGTTTGCGATGTAAACATTTTATTTTTCTACTATCGTACACAAATGAAGGATTTTACGTAGAGCTACACTTATGTGAACTTAGTATTTAAAGAGCTCAACAGAACACGGGGCTATCCCATATTGACATAGTTCTGAGATATTGAAGGCTTTGCGTGAACTTTCCTAATATAACTCAGAACATTTTTAAACTTTTAAACACAGTACTCTTGAACATAAGTATATATTGGTTTTAAATAATATATTACACTAAAAGAATAATATTTGAAGATTTATATAATGCTAGTAATTCAATTTCGCAAACAACGTGGGATAGTCTATTGTCCTACTGAGCCCTTCATTTCTTAAAGCATTTCAAAAATTTGATGTCATTGTGGAATGAGATTTTTTGAAAGAAGATGGAGGACGAATACTGCACTTTGTTAACTACAGGGAATAGAGAAGAAAAAAGAACTATTCTTGATAGAAGTCTTTTATATGAACGTAGAAAAACTGTGGTGTGGAGGGCATGCCGATACCTTTACTCCCCCTTAGTGTTATTCAATGTACATTTTGGATATTGTAATGCACACTAAAGTTGCTCTATATAATAGAACTCTTCACTCTACAGAAAAGAAGACTGTATACAGGTATCATGCTTTCTCCCGCGCGAACAGATAGGCATGTGAACACTAAAATTACTGTTTAGCACCAACAGGATGTCACATCTTTTGTTCAAGATCCATCCCCGGGGCCAGACACGGGGCCAGACCCAGAGACAGACCCGGAGACAGACCCGGAGGCAGACCCGGAGACAGACCCGGAGACAGACCCGGAGGCAGACCCGGAGGCAGACCCGGAGACAGACCCGGAGACAGACCCGGAGGCAGACCCGGAGGCAGACCCGGAGGCAGACCCGGAGACAGACCCGGAGACAGACCCGGAGACAGACCCGGAGACAGACCCGGAGACAGACCCGGAGACAGACCCGGAGACAGACCCGGAGACAGACCCGGAGACAGACCCGGAGACAGACCCGGAGACAGACCCGGAGACAGACCCGGAGACAGACCCGGAGGCAGACCCGGAGACAGACCCGGAGACAGACCCGGAGACAGACCCGGAGACAGACCCGGAGGCAGACCCGGAGGCAGACCCGGAGGCAGACCCGGAGACAGACCCGGAGACAGACCCGGAGACAGACCCGGAGACAGACCCGGAGACAGACCCGGAGACAGACCCGGAGACAGACCCGGAGACAGACCCGGAGACAGACCCGGAGACAGACCCGGAGACAGACCCGGAGACAGACCCGGAGACAGACCCGGAGACAGACCCGGAGACAGACCCGGAGACAGACCCGGAGACAGACCCGGAGACAGACCCGGAGACAGACCCGGAGACAGACCCGGAGACAGACCCGGAGACAGACCCGGAGGCAGACCCCCCGGAGACAGACCCCCCGGAGACAGACCCCCCGGAGACAGACCCCCCGGAGACAGACCCCCCGGAGACAGACCCCCCGGAGACAGACCCCCCGGAGACAGACCCGGAGACAGACCCGGAGACAGACACGGAGACAGACCCGGAGACAGACCCGGAGACAGACCCGGAGACAGACCCGGACACAGACCCGGACACAGACCCGGACACAGACCCGGAGACAGACCCGGAGACAGACGGTGGAATTGATTAGTGAAAATCGCATATTTTTCCTTGGGAGAAGGTGGTGATCTTCGCCCACTGGGTGGAGAGATCCGGCGCCTGAATGCAGACTCCCGATGTGCGTGGTAGTGTAGTGCATGTAAATGTAAGGGTGTGGTAAGTGTAAGGTGTAAGGATAGGATAAGGAAGGGGAAGGAAAGATCGCGCGCGGTCCATGGCCCGTTTGTGTGGACACTGCTCCGGCATTCGCCTGGTGTTGATTGGAGAAATCACGGAAAACTACCGATCAGAGCATCCGGCTACTAGAGTTCTCCCCCAGACAGCGACTGAATACCACCTAGCTATCTAGCTAGTGTCGAAAATCCTGCAACCGTCGGGACTCGAACCTAGGTCCTCCCGGTCAGAGGCACTACAGTGACTTCAGCTGATGTCCTGAATCACCTCTCCCGATGAGACGAGCAGTTCTGATTAACAAGTGATTGAGATAAATAAATACCCAAGCAACGCCAGGTAATCGTCTCTAGTACATCATCTCCTGGAGCACATTCCCAGACCATGGGACTGCAGCGAAAGCGCCGCCGGCAACAGAGCCCCCCACCCCCCCACCTTGTCCCCTGCGCACCGGAAACGCGCCGAGGCCCAAACGGAGCGAAGCTGCGCGCGCCGCGGGGGATCATTAGCAACGGCGGCCCGGCGCACGCGCATGCGCACACGTGCGCGGCGTCTCGCACCGCCCGCCCGCCAGAGCGCGCGCGCTGGCGGCGATCGCGGCGCGGTCCCCCGACCGAGAAGCCCCGTGACTAAGTGTTGTTTCCAGTTCGTTACACCGCCCCCCCCACCCACGTCACCACTTAATACGGCTGCCGCTGCGCCACGATACTCCACGCCACGCCGCGCCTCGCCACGATTAAGGGAGATGTACGACGTGGGGCGAGACGCTCCAGAACAAGGCGACGGGAAGCACGTCGATGTCGCCACGTGCGCGGTGGGTGCCAAGAAACGTCATAGACGACAAGAAACGTTGCGACAGCGCATGGTGTATAAATTCATTTCCCACGTTCAATGGCGTCACTGAACATCTGTTTATTTTCGATAATCAGAAAGACGAAAAGTAGCACAGAATTGGCAATCCCATATTAAGAGATTGGATATGGGTTCAGGTACGTAGCTTTTTCATGTGGAAGAGAGGAATCAATTTGTACTTTTTAAACAACATCATCTCAATGAAAATTGTACCGTATGTACAGGACATAACGAAGCGGTCACTATTTTGCAGATTAATAATGGTTTCAAATTCCTGCATGTCTTCCTCCTTGTGAATGTTACAAGGGAAATAATATAGAAATTTTTTAAAATGATATTATGTAAATAACTGTGTTCTAATAGAAAAAGTAAAGTATCAGAGAAATAAGATAATGGACTCGTAATATTTTTTACTGAAAATCCGAACGTTTCGAATTTCAACTTAAGAAAGACGAATATTTTGGGGGATGCATACAGCTCCGATGTAATAATGAACGGCACGTTGGCTGGTAGTTCGAGATGCATTCGAACTGGCCTGCCCAACAAGCGGATTCAGAGCACCGTGGCCGGCTGAATGCCCGAGGCTGAATGCCCGAGGCCTCACCAACTCTCGCCCCTCTGCTTTCTCTCTTCACATCGCCCCTTTTCCAATCCCCTTACCCTTATCCCTGGTACCGAATGACTTAGTTTCCGATATACAAATGTTCTGAGGGAATTCACAAATAAGCCGTAAATCAGGCACGGGTGCAGGATTGAATAAGCCTCCTGTAAGTTCATTCGAAGCCGCGGGTTTCAAGTTTACCAATTCAATGAAATGTAAATGCTAATACGTAAACATACACGTGACTAATACGTGAAACTAATGTTTATCTAAAAAGATGATTTTAAACTTTCATCTGAACGAAATACAAACATCTTTACTTCAACCAAGCTCAGGAGCGAACCACGCTGTTTCAAATTGAGATTAAATAATGTCGCTCAATTATGTTCATTTGAATTTTTCACTGGTTTATAAACACAAATTCTTACAGATAAATAAATATATTGATATAATAAGGATTTTAAGGAAGTTTATGAAACTGCTGTTTGGATGCCTTTCTCTCGAACTTTAAGCAAGAGAAGAAACACTTTGCAGTTTTCATACAGATAATACATTAACATAATAAACACCAAATATCATCCGCCATGTAGTAAGACACCAGAGTATTTTTCTCCAGTTGTTGATTTGCACCACGCTTATTCCGAGGATCCCAACGACCTTTAACCATGTCGTCTTCGGCCCGCTTTGCTCATCCAAACGCCTTTCTCCGCCCACGTCCCTCGTGCATTCGTTGGGGCGCACGAGGAAGGACGCATCCGCACCGATCCGCGGGGGCGGAGGCGACGGGGCAGCGCGCGCCGCGAGCGGAAAGTCCCCGGCAGCGGCGCCCTCCGCAACCGAAGCCGACGGTCACCCGCGACGCGGAAGCGGCACATTGGCCGCGCTGGACCCGACACGACTCCATTCAAATTCATTATGCCTCATATAGGGTTACGGAGGAACAATAGTGGGATTTAATCAGACCAGCGTATTGTACGTGGAGAGGCTCAGGCCATCCCGTCTGCTCTTCCGCCTGACCTCGCAGGTTTAGTTGCGTTGTTTGCGCCATCTAGCAGCGAAAGACGGTATCACTAGGGCGACGAAACAGGCGATTAGCTTAGAAGCTTTGTTTAGGCGTGAGGATGTTTCACATGCAGTACAAGAGCCATCTACAACATGGGCAGCCGGCTTTACTTCCCTTCCGAACGTAGACGTACGAAAAATATTGTTCGCTCTTGAAAATTCACGGATTCGTTCGGATTTGAACTCAGGAACTTGCCTCGGGTACAAAAACTGTTACACCATCAAAACACATTTCTCGATAACATACTGAGACAACAACACACAGGTTTTTATGGATCAGTGTCAATATTGTTGACATTGAGTCTCACATAAATATAACTTTGCAAATAATAAAACACGTCGATGAAGTATTATCGGACCACTGTTCGCTCCACCAGAAGAATATCACAAGCGCACAAAAAAAAGTGTCAGACCAAAATACTTCACACATGTTTCTCTATATATTTCGACGTGCTGAACCTGAAATCAGAATAGGACCACCACCCTCCAATTCTTTTTTAATCGGAAAAACCCATCGTGAAATTGAATCTTTTGTTTTCGGGTATTTTTCTTAAACTCAAAGACTTGCTACATGATTTTCAATGTATGTCGACGTACTAAATTCGAATTTGAAGCCAGAATCACCTTCCAATATTTTTTTACTCGCGAAATAAACGTGAAATTGTATATTGTACATTTGAGGGTATTTTTTGCATTAAAAAACTGGAGGATAATGGCGCAATTCTGGCTTCAGTTTCTGATTCAGCGCGTCAACGTACATAGATGAACTTATAAGTTCACGGTGGCTTTTCACGACTTAAAAATAATTTGAGTGTGGTGGCGCAATCCTGTGGTCAGATTCGAATTCAGCATGCCGAAATACGTAGAGAAACATGTATCAAGTCTTTCGATCTGATAATATTTTTTGTCACTATTTGTAATTGGTGACTCACTAGTCTTTGACACAAGTTATCTTAAATAAGCTGTTTATTTGAAAATAACTGAAGGAAATTCAAAAGAACTGTAGAAGTGGAAAAGTCACTTTCTGCAACAAAAATAAAAATTGTTTTTCTTAAACGTACCAGCGTCGATTTGCAACATACACTTCTATATAAACTTTATATTATATAAAATAAAACTACACCAGAATTTTTCTCAACTACACCAGAAATTCACGAAAACATTCAACACTTAAAATTACTGCAAGACTTCTTTTATTCGCAGAGATACTTTCATAAGAAGAAACATTTGACAGTATTCAGTATAATCTTTTCATATAGACTATTAATAAAAGTATCTTAAATGATCCATACAACAACATTCCGGCCATTAAATTAACCTTTTCAGAAATAAATCTAAATTATAATTTTTTGCAAGCTCTTAAGTCGCATTTCCCACCTTCAGAGCACAATGGAAAATAATGTTCGAGCGTGCAGCGCAACGCAGCTGCGATCGTAGAAGGACGAGCTTAGCCGTTCAACTCGACGCAGAAGGGTCCCCTCCCACCCATTCACCCCCTCTACTGAATTCGTCCACGCAGTTAGGGCCGGCGGTACCGCGCCCAGGCTGTGGACCGCCCGGGCGTTTGTTTGGGGCCGGCGGAGCGGCTTAAAATATTGATAAACTGAACCGGTACAGACGCCGCCCCGACTCCCTGGGCTTTCTACCAGAACCGCTGCCTCGCCACCAGCAGCCCTTCGGCCTCCCCGCCTCGGGCCGCCCCACACCCGCCTTAATTAACGTCCCTGCCACGGCCCGGCCACGACTCCATGCCCCCACCACACTCCTCCCTCCCCTGTCACATCCCATCCCCACCCACCGCGCCCGTCCCGCTATGCCGCTGCACGCCCCGCCCCGCCTCTCCACTACGCCCCTTCCCCGCCACACCCTCTACCGTAATGTCCCGTGCCTCTCATGGACCGCCTTCGCTTCAGCCATACTCCGTCTTCGCTATGCCCCGTCCAAAGCAAGTCACATCTTCACATCAACCAGCGCCGCCCAGCGACAATGTATAACTAGGAGGAGTTATATATTCCAGTTAGGGAATGTTGAATTCAGCCGAAAACAAATGCGGCGCATTTCCAGAGAGTTCAAATAAATCACTTGTCAGTCATTCCCCAAGAAGCCTAAATTAAGTTGATTCTTTAGATAAGGGAATTATCAAAAGGTTTCCTTTGTTAACTCTAACTATTGATCCGTCAGAATTCTCCAAATTTCTTTGATACTACATATCAAATTGAGCTTAAGGAAGTAACACATATACATATTTTGCTTAGAAACTTACATACTTATATTACTTTTCAAACACTAGAATGACTAATTTAGCTCATTTGCTTTTAGAATAGGTGTTCTTTGTTTCTGTAATTGCAATCCATTATTCATTTACCATGACACGCTAAATTCGGGAAAAATACAAAGTTCATATACTCAAGTTTTTACCTTCTTCTCATGGATTAAGCTTAAAAGTTTCACAAAAGAGTTCTCTTAAATCAAATTTTGAGATCGGTGCTCCTTTTCATTTAAATAAGGACCGTGAAAAATTCGTCCGAGGCACAAAATTTTCCGATAGAGCTCAGTAACAAAAATGTTAACAAAAGTTAATATCCGTTAACAAAAGTTACCCTGTTTTCGAACTGAAATTAAGGCATACTTCACTACTTATTTCGGTTATGCCAAAACAACAACAACAACAACAACAAATAACTTCAAATAATTACAAACAATTGGGAAAAGTTTTTCTTACGTTGACCTTATAGGAGAATAATGTTCTTTAAAAATGTAAGTTAAAATAATCTCTATTAATAATACAAATATTTTATTGAACTTTATTAGCTTTAGCTCACTATCCATTTGAATGTTTTTATCGACATTATCATTATCTGTGCTTAACAGTCTACCATCAGTCTTTCATCACTCAGTATTACTCACATCAGTCATTTTCAATCAATAAAATTGCAATTACTAAGAATTTTCCAGAAGTTTAGTTCATTCCTTTTCGTGTATATACACTTCGAATTTATCATTACTGTAAAGAATGTCAGTGCTCGCTTGAAAAGTAAAGATGATTTCACTGTCAGTATAAATGTATTTAAATACCATGAATTCTGCCTAATATATATACAACCATCAACATATCAACGAATATTTACAAAAGATGCTTAAGACCCTGGGATGCTTAATACGAATTTGGGAACAAAGAAGTGAGAAAATGCACAATGGAATGCATTTTAACAGAGATGCACCGACAATGTGCCTCTGGACATATTGTGTCCTGTACAGCGAAAGTACTTTCTTAAGGAGAATATGAACGCACAAACTTTGAGACAATTGGTATTCCATGCTGGCGAACTAAAAACGTTTTGTAAACAATTGTATTATTTTTGTAATTTAATGGAAAATGTATACTTTTTTATGTTTGCATAATAGTTCAATATGAAGAGTATTAAGAGGCAAATCCATTTTTAAATATTCCTCCACAAAATCGATCATATTTACTATTTTTGATGCAAGATCTTGAACTCGAGATACAAATGTACATGTTTCCACAGGCACGTTGATTGAAACTAAAGTAGTAAACACACACACTTTGGAACGATTGATTTCCTAATGTAGAAGGTTTTCCAACTTTCATAAAGATATGCCGTAATAGGAAAAAATTGTCTAATAACTTCTTTGCCAAGAATGATTTGATTATCTTTCAAATGGCGCTTACACTTTGTGAAATTGATGTTCTCCTCGTAGCCCGCGCTGCAGGAAGTCAAGAATCATCCTCGAAGAAACCTTTCGGCCACCAGTAATCTTCTGTCTTTATGTTGAAGTTATGTTCAAGTTGGTGTTCTAAACCTGCTATTAAGCAATTTACACTGTTCATAATTCACACACCGTTCACACACAGTACATAAATTGCTATTCGCAAATGCCTGAGGTGGACATCTCTACTGTGCTTTCATTCAACAACTAAACGTTCTGACGAATTATTAAACCAGCTTTAAATTAGCCAGCTTTAAATGTGCTTGCGATGATGATATCAATCTTCTGATGTGCTCGCCACGGCGAACAGATGTTTTCGCACAAAATAATGACTCCGATACTTCCTTTTTCGTTTGTTAAATACATTTTTGTTAGTAAATTTGTTATTCGCTGTAACTTGTTTTGCGATGGCCAATTATCTTCACTCGACGCTAATACCTTAACAAAAATCTGTCACCATTGGCTGTCTGTAACCCTTGTATTTAGTTATGTGACGCTTTCAAAATAAAACATTACATTCCACAAATGTCCACGACCAAATCACAGCTATGTTTATTTTGCCCTAAGAATCTCCAATATCCCATATTTATTGTTCATTTCGTCTTCGAACATTTCTACGTCCTAACTATTACATTCCAATATTTGTATCGAATACTTCAATGCCCAATATGACTACTCAATATCGTCTTTGTAAAAGCAGCGTACTTCTCTTACATGCGCCTTCCAGTTACCAATATTTGGAAAGAGTCACTGTGACACATCATTCTATTCAATAATTTACATGAGATATCTTTGTACGACTCAATTTGTTACATTACTATTGGACGAAAGGTCTTCTAAAATCTCACTAGACGTGCACCTCAAACTTCACGGAAGTGAAACAAATCAATAGGTCTATTTTTAGCCCGTAATCGACCAAGTTCCGGAAATGCCGGCATTCGCCGGTGTGAAGAGTGGACACTCTCGCCCAATTCAGCGCAGCCGACGGAGAAATTCAGGCAGCAATTTTCCCCTCTCTCCGGGCGGAAGGGGCCTGGCACGCCGCAATTTCCCTCGCCATTAGCAGGTGCAGAACTGCGGTGGGGGACAGGAGGAGGAAGAGGAAGGAGGGCGGGTGGAGAAAATTGTAGTCGTAATCGAGGTTTAAAAAAACAGCGTGATAATCCAGGGTGGAGCCGACACTTTCACTCTCGCCTGCGCCGCCATTACTGGAGTCACGAGTGCGTCTCCTGCTGCCGCTACGAGGGCAGTTTCATGTGTAAGGGCAGACATGATACAGAATGCCCAGGAAGAAAACGTGGAAACTTCGAAAAGAAGTTCTTGAAACAATCTTAAACATATTTCGCCTAATAAACTCCTCTGATATTCTGAATCAAACGTTTGTTGAACTCACTCAAACGTTTGTTGGAAAAAAATACTCCGAAGCAAATCATGTTAAACAAATCGTCATGTTAAAGAGTGCAATTAACACTATTCTATAGAAAAGTCTGAAGAAAAAAATTGGAGCAGTTTTTGAGAAAATGGCGAATGAGCAAATGAGCAAATTGTGACAGAAAACTGTTGACTTTTCGAGAAGCTCTACCTGGCATAATTTAAAGCACAGATACTAACATATACCATAATGTGAACAATATGACGCTAATGTAAATACTAAGAACGTAATAGACCAGGCCAAAAATTATATTTTTGTAATTTTTGCAAAAAACAAAAGAATAGAGCAATATGGCATTTATACAATCTTATAGAGTACATTTAACACTATTCAGTCCAGAAGTGTAAAGAAAAATTTAAGTCGTTTTTGCAACAATGTTTTTGTAAGGTAATAAAATTACAAATATTGCTCCTAATATCGCACGAAATCTACTAACATTTTCAAAAACATTTACATGACCTTAATGAGAGAACAAATTACGAACAAATTTCACTTCATGGAAAAATCTCTGTCATTAATTTGGTAGTTGTAGGAAGACCCCGAAAAAAAATCAACCTTTTTCACTTTTCGAAAATTCAGAGTGAACTACGAATATAGAACCTATGCCATCTTTATTGCGTATTTTAGTCTTTTTATACAAGAAATATAAAGAAAAAAATTCAGAGTCACTTTGGAGAAAATTTCGAAAATGTCTCAGGGGCTTCATGTAAAGCACCCCCAAAAATTAACGGGCGACCAACCGGGCCCACCTCTCACGTCTTTAATATGCACATCTGTCAGTTTATAAACTGTATTGGATTTGTTACTGGAAGTGCTTGTAATGACGTTATATTAAATTTCCGAAAACTCAGCACTATTCTGTATAAATAGGTCAAATTTTGAATTTACTGCAGTGCTTAAATGCCATTTTATTAAAAACAGTTCCAAATTTTCAAAGAAAATTTCCATTTAGAATGTAGGTTTACTGTTATTTAATATGCTTAGAATAATATTTACGTTCCATTATCAGGAAAATTAAGAAAATTTCAAAAAATGTACTTTGGGCGGCGATAGATTGCAGCGGGCAAGAGTATGTAGCAAGTCCGAATAGCTAGCCGAGACCAAAGGAAATAGAAAACAAATATTACGGGAATGTCTGTGCCATTATGTAAAACCACTAGTTTATTTTTGTGTTAATTTTTCTTTAAAGTTTCGACCTTTCCTCCCTCGACAGTCAGTATTCATATTTGCCAGGTGCACGAAATCTCTCTCGTTCCGTCGCAACGTGACCTGCCAGTCACCAATGTGCGGCGAGTTGCCTTACGCCAGGGGCAAGTATTCCATGTGTAACTTCGTAATATGAAGTTTTTCCACCACATGTACTATGGAAAAACGTAATATCCGACCTATTACCTGCCCTAGAAGTTAGTAAAATATATTTTACGTTTTCAGAACACGGCAAAACAATAAGTTTTAGTACACGCGTTTCAAAATATGTCACACAATATTGAGTGTGGATGCATTCAATATTTTTCATATTTCTCTAGACGTATAGACTATTTCTGCATTCTGGGCACTCCTTCTTTCTCCATCTTTGTTGGGCGATCGTGGCTGGCACCGTCTCGCATGAGGTACACGTTCAGAGCAAGTCGTAACCTCGAAGCGCCTCATGGACAACGCAACTGGGTTGTACAAAAAACAGATGGAGAATTGCGTAGCAGGTCAAGACGTGCTGCAAGTCTAGGGAAAGAAATAATAAAAAGAATATCGAATGCCTTTAACAAAAGCTGATGATGGCTTCTTAAGAGCAAGAGTGCAAACAGTATGCAACCGGTCGAGAAACAGAATACTTACTGATTTCGAGAGAGAGAGAATTAGAGTATCTTCCCAGCTCGTCACTTATCTGTCCATATGACTTCTTTAGAAATGTACTAGAAGCAGTTGTGCAAGAATAACTTTGAAGCCAACAAATTTATCTTGGTTGAGATACTGATGAGAAACGAAGCACATTAAAAATTCAATTTTTCAGCCAAAATTGTAAAGTACCTTCCTCATCGTTGACAAACATGCGAAGAATATGGAGCTATACTAAAGGATGTTGGATTTTTGCATTGAAATGGTGTATTTGTTCTAGGGCAACTAATCAACGATTCCCACTAGATACGCTCGGGTGCCTCCGACACAGCAGCTGTCACTTCACGTATTGGAGCCGAATTGGCTGCGCAGATTTAAGTGTCGTCCAAAGGCGTACAGTCAATTTCTGAAGTTGTTATTAGAATAGTAGCCTGATGTATAAAATCTCCCTAATTATTGTTAAATTGACGCATAAATGACGCGTACTGTATAAAACAAGCCTACGAAAATTCGGTAGCTGTAAAGTGGCGGAAGTCAATTACGCTTTAGTACTCAGAGGATTGAAATCGATGCTAATATCTATAGATAAGAAGGCTTTAAGTGCTACACAAACCTGGAAGTTCTCAGTTCAAATTCAGTAGAGAAGGTTTTTCCGTTCCATAAAAATAGGAGTCAAATCAACATAAAAGGAACATTTTTTAAATTAATTTTCTCTCTTTTTATTTCCTATCAGATATTTTTCTTCCAGCACTTCTAGTCCTTCATTCTATATGTTATTCTTTAGCATGCTTATTTCTAACATTTGTTTCCACAGGAGGGGGAAAAATGTAAAAAAATTCTCATTCATACAACAGAAATACACCAATCCTTTTTCCTTGTTTTTAACTTTCATAATTGAAACAAAATGCAATTTATGGATTAGTTTTTTTGACGTAAAATAAATTTCCTTTCATACACTGCTTTTGTTTAAAATAACACAATTACCGATATATTAATTTAGCGAAAAAAGGAAAAAATAAGCTAAATATTTTTCTACATTTTGATTGACAGAAAGTTTTAAGCTTTGCAAATTACACTGGGTTCGCTAATAACGATGAGAAATTAATGCAAGCATATTACTTTTAATAAATAAAATTCATTAATGATTTTCTCAAGATTTAACAATTAATTGTTACTCCTAGCAAGTAAATGAACGAACGAAATAACGAATGAATGAATAAGCGAACGATTAAATGAATAAACGCAAAAGTGGAAACCAAAGTCTAATTCGGGTCGGCGCAGAGCGAATAGGGACTCGCCAAAATACTCCACTTGAACGTTCCCCGTTCTTCACCCCCTCTCCCCCTCCACTGCCCCCGCCCAGGCTGCTGCCGCCCCCAGGCGCTAACCGCGTTGTCGCTCGTTACGAAGGGGTAACGCGATTGCGAGGCCGTCGCAGGCGCCGCGACGCCGCTCCAGATGCAACCGACAGTGGCGCTTGGGCGTCGAAAAACAGCCAACAGCTCGTCTCATTGGCTGTTTTATGTTTTAGGGAGCGTCATCCACTATGATCGTGAGTCCCGTAAGTGTAGTATAATATCCCGAAAGGAGGCGGATTTCCTCCTGAGATTGTGATATTCGGCGCCGACCCACACGTCGACTTGGAGTGTTCACCCAGCAAGGTTCTCCTCCAGGGGATGCACCGCCCCTCCTGGGATATGCTCTAAGGCCATTATGTGTTTACTGCAATGTATGATAGTGCAGTGCACGTACGAGTGTGTGTGTGTGTGTTTAGTGGTGGGAGAGGAGGCAATAAGGTTGAGAAAAGAAAGATTGTGCGCGGTCTGTGACTCTTTTGTTAAGGTACAGCTACTGAATTAGTCTTGTATTGATAGGAGAAATCACGTAAAAATATTGATTCGAGCAGTCGATAACTAGATTTCTCTTCGAGAGAATGAATGAATTCGACCTACCGATCAAGGGAGAGTCGAAATTCTACCACCGTCGGAGCTCGAACTATCGATCAGAGCTATCGATCGGAGGCGTCGTCGTGGAAACGGTTGTTGTCCTGAGCCACCTCAGCCGATGTGAAGTGCACATTCTGAGAGCAGTCACTTCCGGGATGGCTCGCTCGAAATTCTTAAGCATTTCTTTATCAGGTACCAGGTCAATTCCCGAAAATTGTTTTGGAATTCCATTGCTTCATAAACAATCGAACAAGTGACCAATAACACGAGTCAATTGATTGTTCATCAGTTTTTGATTTTCTATTTGCATATTATTAGCATGTTTGCATTTTAAGACAGTTGAAAGTAGCGGTTTGTAGAAAAAGTACAAAAGAATTATAAAAGCTGTCTTCCTTTTGAAGAAAATAAGATTACATAATATTCCGCGTTGTGATCTGTATAATGTAAAGATATTCCGTCGAACCTTGTAGTTTGTATAGAACATGTTGACGCCCTTCCGAAAAAAAAAAAAACTTGCATATTAAACGAGGGGAAAGAGAAGAAACATAAAATAATGTCACTATAAAATCAAAGGGCGACCATTATACCATTAAATTTTCATTTCAGAGCAAAAAGAACCATTCACATACAAGCACACCAGCTAACGCGAACAATAATTGTTTAATTATTTTATATTATTTTGTTGTTAAATACGTTTTGGAATTATTTTAAAAAGTGTGGTTTGTGGTGGCTTTTCTTTTATGGAAGTTAATTTTTTTATATCAACTTACATTTGTTAATATTTTTTATAATTAATTACTGTAAATCAAGTTCGTAATGCAATCATTATTTTATTATTGTCTATCACTATGCACTACCCTGAATGATCAAACTAGTTAAAAGTAATTTTGCTCTTGTAGCTTCAGGAATACATCCACAGATATTTTCATCCCCTTCACCAGCAATTCTGTTTTTTATTCGCTTCTGGAAACAATGTGTTGTTACTCCTATTCAATAATATTTACAACTAATATCCCGACTTCCCAGAGTAATTCTTTTGTAGGCTTTGCAACAACTGACAAAACTCATTCGCGTGCAATTCCTGAGGTGCTTTTTCTAGATCACGGCATTCCAACTGGTGGTCCGCGTGGCCATTTCCGGCAGACTGCGAAATCTTATTGAATAACAAGTTTTTTCTCAACAAAAGTTCGAAAAATATTTATAGCTCATTCAAAACATTACTTGTTTTAACACTATAGAAATGAGTAATCGAAATTGTTTAAAAAAAATAGTAATAATAGTAAAGAGGGAACAAAAGTAGTTTCAGGAACAATACTGCATCTTTTGAGATTAGAAACAACAGAAATAGAGGTGAACATTCGCTCATTGGTAAGTAGAGATGTTCGAGCACGTATCACTAAATTGATATTTTTTAAAGGTTTTGACTACATTATTAAGTTAAGTTTGCGTCTGATTTTTTTTGTCAATTCATTATTAATTTAAACGCACTGCCCAGGGCGACAGTTTTTTGTAAAAATTCTTTTCGTTATTTCACTTTATGCAACTAATTATTAGCGCATTAAGCGATTGAAATTATTAAAATCTTGTTTCAATTAAACTTTGCATACCATTTCATACTACTTAAATCTTGTTTCAATTGAACTTTGCATACTGTTTCATACTACTTTCATACCTCTTTCTATTTGAAGAATTTTACAAAAAAGTTGGTCTAATATTACAGCGCGGATCGCAATCGTGCTTAATGTGTCCAACGTGACCCTCCATCCAGGTTGCAAACTCTGGAGCAAGATCCCCCGGGGCCTTGTGACCGTAGTATTTGTCACATATCGCGCGGCCGTAAAAGCAAAGGTCACAGGGTCACGGAAGGGACCGTTTTCCTTCCCTACAGCTGCCCTCAGCACATGTGTGTTCAACGTAGAATATCGTCTTCGACATGTTAGTGAATATCATATTAGACAATTATTATAAGAATGAAGCCTTAGTAATCGATAAGAGTAATGAAAGTGGCATCAATCTCTATAGTTACAAATTATGTAATTAATGAGCTTCCACTCAGAGATTTCGATTAAATTTAGCAGCTGTATGTTCAAGAAGGCTCAACGGTTCTTTTATTACGTGATTACTTGTTTTAAAGCTATTTGATCTATCTTTGAATTATAGTTTCTATGCCATATTTATTGAAAAGTTGTGATAAATAAAATATACAATATTTCAATTAATTAGTTGATTCCATTCTTGAAATAAACTAAGTAAATACCACTCGTGGTTTGGAAACTCATAAATTCACTCATCGCTTTGCAAATCGTGAATGTATTCTTGAACTCTGAAGCACACTCCTCGTCTCGCGAATTTATCTCGAGAATATCAAAAGCACTCGTGGGATTACTTATGACTATTCCACTCGTCAAACTAACACCGAATGTGTTTAACTATGCATATACAATGCCCCAATCAGGGCGGTGTATGACAAAACAATTATCGTTTTTTCTATCAGCTTTTTCTTATCGCCCCTCCCTATTGGCCAGTAATAAGCTGAGACTCATCTATTTTAGTAGACGGTGTATATAAATCGCTGTTTTCATGTGCAATAAACCACTGATGTACTATGACATAACCTCTTCAATTTTAGCATGCTTTCAGTTATACACGTAGGCTTCGGCGGCTCGAGTCCATTACTTCTAGGCTGTCCGGGTGACGCCGCGTCGTTGGCAGATAGGCCGACGTTTCGCCTGTCATGTCGCAGGCTTCTTCAGGGTAGTCACGACATGACAGGCGAAACGTCGGCCTATCTGCCAACGACGCGGCGTCACCCGGACAGCCTAGAAGTAATGCTTTCAGTTATTACTTATTCAGTTATTCGGCGCATTTTGAACCGCAATGGACGTAAGTTTATTCCTGGAATATCCCTATTAAATACCACTCTTGCTTTGCAAATTCTCTGATAAATCCACTGCCCGCTTCGCTAGTCGGTAATTTATCGACAATTTCCAAAGAACTCGTGGAATTATCTATGATAATGTTATTCATTGATAAATTAATATTTTTATAAATACGTGTACATGTAAGTCGTTGCATTGTAACTACGAATAACCAGCAGACTACCCAAGATGTACTCGCTTTCAGCGCGTTCCGCGCGCGTAGAGATCTATCCACAAATCATTTCACCCAGTGCCCTCGTAAATCCCGGCGGGCGACGGGCATTCAGCGCCACATGCGCGAGGGCGGGTGCGAGCGCCGTGCGGTGGCGGTGGGGGTGGAGGGGGGAGGTGGGGGCGGAGTAGCTGCAGGGGCGGCCGACGCCCCAAGGCACCGCCAAATGTCAAGGTGCGTCGCATATTTAACGGCCTCATCGGCGCATAAACCCTGCGCACGGTGTTTATCGTTTTTGGCCTCCGACAATATACGAGGGGGTTAGCGCCGTCGGCGCCTGCGACCGTGACCTCGGGCATCCTCCCGGGTAGGTAGTCAACTCGAAATCATTAACAGCATGGATTCGGTTTTGAGAAAATAAGAGTAGGATGGCTGATGCGTAGGGAGTAGGTGATGCAGGAAGTAGATGTGGCATAGATGAGGAATTGCATATTTCAGACTATCTGCAATGAAGACATTTTATTTATTCTTTGTAGATGAGTACCTTACTCGCATGCACTTACTAGTGCAGTGATCGCCAAATTCCGACAGCATCGTTACAACCGTTCAGCTTTATATTCTACTGTGAGCTTCCGTAAGAAACCAGGACTGATATTCTTTTTTCAAATCTTACATTTGTTTATTGTCTATAAACACGAATCCCTTTCTTCCTTACTGATGCGCTTTTATAAAGGGTAAATATACATTTGTCCTTTACCTCCAGGCTAAAGTAGTGCTGTAAACCCTCATTAATGCGAATTTCAGGGGACCGAAATAATCGGAGTCATGTTATAAAAAATCGTGTTTTCCAATTATTATAAATGACCGCATTGCCGGGACCGAAGTTTTGTTACGTAAGTGTTGTTTCTGTTACAGCGAAATTCGTGTTAAGCGAGTTTGTGCCAACCACGGTTTACTGTAATTAGTTTCCCAATCCGAACGAATTTGATATGCCCTTAGTCAATGGCAAGGCAGGAAATAGGGTTCTCTCAACACATTTCCTTATATTTACTAATATCCCATCACATTTTGATACCAACGGACGTTAAATATGAATAAAACAACACGCAGAATACCCAAACCTCGTCTTCACAATCGTAAATTTGCACCATAATATCCATTTTAAAAGATCATAAAGGCGTCTAGTTAATTCAGATGTACGCTGTAAGAGGTAATTAGTTGCTCGCGTTCCTGACGTATCTTCGTTGTGGAAATGCCATGTACTCCAAAAACCTCAGGGAAGTCCATTATAAATCAGGAGAGGATCCCAGATAGACTTCAGAGGACCGAGTTATAATATTACTCTAAATGATGTTGCAAATATACTTCTACCTGATGCAGGAGAACTATCCTGTGTCCTGTGAGCTATAAGTTGCGAAATGTTAAATTTCACGGAGGCTATCCTCTTCATAGCCTTCCGACTAAGACATTGACCCTGCAAGTACGACCAGCCGAGCGCCGAATATCCTCGTAAATTCGGAGGCGATTGCAAACGGTTTCGTGGCGTCATTTCGAATGTCCCGACTCCCAGACGGCTCGTTTGCTACCATCTCTCTTTCTCTCTTGCCTGCAGTACTCCTAAAGCAGTCCAGGGCGCGACCAATGTCTTTTGCAGTATCGTTTCCCCGCTCGTAGAGTCAGAGCACTTATTTAACCGTTTTCTTGAGTAGGTACTACCTTTATCGGTTTCCCAGGTCATTTGCACTGTCATCAAAATGCAATTTGTTGAGTTTATGATTAATGGATTGTTGGAGATTAATGATTAATGAAACATGCCCTCCGCTTTAATTATAATGTAGCTCTCTCAAGAATGTTCAAGAAGAGTTAATTAAGAATAGTTTAGTTATAATTTAGTTATAAGCAGAAATGTCATGTCATCACATCATGTATTTTACTTTTTCTTTTAACATGTATTTTACTACTACACTTAAGAGTTTTTACACTTATTTTTATTGAGAAATGGTAATTTGTAATCCTAAAAATGTGAGGTCTGTAGCACCTTTTTTGATAGCTTACAGTAAGAAGAGTTTCGGGAGGGTCATTTTTCAAATTAACATTTACAGCGACAATACTAATCATTCACATCAAACTCTAAATCCAAGTTCTGACGAAATACGAAATTATCACCAGAACAAAACTCACCATGCTCATCGAAACACTGCTCAAAATGCTCATCGGAACACTGCTCAAAATGCTCATCGGAACACTGCTCAAAATGCTCATCGGAACACTGCTCAAAATGCTCATCGGAACACTGCTCAAAATGCTCATCGGAACACTGCTCAAATGTTCATCCCAACACTGTTCAAAATATTCACGTGATCGCCACAGCACAAATTGGGATCAGACGACCTCGTCACCCCAATCGCTGTACTGAGCAACCCTCACAAAGGGCGCGCGCGAAGGAAGATCGATACGGCGCGGGGGCCAGGCCGCGAGGGGGCGCAGCAGCTTGGCGCATCGGCGCAGGATTTACGCGCGAGATAGCGGCGCGTGATTGATCGGCGAGTGTTTGTGCTGACGCGCTGCCGCCGCCGCCGCCGCCCCGCGGGGCCCGAGGCCGCCGCCGACCGCACCAACGGCGCCGCGGGAAACGAGATAATCGCGGTCAAAGGTCGGCTTCCGGTGCGCGCCCGAGGGGGCCTGCACGGGCGCGTTAACGGCCGGGCAACGGGACCCGCGGGGGGGGGGGGCGATGGGGCGGATGAGCCAGGGCGGGGTTGGAAGAGCGGGACGAGAGGGATGCAAAAGGGAAGGGTTGTGCGGGAAAGGGTAGGAAGAGGAGTGGGAGAGAGCAGACGGGAGCGGGTACAAAGGGGAGGGGTTGGACAGTGCTGGGCGGGCGGGGCGGGGCGGCGAGGGGTGGGGAGGGGGAGGGGAAGGGGGAGGGGTGGGGCGGGGAGAGGCGGGGTGGACAGAGCAGAATCGGATAGGGTGCAACGGAGAGAATCGAGTTGGGGCGGAAGGAGATACTGCGGGAAGGAAGTGGTGCCGGAAGGGGGCGATGTATGTGGAGGGCGGCAGGCGTACAATGGCAATGGGTAGGTGGCCGCTGGCGCACGTCGGGTGTTGAAGGGAGGTCGGATTTGGAGAAATCGGATGACTTTAGCGTGGCGTATAGTTGGTAGTGGGCGGTGGTAAGTTCACAGTACGTTGTGAGTGTGGCTGGTGATCTTTCGATTGTAGATAAAGGTGATGGTCAGCATGTACGGGCGGGTAATAGGTGACGTGTTGTGAAGGGTGAGAGTGGGTGGCGGTCAGACGTTTGTAGGGGTGAGTGCTGGTAGGGGGTGGTTGCGTGGGAGGGTAACAGGGGGTTGAGGTTGGTGGCGGTCACGGACTTGTGAGAGTGTGTGGCAGTCATGGCTTGCAGGAGTGTGTTGCAGTGAGGAGATAGTTGGGACGGGTGGCGGCCAGGGGGTTGTGGGCTGGTGGTGGGCGGTGGGCGGTGGGCGGTGGGCGTTGGGCGGTGGGCAGTGGGCGGTGGACGGCGTGTGAAGGACTTCGCGCTGCGTTGTTGTTCACTTGCCTGTACCCGCACGCTTGTTCGCTCAGCGGGGATTGCGTTGGAAATAAAACACTTTTTTGGAGCGAGAGGCGGGATAAATCGCCGTTAATCAGAAAAAATCAGATGCTTGTTAATCAATAACGGATGCTACATAGAGGGTGTTCAAAAGGTATTGAAAGGTCCTCTTTACTAATTATGAATCTGCCTTTTTTTAATGCGAAATTATTTTGTAAATTACAGGATCGCGATCAGAGGGATCAGTGGAATCTTGTTGCTTGGCAGCAGGATGTTTCAGCAACATGCATCCATATTTCTGAGTACAAAAGAATGCGACTTTATTAATCAATGACATGATTAAAGAAGTGCATAAAAATAAATATTAAGTTCACATTCCGGAAGATGCAATGTTTACACGATAAAATCATGAGTAGAACTGAACTGTTTGAACAAAATATTTCAAAACTAATATTTTAGCAGATATAACAATAGTAATCGTTTATATATAATAAAAATTTGGTGAAAAAATAGTTCAAGGCAAAAAAAGAAAAAAGAGGGAAAACTAAGATATATAGGTATAAGATTCATTATTTTGGGCGCTACAAAAATAATCGTATGCATTTCTAATGTCCAATCTTCTCTTGTAGAAAGGTGGCTGTGAACATTCTGTTTGATGATTCTACATTGAGTTATTTTCCTCCAGTCTGGTATTCATCACATCTTTTATCACTTCCCCCCTCCCATTTCAGTGTGTACTTTGCATTTATTCCCTTCATCTTTTCGCCATTTCTCACACATTTTTTTCGTAATCGATCCATCGATTTGGCCACGTTTCTCATCGACGTTCCCGTTTTCTTGTTGCAACGCTCGCTTCAAGCTACATCACTTCCGCCTCCGAGGTCATCAACCTTTCCCCCAAGACTCCATACCGTCGCCTGCACCTTGCCTTTGTTGGTTCACAGTGGGCGCTAAGCACAGTGGCTATAAGTGTAAAATTAGTATTTGTCTTTGGGCGGATAATATAGTGTATTATATATTAGGATGTAGCTAGAATTAAGTTTCAGTACGAAATAAAAACATTTCACGTATTAATAACCTAAGTTTCGGCCCATTATCGACCATTTTTCAGTGTTTTTTTCGGGGCGTTTAATGAAAATCAGAACAATACCATTTTAATACATGCATATTTTTCTATCGCAGTAAAACATTATAAGAAAGAAATTGCAACCATTTTCCAGAAATGTTTGCAAATGTCACGGGGGGCTTCATGTAAAGTATCCCTAAAATTAAAATGACTTTATGGCTTTGAAAAGGTACAAATAGATCTTACTTCTATCGCATTTTCCAAGTTTCAGATGAATAGCTTCTAATCTGACACAGCTACGCACGTCGCCTCTATCCGCCCATCCAGACACACAGACAGAAAGACATCACGATTTTGGGGTTCAAAATCAACCACGTGGATCAATTTTAACAAGCTTTAAAACGTTGCTTGTAGATAATAATGCTGATATTCGTGCAAAGTTACTGCTCAAAGCACTCTTTAACGCGAATTTTACGATCGAAAATTCTCGATCTTAATGTTGAAGTGATTCCAATAATTTCCCTCCCTGTACTATATGGTATTGGTAGAAAACGTAATGAGCTCTATTGACTCAGCACAAGTTGCGAATGTTGGCGGTGGGTTCAAGCGGCGCCCACTGCGTGTAGGCATTTCGCTCTTTGAGGGGGGGAGGCGGGGGGGGGGTGGCACGCCCTGGAACGGCGCCAAACGCTGCAGCACGCGCGGGGCGGACGACGAAGGGCTGAAGAAGGGCGAGGGTAACAGCGACGGAGGGTTGCGTGAGGGCGCCCGCTCCTGCGATTCAGGCCAGGTGCCGCCCAGGCAGTGTTGCCACTTGCAGATGGTTTTCCGTTTTATGGGGAAAATTCGCTCTGAAAGTAATTTACGAGAGGAAACCTGGTTTTATTTTTTTTAAGATAGGGGGTCGTGTGTATGCACAGAAATTGATTTATATTATTTATTTCAATAATTTAAAAAAAATATCGAAAGTAACCATAGTAGAGGCGGAATTATGCGAAAAGACGAGAATGAATAGTCCACTTCTCGCTACTAGAGTTGGACGACGAAACGTAGAAGTAAGAGAGTCTATTTCAAATTGTCAGTTTATGAAAGTAGAAAGAGATCGACAGGTTGTTCATAATCACCTCCACCTCCCATGCACATGGAAATTTGCATTTGTAACAATACTGAACTGCCATAAAAACGTAAAATAATACCACTTTTGTAGCAAGCATTTACTATGAATTTCCATGTTATTTTTGCAATGAAATTGCAATGAAATTGCTTATGCAGTTTACTTTCACAAACTATATTTAAAACCGTATATTGGCATTTTTGTGGACTGAATATTTCAAGGGGAAATTGTAAGCTTTTTAACTCTCGAATAATCGTAAAAGTAAAAAGAATTCGGCCATATGCTGTGATGAAATAAAACCACTCCCTAAGCTTTCAAGTGTCCTCAAACGCCTCTCTAGTTGGACTGATGTTTTCCCGAACCGAACCAAACGTTAAGCGCGAAGCTTCTTTTCATCTATTAAGATGCTACTAAGATACGAGACGGAAATGCGGCAACCCAGCGCCCAGGTGAAGCCGGCGGCGCGAGGGTGATGGGGGTGGGGGTGGGAGGGCAGTGGGGGCAGGAAGGGGGCGGCGAAGGCGAGGTGGGGCCCTATTCCTGGCCGCTGAATAACCTTCGCAGGGCGGGCAGCAGCACGTGGATGCCCTGGGGGGACGAGGGAGGCCAATGAGCTTAGCACAGACCTTCCACGCAGATTTATCAAAGTTCCTCCCGAGATGCAAATGGATATTGAACGTGCTGTTTGACGGAGAAATTCCGTGGAAAGGGTTTACGACAAATAGAGGTAGACGCCTCCATTCAAACCTCCACCACTGTTGTATGGTATTCAGATTTTCATAAGTTACAACTTGCACATCTTCTTTTAAGTGCTATCTTTCTTAAACTCACCACTCTACATTCTAATGCTTCATAATTTTGATAGACAGTTTGTAAGTTGCATTACATTTTTATTCCTAGATTTTTAAAATGTTAATATCTACAGGAGGAAAGGTGTTAAAGAGAACTGGCATTTTATTCAGAGCTAATTTGTGCAGCATGATTGTTTTATATTGTTGAATATGTGGAGTACAACATTATATTTACTACATTTTAATACAATTCATTTATTATGAAAGAGTAACTATGATGTAAAATTTACATCACTTTTTTCAAAATTAAAAAAAGAAAATTATAATCGCACTGATACTTCACTTTTGAATACTAAATTCTACAATTGAAATGTCGAAAACTTAGATGAGAAATGGAATAAATGATAACTATTAAAAAAGAAAAGTTTTCTTCGAGGAAGCTTTTACACAATACATTTGAAAACTGTGTTGTGTGTTGTTGTACAATAAGCAACTAATAATTTCAGTTTCATTGATCACATAAATGTGTTTAAAATTGAATATTGAAATTGAGAGTGTGTATTTGAAGTTCATCTGTAACCAGCAGTCCTTGTAGAAAATTCTTAATGAAGATGGAACTTTATCACCAACTCAAAGTACACACAACAAATTTGGTACTACTGAGTCATGATTATTGTTTTCACAGAGTTATCTCTAGCTATGGAATTAAATTGGTGGATGGTGAACCATATCAATGCGCTAAGTTGATCGTATTCCTATAGTGACTCAATACGTTAATTGTACCTTACAACGTTTGGAACTCTATTTCCAATATGTCAGCTTAAACTGAGATGATCCCCTTTTTAATGGGGATCAGCAGTTGAAATATTCCCATTCCACTCAATCTCTCCCACATAGTTTGCGCAAAACGAGAGCAGGCAAAAACTTCATAATTTGTTCTGCATGCATTGGTGCGCTTTGTTTACAATCATTAGCAAAAATACTGAGTTCAAAATTATCACGGTCCACAAATCGTTTCATTTCATCCAGTCTGCATTTATTTCTCGTAATCAACTCCACTACGAATTACCATTTCATTTTCTTTTAAAAAATCGTCAAATGGGATGAAGAAAGTTTCATTTCTTGGCTATATATATAACAAGTAAAGACGTAAACTATAAGGAAAAGGAAAATATAATTAATAATATACATCCAGAAAATATACAAAAATTAAATAAAATTTCACTGTCACAGTAGACTAGTGTACCAATTAACATGATGCTGACATGAACTTGACCCCCTCTCTGTGACTTGCGAGTATTTAGTAATTTATTTTATAATACATCTTGGAAGCTATAAGTAATGGAATGATGGGATTTCCTACATCAAATCCATGTAATGCAGAAAGCATGTAAGTCAGTACCTCCTCTATCCACCTGTCTTTATTTAAGCTGTATATCCTCCCACACAGGTCGGTGCAAACGTATCATATAACACATCAAGGAATAATGGTTTCTCGATTAGTTAGATAGTTAGGTCTCTTTTCTTTTCAATCGGAGGTATCATTTGGCTTTTCCCGTCCCCTTCCCAGCTGCTACGAACGAGCATAAGAGACATATGAGATCTACCAACATGTGTAGTTTAAAGGGTTGGCCGACCTACGAGTATCATGACCTTCAAATACTTCAAGTGAAAGCACCTGCTCGTTGAGCACCATGCGCAGGTATTCCTTAGATATATATCGGTCCTACGGACCACCATTACATACGCCATTGCATGAATTACGCGGGTATGCCGTAATTAGCCCGTAATTAGCCCATAATTAGCCGTAATTATCCCAGCCTATCTCGATGAGGGAGCCATTCTTCTGGATGTAGAGAGACAGTTCCAGAATCACGCACACCGACAAATCTCACACGCAGACACCAGCCACGAAGGTTATGTAAGGACCAGCGATGGATTGATTGGTTGACGGATTGATGTTTGCTGACCACAGTCATTATTCCAGTTAGTGAAAGGAACGTTTTATTCATTGAGGGGGGACATTCCCCACTCTATGGTGAGGTCCAGCGCCAACCTACTCGTCCTCTTTCGGGAGATACCGCCCCCCCGTCCCCTAGAAAGGCACTGCCTCAGCCGAACGCAGATTTAATCTCCCGACATGTGTGGCGCTGACGTGAAGTAAATGAGTGTGCATGTATGTGTGTGTGTGTGTGTGTGTGTGTGTGTGTGAGTAAGTATGTGGGAGCAGGTAGAGGGGAGAAGAATGACGAGGGAAATATCGCAAGGGGTCTGTGGTTCATATCTTAGGGCCCTGCTCCGGCATGGACCTAGTATTAATTGGAGGAACCACGGAAATCTACTGATCACTACAGCCACCCGAATTCCCATTCAGACAGGACTGAATTCGATTCAACTCTGTAGCTGGTCTCGAAAATCCACCACCGTCAGAACTCAAACCCTGTTGGTCAGAGTAGCTGCAGAGATGTCACCAATCCAGGCTCTGACGTAAACTCAACCACTTCAAGGAATAGTGTATTAAACCAATATGATTCATGAGATATTGAAAATGTATCACGAAATTAAACAGAAATCATACACGCCTTACGCGGAATTGGAACTAGCAGCTGTGATGCCCACGCGCGTGGGAGCATCATCTCCAAGCCCCAGCGACGCCAGCAATGCGCTGACGGTTACACTTTTCGTATTTTATTACGGTCGTCCCCCGGAGCGCCCCAAGGCATTCCGTCGCCGGAGACGCCTCGCGCTCCTGGCCCATGTTGGACACCGCTTCGCGAGCACAAGCGCCGGACGCGTGGCCGAGTTGCCAGCGTCGCTGAGGGATGCCGCCCGCCCGCCGCCGCCCGCCGTTCCGCGCGCGCTTATTAAAATTCATCAGCGGCGAAACCGCTCGCGCGCGGGCGCCGCCTGCCGGCCCCGGAGGTTATTAAGATAATCCTTCATCGGGGAATTGGGGTTTCATCGAGCAGCGGGCGGCCTCTGGCGCTTCACGCCGCTCGGAGTATCGTTTGCAGCAACCGGCAAGTGGATGTAGATAAAAGGTAATAGACCGGTTGCGTTAGGGCAGCGGTTTCCAAACCCTTTAATTTTTACGATCTCGCTACCGCTTACGCAGAAAAGAGAAAGTTTTGTAATGCTGCGCAAAAAAAAAAAAAATCGGCCGAAAAACTCTTATTACAGGGCCCTGATAACGAAAAGTAGATAAATACAGTTGATAAATTCGGGGGGGGGGGGGGTCCTCTAACATGCGGTGTAACCAGAATCCATATTTTGGGCGCCCTTGGTACAGACAAATGGAATGACGGCAAAACATCTGTCCGTCCGTCTATCCCTCCGTCCCTCTGTCTGTCCGTCTGTGAACAATAGCTGAACAGTTCAGCCGATTTTCTCCAAAAGTGATTTTCTCCTATTCATCTGACAGATGTTCCGGCCACGTAAATTTAAAACCGATATTTTAATTTCAAAAGATACTTTACATGAAGCCTCAGGGACATTTTCAAAATTTAAAAAAAGGCTCCATCAATTTTGATTAAATTTTGTTCTTGGATAATGTGAAGGACGTCTAAGGGAATGGTGCAAATCTCATGTTCGCTCAAACTCTGATTTTTAGAAAATTGCAAAATTCAAAACTTCGGGCCTACAACTACAATTGATTGGATTTTTTCCTTAATGAAATCTGTTCCTTAAAGGTAGATCTTGAAATAAAATCATGTACAATTTTTCACGTGATTTTACTTGAAAAAAGTGAGCGTGGAAGTACGTGGTTAATAATATAGACGTACAGAAGAAGAAGAAGAAGAAGAAGAAGAAGAAGAAGAAGAAGAAGAAGAAGAAACACAATTAGTACTCTGACCTACACGATTAACACCTTGAGGATGGAAAAAATCATCGACTGCTTTATTAGAGGAATACTGGCTTAGAGTAGGTGTGGTTCTGATTCAGAACTTCCATCGCGGATCGAATCATGATTCTGATGGAGGCAGATAGGCGTGTCGGAACGCAGTTTGCTCGGAGGCTGCTAAACGCAAATGGGATTCTATCAGAGGCCAACCCAGCGGCCACCGGCCACAGCTGTTGATGGGCAAGGGAGAACAGTGGTCAAATAGTTAATTCTGACAGATGTAATTTTCTGCTAATATGAGCAGTGTTTCAATGGACAAAAGAGTTCTGCAATGAATCTACATTGCGTTGGTATCAGATGTCAATTTGTCTTCAGCTAATTGGGAAAATAGTCTAGTACAAATGTTTTAATAATAATGAAATAATTTCCCTAATTGCAAAAAGAAAATAATAGATTTGCAATCTACAAATTGTTCTTCAATAAAGTTATATTCAAAATAGATTATGTAGCCTCAATAGTTTAAATAATTGTTGAAGTATCTTTAACTAGTATGTCAGTTTCAATAGGTCAGTTTCTAGTAAACAGGTGGCATTTACTGAAAGACTCATTAGTAAAAATGTTGATCCAATTCCGTGAGATCTTAAAAATAACGTTTGTACGTGCAGTCTCGCACTAGTGCACTTTTATATCTTTAATCTTGGCTAAATTTTTGCTATTGTCTCACCCTCTTCGATGATGGTACATTTTATCAAGTTCAAGAGATTTGTTTCACATTTTTCTCTACTTACTAATTAAATATGACTAAGAATATTACAGGAGAGTAAAAAATGATCATGTACACAAATTTCCATTCAAAAGATTGGTGCCTTTCTAGAGAAAAAGTCGTGTGAGCGTAACTGAAAATGAGTAATTGTGAGCTTATTTTCACAGACAAATTTTGAGTTTTCGACAGATATGAGGAAAATTTTTGAAGCCCTGCTCACAAATGCAATAATGCGTATTGATATAAAATCAAAATAATATACCAAATTGGCGATTATGTCTCGTTATTCAGTTTCGACTTTTCCAATTTTTGAAAAATCAGTGATTTTAACGAAAATCGGACTTGCATAATGTTTATACGCATATTTTGCTTTATCGAATAAAAAGTAATCGAAAAATTTCGAGCCATTTTTGAGAAAAAATAGGAAATGTTGAGGCACCATATAAAGTACCTCCACAAATTCAAATAACCAATTCAATTTTAAAGAGCCGCGATATCTGCCAGTTCGATCGGTGAACATACATTTTTTGTGAAACTCCTGCTTCAATATCAGCCGCTAGCGTTCTTAATAAACAGAGATGGAGACGTTTCGCCGTAAACCAATTTTCAGGTACAAAGAGTCAACAAAACGTGGATTCGCGTGGGACGTGAACCGTTTGTTAGAGTATTACTTGGGCACTTGTCTGATATTGACTGGGGAAACCACGGAAATTTACCGATCAGAGCAACTGGTCAACTGAATTCTACTACTGAGAGCGCACGACTCCCTTCCGCTACCGTCGGGGCTGGAACCCTGGACTCAAGGTCAGTAACTGCAATTGCAGCAGTTTCTGCCTTGCGCCAACTTTGCAGATGCGAGATTTGAACTCTCATCCCTTCTGTCCGAGATTGTGATCTCAGCAGACGAAATTGAAATGATCAGTGAGGTTAATAGAGTGTGATACGCTGTTCCATATTTTGTGAGTTATCTTCCCCAAGGGGCCCTCTGAGGCGAGCCGTCCGCCCGCGGGAGGAATTTCGGCGGGGGCGGGGCGGCGGCCGGCGGCCAACGGATTGGACAGTGGCCGGCGCCTGCGGCATTGAGCCATCGGCGACGGCGGAGCAAAGTGGAGCGGACTCAGTGGAGGCAGTGGTGATCATGGTGATAGTGGTGATCATGGTGCTGGTGGTGATCATGATGCTACTGGCGGTGGTGGTAGTGGTGAACATGGTGCTGGTGGTGATCATGGTGTGAGTGGGGATCATGGTGCTAGTGGTGATCATGATGCTACTGGCGGTGGTGGTAGTGGTGATCACCAGGTTAATGGTGATCACGGTGCTACTATCATGGTAGTGTTAGAGGTGATAGTAGTGCTACATGTGAAGGCGGTGCAAGACATTACGAAGGTGCTAGTGGTGACGGTGGTACTTTTGGAGTTGAAGATAGTGACAACGGCAATTTTCACTATACTGGTCATGGCAACAATGACGAAGAAGGAGGAGGTGAACTGAATGAAGTAGCTGTGGTGGAGCTGCTACTGATGGTGGAGACTGTGGGTGGCGGCGGCAGCGATGGCTGTAACAGTGGCAGGACCGACAAAGAAGTGGCAGTGGTGGCGGTGGAAGCGTTGGTCACACTGATTATTTCGTTTTTTCCAGCGTCAACAGTCGCAGTTATTAGACCGTAAGTGTGGTGCATGTTACCATGGGAGGTGGCGGTGAATGCCCCCCGCAGGATGGTGAGATCCGGTGCCGATCTACACGTAGGGGGAAGGAAGGAGTGTTTCCGACTGGTCTCCTGGCATGTGTGGTAGTTTAGTATTTGTAAGGGACTGTAAATGAGAGGATAGGACAATGAAGAGGAAGGAAAGATCGCGCACGGTACGTTTGTTAGAGTACTGCTGCGGAATTCGCCTGGTATTGATCAGAGAACCCACGGAAAAGTACCGACCAGAGCCGCCGGGCGGCCGGCCGGCGGGGACACAGCGGCGGGTGCGGTTGGGGCAACGGTGGCGGTGGCTGCCGGATTGGAGGAGCAACGGATTCTGCGCGGTCACAGGCGAACGTACACTAATTGACAGCGCGCCCTCTCTCGGCCCAGCGGCGAAAAACAAGAGCGCTGCTACCGCTGGTCGCACAGAAGCAGCCATGAAACACAGACGTACTTCTGACTCCGCTTCAGCCATTTCCGTTGCTGTTTGCGTTGCACCACTGTGTGTGTGTGTGTGTGTGTGTGTGTGCGTGCGCCGTTCGTGCGTGCGAATGGAAGAGTGCCGAACGAATCACACCGCAGGGCGTATTTCGATTACTCGTTATTGGGGCAGAAAATTGGAATTTCATTTATCCAGACAGTAAGTGTAGAGTTTCTCGCCTGAACATCTAAGAACAAAGAATATTTATAAACACAAACTTGTAATCTGTGTAACAAGCAGGGTTTCAAAGAAAGCACAAAAAAGGATTTCCGTTTTTAACAAGATTACATATAAGATAGGTATGCAACTGCTTACGTTAAACAAATTAAGACATGTGTTTGTAGAAATTGACTATGTTGAAATCAAGGTGAATTCATTTTGCATGTGATTATTACAAGTATTAGCTGTGCTTGTATGACCACTATATATACATACTATTTGTGAATATTTTAGGCTGTTTAAAATTATGCGTATTTTTGACCAAATTTCCTTATTTACACATTTTTTTCTTACATTAAGAAAAAAAAGGCGAAGGTAACTTGTTATCGATAAAGATGACGTAACATTTTATACTCACCGAAAACAAGAAGGAAACTAATCTCAACTACTTTCATACTAATGCCGATACAGCAACAAAAACAGACTACCTTCCTCCTACAGGAAGTGTATTTATTGTGTATTTCTTCGTTCATTCTTTTATGCACGTAACGTACCAAGAGAATCGTAGAATTCAAATTAAACCGCGATCAATTAAAATGAAACTTGGTGAACACAAATCGTCGTTAGAAATGTCTCACGTTCCCTTCTCTGTTTGTCGCGAAGGTCAAAAGCGCACGCAGCGTTTTCTCGATCACAGGCAGCAGCGTCTCGCCGGAGGTCCAGCTCCGCCCGCAGGCGTGGCCGGAAACCGCTCGTTTTGCCAGCAGCCCCGCTGGGCGCCCGCACCCACTTCGAGCGGACGGGGGCTGAGTCGCTGAAGCACCGGGGTTCATCTCCAGTGACGAGAGGCACGACACAAGCGCCCTCTTACCCCTCTCCTCCTCCTCTGCCCCCGATGAACGGAAGACGTCCAGAGTATCGGTTGCACCGACTAGCCCCAGCTACGACGACGAGGGCTCTCGGGCATCGACCTCGAGGCCCTCAGCTCCTGTACCCTACGGCTGATGCCTAACCTCGGATACTCCCAAAAGGGGCTTGGGAGAGGACCTTGACGGACAAGCTTGTAGACAAGCCAAACAACATAGCATCAACATCGAGAGGAGCGTATTGTCAGGTATCCAAATGAGAAAATACGATTCCAGATGATAAGGCTTTTAAAACAGAAGGAAAACAAACAAGGAAATGCGCAAACAAATTTTAGGTTCAATGCTAGAATTTACAGGTGGCAATTCAAATCTCGCAACCTCCCTCCGTATTGCGATATATTTCTTTCAAGAATGCAGCACTGAACATAGAAACTGTGGCATTTTTTTCTACCAATAATACATTTTCAAATGTAACTATACCTTTTCAGGAAATTCTGACGTACGTGTTTCTACGAATAGCATGCATTTTAAAAACATATCTACCTTTGACTGTTTCCCAGTTTTACTTATTCCTCCTTAGCCAGTCACATTAACTACTCTGCTCAAGGCCCATCCTTTTTTTCTGCTCCGCGAGTCTCTCTGCCCTCGTGGCCCTTTCCTCTCTTGAAGGCTCATTAGAGGCTCATTGAAGCCGAGCTTTGAGTCGCCTCCCCGTGGGTTGTGAGACTAAACCCAATTAAAAGTCGCCGGCGCGCCCCCGCCTGAACGAAACTGCTCTGCAAATAAAAGCCCCGAACGAACGCGTTCTTCCGGGGTTCCGCTGTCCGGCCGCCTCTCTCCGAGTGAGTCGACGTCGCCTACATCAAGTCAGTGGGCGCGAAGGTATCGCTGGCATGCGGTAGAATCTCGTTATAAGAGATTTCGCTCACAATAAATGTTGGTAATAAGAAACAATAGGGTTGTACAGAATTCCAGATCATAAATACTATACCGAGCATCCAAAACGAAAATAATATTAATTTTAACAACGACATTTAGTGTATTGTTTACCATTTGGATTGGATAATTCTAAAGAACCTGTAACAAGTATTGTACTTTAGCTTCTGGGTCAATGACCCCATCTCGATCAGGTTTTCGTCCAGTTTCCCTGATCCTCGAGCAAATGCTGAGAAGGCCTCTTGTTTGGCTTCTGGTCATAAATGTAACTAGAAATTAACTTCTCCCAATAGTACGTCACACAATTTTTAACTGTTTTTGATGTAAATAAATAAATAAAATATGAAAATAAATCATGGGCATGTTCTTTTAGCATGTAAAAACACAGGCAATTTTCGCCTATAGTACACAAAACCGTGGTTATAGAACGATTTCACACTAGTAGACAGAGGTTGAAACAATATCTATATATTTTCTCGTGGCGAGCCGGGTGACTCAATGGACGTACCAGAATAATTGAAAAAGGTAACCTAGAAGAGATTCTCGTTGGCAGACATTCCCTTTCAGAAGTAACTAAACTCCTCTGTGAGAGGTAAAAATCTGCTCCCACTTTCCTTTCATTCTGTTTAGTGAAAGACGCTGTTTTCATATTACGTCAATAACGCCTTCCTGCTCGTGTTCGGACAAGTGGGTACAGTGTCAGCTGCTCAGAATCTGACGAGAAGTAAAGTTCATCAGCGTTGTGTACTTCGTATTGATATTAAAACACCGTAGTGGAATTCTGTTCATTATATTGTGAACAGTTTGCGACTTCACAGCATGCGAATTTGTTTAAAAATTCTACTTGTGATTACAGGAAGGAAAACTTCTACTCGTAATTAAAGAAATTTAATGTTAGAAACGAGAAAAACCCACATCATAAGTCAAGAAGTAAACAATAAAAATGCACGATAACTTTAAATAAATATCGGAAATTATGTGAATTTAAGCGGTACCACCAAAAACCGAAAAAGTTCAATGTAACTAGATGCATCTTATAACGGTTCTACTTTACTTTTGACGAAGTAAAATATCTAATTTACTGTCTTCAACGTACAGAGCACATTTTAAAAAGTTGGTCACCAGACGAAGCCTCTCTCAAAAATCAGTGTGAAAGACCAAGAAATGCGAGAGGCGTCAATCCGTGACTGTTGATTTTTTCATCGCAATACTCCACGGATTTCGAGTAAAGTACTCAAAAGGATAGGCTAGAAAGTGAATTTTTTAGGCTGTTTAAAATTATGCGTATTGGAACATATTCAATAATTTTTTTCCTCAAAAACTGTAGCCCTTTAATCAACGCACAGGGCAGACGTGAACGGGTACGGGTTGACGCCGGGGACATCGCAGTAGTTGAGTCAATTCTGTGAAAACTCAGATCGTAGACGGGGGCAACCAGTGTGACAGTCGTTTAGGCAAAAAATACCTATATCTAGTTTTCGCATTATTAATTACTGGATAATGTTCGCAAGAGAAATAATGTTCCCAGGAAAGAGGGTTTTTTTCTCCTGGTTCCTTTTGAGGAATTGTAGGAACAATCGCTTTCAGTCTGTTCTTAGTCATAATGCTACATGTGATGCCGTAAAGCCAGTAACGGCCTTCAGACAATTTCGCCATTGTATGTGTATTGAAGGCATCAAAAACGTTTTTTTTTCCTAGAAATATTGAAGAAGGTTTTTACAAAGGTTTGATTAAAAATTGTGCTAATCGATTCTTGTTGGGAGGAATCCCATGAGCCTTAAAGGAGGCTTAATATCTCAGAAAACGTTTTTTTGTTTTTCAACCCTCAAGCAAGTTCACGCATTAATTCTCTAAGAACGCAGATATGAAGTATCCACAAAATGGGGCAGGTTTCCTCCCAGTAGGCCGAGACGCGGCGAATAGACTTCAATTGTGCATATTGGTGGACCTGAAGACAAATCACGATAAACGGGTGGTTACAGGTATGTTACGCGATTGCTGTTAGTAGGATACAGTTACAACTCCAATATTAGAGTTAGAACGTCACCGATCGTCCACCTTCGCCTTGACCCACCGCCCACTTCCGCCGGTGGCCAAAGACCTCGCGCGGACGGGTCTCCCCAGGCCGGGGCTGGGAGCGACAGCGCGGCGCGGCCAAAAGCTTTGCCCTGTCGCGAGCTCGTTAGTCACATTTCATCCCTCATGAATAAAATATGACGTGCACTCTAATGAGTTCGGTGGAGATCCGAGCGGCGTGGTGGTGGTGGTGGTGGTGGTGGTGGTGGTGGTGGTGGTGGTGGTGGTGGTGGTGGTGGTGGTGGTGGTGGTGGTGGTGGAGGTGGAGGTGGAGGTGGAGGTGGAGGTGGAGGTGGAGGTGGAGGTGGAGGTGGAGGTGGAGGTGGCAGTGGCAGTGGCAGTGGCAGTGGCAGTGGCAGTGGCAGTGGCAGTGGCAGTGGCAGTGGCAGTGGCAGTTACAGTGGCAGTGACAGTGACAGTGACAGTGACAGTGACAGTGACAGTGGCGGTGGCGGTGGCGGTGGCGGTGGCGGTGGCGGTGGCGGTGGCGGTGGCGGTGGCGGTGGCAGTGGCAGTGGCAGTGGCGGTGGCGGTGGCGGTGGCGGTGGCGGTGGCGGTGGCGGTGGCGGTGGCGGCGACGGTGGTGGTGGTGGCGGTGGTGGTGGCGGTGGTGGTGACGGTGGCGGTGACGGTGGTGGTGACGGTGGCGGTGACGGTGGTGTTGACGGTGGTGGTGACAGTGACGGTGGCGGTGGCGGTGGCTGTGGCCGTAGAGGTGGAGGTAGCGATGGCGGAGGCTTGTGAGGAAGATGGGTGGGGTGGGGTGGGGTCACCAAACGCACTTTTGTTTTAATTAAGGAGACATCCCGCCGAGCGCGCTTCTCGCGACCATCCGTCTTGCGCAAGCGGCCGTAATTAAACGGCCGGACAAATGAAGTGACGAGTGTGCATTACGATACTATAAGCAGAGCCAGGAGACGCTCGCGCAGGCTGCCGCATGGACGCTTCTCCTCGCTAAGGGCAGCTGCAGAAGGATTGTGCAAAGAGTCTGAGGTGTCACGAAGTTCAGTTGCATTCTTTACCAAACGCCTCAGGAAAAAGTGGCGCCGATCAATGCCTCATGAAGAAGAGGCGCTGATCACCGTCGATTACCGACACAAGAAGAAGAGGCGCCGATCATTGCCCATTATCGCCATTCATCTCGCCCAAGAGGAAGACGCGACTTCAACGACGGGATGCCCGGCTTACCGAGACTTTCCCACTTACGAATTTTGTGAAATGCAGAATTTTAATAAATTAATGCTTCGAAGAAAATGTAACAAGTTATGAACCATTTATTTCGATGGTTCAACAAGCATCCATAATACAAATGGATTTTCATGTACAATGATGTTCAATGACGCAGTGTAACCTCGTTCCAATACGAATGATGCAATCCCCAACCGCACAACTGCAGGTCCTAGAATCTCCGCCACCGTAGGTTAGGTAAAACGGAAGAATTTTACAGTTTACGTCTCGTTTCATTTAAAGCTCATTTCATTTCTAATTGCTTCCATGCTAGCCGTGTGGATCAGAGAAGTGTGTGGTTTAGATTGAAGTCAGGGTGTCGCCTAATCCTATTTTTACAGCTTCTTCATTTTAGATGTAATTAGTACGTTTTTAAGATTGTGCAGTGTCTTGTTGTCTTTGGTTGTATTGTCACCAATCGTCATCTTTTGAACGCAGAAACATCAGAGACGGTCTTTACCTCTAATCCTGTGAGAGCTCAAGATCTTGTCGAGTTGTAAATGTCACACATACATCTAGGTATCCAGACATCTACACATGCTGCCAACCGCACATTCGGGCATCCAAAACACTTTGTTCATTCGAAAATCCCCTAGAAAAAGACGTTCTTTTTCAAAAAGAGTAAAGTGACGAAAAATTGGTCAGAGAACGGGTTACTACTAATATAATTTACAAACTGATATGGAGGCAGCGGTTTTCTGATACTGATGCAGATCTCCCATGTCGACCTCGTGGTCTGTAAAAGCCCAGAGACGCATCTTCACAGTGACTTCAATCTATCTGCGACTTCCGGGAAACCATTCGCCCGACGTCGTTACTGAATACAGCTCCTACGCTTACGGATTCTTTTTAATAAACAAAAACTCTAAGATTAAAAAAAACATATTAATTTCAACCAAAACCTAATACAATCATTATGTCTGTCACTATACTATCACGGTCTACATGCAAAATTCCATCTCTGTTTTTCACGGGTATTAAGATTTTACAACTTGATAATTTTAACTACAAAACCTTCCTTGTTCTGTCTCCAACCTTCGTAACACGTTAAGGCTGCTGCACCAGGAGTTTTACAAGTTATTTTTTGTATTCCTGCATTATAAAATAACCTTTTCTGTTGCAAGAAATCGTTCATAATGGGGAATTTTACGACATTATGACGTATTAGATTGTATGTCACGAATGATTGCGTCATCACACATTCAGCCAATCGTAGCGAGAGAATCGGGGGGAGGTAGAGCTACTCGACCACCGTTTACTCGCATAATGTCAAATACCCGAGTCGTGACAGGGAAGTTGTTTCGCAAAATTAAGTTTTATACTCTTATAAATGTATAATGCAGTTATACAAAAAAATATACTATGCAACTCATTTATAATATTTCTATAGTACATTCGTACAATTTTGAAACCTCGCTCCTAAAGTCCCTCGTTTTCCAAACATGTACTCATGCAATAAAGCTTATCATTATAAGCTAATTGCATAAACTACTATTTGAAAATATTCACGCCGAAATATCTTGACCCTGCTGACAGACCCCCTGCTCAGAAACTCTCAACTTTGGTGTCCTTGTAATTCGTTATCCGACCAACTTCTCGTCACTTCACTGTTCTTCAACAAGTATTTCCTCTACGTAAGATCGTAACGGAACAGGGAGTGTTAGTGGTTGGAAGATCGTTCACAGATGGGAGCGAAAAACTTGTTTCGTGTCATGAAAACCACTCACGTGTTGGCTCCTACCGGGACAGTTCCTTGGGACGCTGCTCTGATTGTTTCCCGGATTCCTCATTACTTCAGGCGTACGCCGAAGCAATTTCGCCCACTACGGTTCAATTGAAGCTTTGAAGAGGAGATATTAAGAAGATTTTTAGCAAACGACGATGAGCAGGGATTTAGCTAACAAAGTGACAACCCCAGGGTTGTGATATAAATGTCTCATCATGGATTAAAGAAATGGTAACAGTTGAAATAATTATCCAAGAGCACAATCAACAAAGATAGCCAGATGAGTCCTGAATGGAAATTATGTAAATGTATCGCACGAACATGATAAAAGACACAAAAATGATTTTTCTCTAAGAGTTGGATTCGATCGACCACTGTGCGTCCAACGTCTGGAACGCAGACAGGGAACAACAAGGTTTCGCATTTCCTGGTATTGCGTACAATATTCCACTGCCTTCGGCAAGTAATTTGACCGACTGTTTAATTTGCAGTGGTTTGTGAAACTCACATTAAAAAATCTGCTTTCCTCTTCTTTTTCGAAGAGGGAATAAAGATATGGATTACAAGATTCCAAATACATTCCATATTTTGTAAAAGTTTGTTAATAACCGTATTATTGATTTGAATATGATTTGTTTAGTTTAATAATGTTCGACGCAAAACAAATTTCCTTCTTTAAAAAAACATGTAAGCCATTAAATACATTTTACAAATATCCAGAGAAACCCTTCCCCAAAATGTGCAGAAACAAATAACCCTCTGAATTCAATATTTTCTATTAATGCTATGTGCACCTATCTCATTGGGTCTCTGATAGTCTCGTAGGAACTGGATTCAACCAAATCATTCAGCTTCACCATTTTACGCTGATAAGAGGTGTGCGTGACATCCAACGCACAGAACGGTACGAAAATGTGCTTAAAATATCAGCCATCTCTGAAACAATGGCATGAGTCATTCTCATGCAAAACAGGAATGAGGATCACCACGAGACGCATTAGAATCACCTGTTCAAGGTCTTAACGGAAATCGCGGTAACACGAAACAATATGTCCATATAATAGGATATAAAACACTCATATTTCTATGTCGCACCTCAAAGGTGGCTCAGGACATTAATGGATGTCATTGAAGGTCGGGGGATTCGAGTCCCGGCGGAGGTAGGATTTTCAACACTAGCTTCTAAGCTACGTCTAATTCAGCCGCTATCTCGAAGAATTTTAGCGGCCGCCTGCTCTGGTCGGTAGTTTTCCGTGGTTTTCTCCTATCTACACCAGGCTAATGCTGGAGAAAACCTTAAGTCTTATATAGCATTAACCATAACATAATAATTGGTGTCAATTTCAAAATTAACCTTTTTAGTTTACCTTATTTAAGAGATATTTCACATTAGATATTTTCTATTACATGTATGTTCTTTCAAAATTATATATTTATTTTCGTAATTTATAATTCCATTTCATTCAGTTGCTCTTAGATTATATTTGACAACGAATCATTTTTTCCCTACAGTAGATGAATTAAGTTAATGTTGCTAGGAAATACACTCAACTACACTGCAATTCAATAAGCACACTGCATTGATCTTTATCAATTGAGTTCGCTTATTTGCTTGATTTCTAAAAGCTTCATGAGTTATAATAGTTTTTTATTAACTTATAACTCAACGTTGTTTATTCTCATAGCAAATAAGAATAAACAATGTTAATTATATGTTAGTTACAACTTACAACAATTATATATAAGTTATTATGGACAAAACATGATAACTTATACTTGAAACTTCTGATATTGCTGGCGGACAAAGATACTGTTTTAATCACAGATATGAATCCCTTTTTACCAAAATAGAGTGCATACACGTCAGTTACCAAATTTAGTTCTGCAAAGTTACGGGAACCTAGCTGCTCAATTTTGATAATTTTGTGAGTTAACAAGTTCTTATTGAGACGTCTTAATTGTCGTAAATTCCAATACCAATCTATTGGTGACGACTATATCGCTTGAAAACTCTGTAACAGACTTCTTCTTCTACAGTCTTGCATTCTAGTATTAACTACAATTGCTTGTAACTCTTTTCTTATTTCGTCATTTCTTATTCGGTCTTCTCTTGTAGATCCTTTAGTTCCTGTGTAACAATACCATTCAATACATCGAAGATAATTCTAATTTACTCAACCTCACCCCATTCAACTACCATTCGCTTGCCTCGCTCCGGAAGCGAAATGAAAACCGGTTGTGAGTGTGCAGAGCTGAGCGTCCTCGTAATCCGGGTGAGACGGGCGGCGGCGCGTCGGGTCGGCGCAGTCACCCGTCGCGCCGCCGCGACGGGGCTTCCACGGAGCGGCAGAAATCGCGTTGCAGAGCCCGTTATAAATAGGATGACGGCAAGACGCGGATTGGGTTAACCGTGTCGCGCTCGCGCGCAAGTGGTGATTAATGTTTCGAACGCGCGCCGACAGAGTTCGCAAGTCCTGCGGTATTGGCGGTGGCAAAGCAGGTTGCGGCGAGGGCTTTCCCGGAGAGGCGCTGATTGCGATGGCAGCGTCGGCGGTGGAAGAGAGGATTTGGGCGTGGGGGAACGCTAAACGGAGGGGGGGATAAGGAGAGAACACGGGAGAGAGAGAGTGAGGAAAAGGGAAAAAAGAGGAGTGTGATGAGGGAAAGAGTGTCGGAAGGACGCCACTAGAAAAGCGAATTTGAGGTGGAGCAAAGAGTTGTATATAAGGAAAGAAAGAGAACAGGCAAGAGTACGAAGACCAATGATAAAGTTTGTATTAGCGCAAAGAGAATAAAAGGGTCCTTTTTCAACATATTGTGCACCTGTCAATGATTAAAGTGTAGATCAATTGCTTTGTGAATTGCGCGTTGTCCAGTTAAGACGATCTCTAAGTTGCTAATCGTTGTTTCCCACCATTCATTATTATTTTTCACCATCATCAGCCGCAGCATCATCATTACCATCCACTTTTATTTTCAAAAATTACTCTGCATTAACAGATGGATTCGTAATAATCACTTAATGCTTGATTTGGAAATAAGATAATACGTTTATTCAAAATACGTAGTGTCAAGTTGTAGACAATCAGAAGAATAAATAAGTCAGGATTTGTACTCTAACTTATTCTGATTGCAGTGAAAAATGCAAGTGAACGTCAGCAAACCAGCTGATGACAAAGTGCGTATTCAAGCTATTCCAAATTTACCATGAATCTATCCTGTACGTATTTACAGTGCCTGCCTCATGTAACAGGCTAGCAAAGCAGCATCGCGATTTCGTTCACCACTTCTAAAAATCACCCTTGTTCGCACGCAAACGCGCTAGTGAAAACAATCACGCTTCAGGAAACGCCGCGAGCGCCCTAAGCAAACAAAGAGTAATCCCCTCGCGAAATACCCCTCACATGGACGCAGGGGTCGACGAACGAGAGAGAGGGAGAGAGTGACGGAGGGACGGAGGGAGGGAGAGAGGGAGGGACGGAGGGAGGGAGAGAGGGATGGACGGAGGGAGGGACGGAGGGAGGGAGGGAAAGAGACGGTAAAATGCCGAGAAAGAAAAACAGTGTACTAATCTATGAGAGTGCGTAATTGAAAAAGTTTTCATCTTTTCTGCAAACGTGGTTTGCTTCCCTCTCTTATTGAAATCCATTAGAGTTTTTGTTTTATTTTCTCGTCTCGACTTGAGAGGAAGTAATAAGAGCCCCTTTGGCGCGCTTTGCTTCCGGAAGTATAAATGCGTTCGCTGAGGCGGAGCCTTTGTGGACGCACTTCTCGACACAGAAGTCAGTTGAGTGGTTCATACAACTCCCGAATATGAAGTCGGGCAATATTGCTTTAATCTCCATATACACCACAATTTTCCCACTTTCGTACATTGGAAAGGATTGAAAGGTGTTGAGCGTGAAGAAAATCACCCAATACGCGCATCAGCTGTATAATTTTACTTGTTGGTATACATTGTATGATAACATACCATAAGACATTTTGTGGGAAAGTAATGAGCATCTCGATCGATTTTACTAAATTAGAGTGTAGTAAAATTGTAATATCCCATATGATATGCAATAATTTGCGTATTGGACGAATAAATCATTGAGTTATGTTACACGAGTATTTCTTTTCGGATAAAGGAAATACGGAAATCAGAGGTCATAAATATGTAAACAGAGTAATTTCAGTTATCCTTTAAACACCAACTGGCAAACTTCACACCAAGAAACGATTCAAATTTCTTTAAACGACCTTAGATTGGAAAAATGATCAGAATGCTCCAATTATAGTGTTAATTCTTGTCACTCCGAAGGATTTCATTTTGTTTTGGCATCACGGTGAATTTCAATGCAATATACTATTTGATTGTTTGATGTTATTAGAAATTGTAAAATCTATAACGATAAGTCGACGACATTTCGGCTATCCGGGATGAGCCGCGTCTCGGTCAATTGTACTGACGTTTCGGCCATCTTGCTGTGGCCTTCTTCAGACCTATACTGCTCTACCAATAAGTCGATGAGTTCATCTATTATTTATTTTAAAATTGTAAAAATTATAAATATCATTAATAATTATACCGATCCCAAAGGTTTCTATTTAATTGTCAGTTAAATCAACCGCAAGTATCCAGAGGTACATCAAAACCATTGTTATATTTATCTAATAGACGTACTGCATGTTAGCGGTGTATGTAAAGGGACAGGGAAAATACTGACTAAGGAAAGATCGCCGATGGTTTGCGGTCCACTTAATTAAGTCCTACACCGGCATTCGCCTAAATGTAATCGAAGGTGTCATAGAAAACTACCGATCGGAGCAGACAGCCACTAGACCGGAGTCATCCAGATATAGGCATTTAGCTAATGTCGGAAATCCACCACTACCACATGGGATTACACATCAGGACATCCCGGCCTACGATGCTGCAGTTGGAACGTATGTTGTCACAAAACCATCCTAGCTGGTTGGTTGACTGATTTATTAGTTATTCCAGGCGCGTCAACTGCTAAGGTCATCAGTCTCGGTGAGAGTTTTATTGTTGGAGTTGGCGGATGTTTTCTCCGCTGGATGGCGAGATCCGGCGCCAAGCTACATCATCTTGCGGGGATTTCCCCAACCAGGTATATCCCCCAGCCAGGACATGCTCTCAGCTTCCGCCAGGTCTCGCGACAAGTGCGGTAATGAAGTGCATGTGCATGTGTACGTAAGGGGTGCGGATAGGACAAGGAAGATGAAGCTAAGATCGCACGCGGTCCTTGGCCCGTTTGTTAGGGTACTGCTCCGACATTCGCCTGGTGACGTTCGGAGAAACCACGAGAAACTATCTAACTCAGCTGACCGCTCGAATTCTCCTCCACACAGCGGTTAAATTCGAACTAGGTAACTAGCCAGTGTCGATGATCGTCGGGACTCGAACCTAAAACCACCCTGACAGAGGCACTGCAGTGTCCTGATGATAATTAGGTGCCCTTCAACTGCCGAGGTAATTGGGATTCATGAATGCTGACCTAATGAGAGTCTACGATAGCGATAACGATGTTGAGGTGAATGACCATAGGGAAACGTAGAATGAGAGGGTCGTGGAACACTAAACTTCCTTTGTTCATCACAAATTACGCCTAGATGGGGTGGGGATACAACTTAGACTCCACGTGCGGAAGGATTATGTTCCATTCAATCCACCTACCACGATCCCTCCACACCTCGACCAGTGCAGGGCGGCAGAATCAGGCGAGTCTGTCTCCCCTTCCGTCCCCCGAAATTGGAAAGCGTTTGCATTTCCAAGACTTCCGAGTGCACCGAGGGCGGTCCCCAGGCGCTCGAAGCCGAGTCTGAAGGTCGGCAAAAGGGAAGTGGAGGCGGTGGCTTCTGAAGTGCAGGCGCAGAAGCTGTACAGTGCGACCGTCACCCGCGGTCGGAAGGATTTCAGATCCTCAATTATACTTAAGAGGTCGTTCTTTGCCGGAGGAGATGGAGATGTGAGGCGCTCATTCCGTAATAAGAAGCGCAGAAGTACTCTATCGCTGGGAATTGAATTGAATTTGACTTATTTTACGTGGCGAGACTCGAGCCATCAGGCCCGCTCTTCCGTCTGACCACGCAAATTTCGCTACGCTCCTTTCATCAACTAACAGAGAAAGGAGGTATTTCTTTGGGCGAGAAACAGGCGATTTTGAATTTAGCTCAGAGGCGTCATTTAGGCTTGAGGATCTTTTTCATGCAAGTAAATCTACTAACATGGGACAGCCGGCTTTACTTCCCCTCCGAAGGAAGGCGTACGAAGGATTTTGTCGCCCTAAAAATCCACGGCTTTGATCGGGTTTGAACCCTTGGGTATAACAGTCCGGTACGCTAACCGTCACACCATCGCAGCCGCCTTGGGTTTGATCCCTGCCAATTCAGCACGAATTTATTCACTAGGAGAAGTGGCTCAGGGCAACTGATGTAACAGCAGTGCCTCTGACCGGGGGGTCCCAGGTTTTCAGGTGCGACGGTTGTAGGATTGTCAACTCGGGCTGATGAACAAGGTCGAATTCAGGGAGAAATATAGCGGCCGACTGCCCTTATCGGTACCGTGGTTTCTCCGATCAACACCAGGCGAAGGCAATCTTTGCTTCTGGTACCTTGTCCTATCTTATCCTTCACTTCCACACACTCTTACATGCACTACACATACTGGGAGACTGGTCGCAAGCTTAGAGCTTGACCCGGTTGAGGCGGTGGCGGCTGATGAGAGATACCTGGTAGGAGAAAATCCCGCTAGCCGACGGTAGGTCTGCGCCGGGTAAAAGGTTACCTGCGCACGTTTTCTTGAGTTCCAGAATCCCTTCCCGTCATTTTGACTATAAATAGTTGAAAGATGAGTAAAAGTTTAACATAAATAAATAAAAATAAATTTTAAAAATCGCAAGATTATCAACATTTGAATATAGTCGTTTTCGTTTCGGTGTTATAAAAAACTTATTTGCATCGGTACACGAATTGCAAGTATGATTTTCTGCATTGCAAAATCGCAACTCGCCCTTACCTCTACTCTTACCATTACACGCAAAAGGAGGGTTCAAGTAGTGTAGTTACATTAGTAGTGAAGTTACATTTACGTCCAGAAGCAAAACAAGGGGCCATCTCAGCATTTTCTCAATGGATCCGGGAAACTGGACAAAAACCTGATCGAGATGGGGGTTACATCACTTCCATTCTCAACCCCACATATGCAGTACCTAAATGCGTATTCCTTTTCTCTTTTTATTCGCCCCGTCCCCGTCCATTCGAGGCGGTGGAGAGGAGAAACTGCGGCCTCGAAGGGCCCGCTCAGCACTGCAAGGCGCGAGAAACTTCAGTCACCTTCCGCCGCCCGGCAGCGGGTAGCGCTTGCATTTCCGCGAATCCAGCACAAGCGCCCCGAGTTCACCGAAGGCGCTCCCAGGCACCAACCTCACTAAACACCGGAGCAACTAGCGCTGCGACCTAGGACTCCCAGAATAGGGGGCCCTCGAGTGAGAAGAAAATCAATGTCATTTTTATATGTAGATGTTATTTTTTATTTTAAAATTAATCTTTGCTACCGGTATTTATATTTTCGCATTCCATTTTATGATTTCACTCTAAGAGGATTAAACAAAAAAAAAGCACCGACATAACAGCACGCATCAACGAGATATTTATTTGAAACATTTTTCATTAGATTAAAACATATATAGCTACTTTAATTATAACGAAAATATTCAACCATTATTAGCAGAAATACGGTCACGGTTGAGAGAGAAAAAAAAACCTAAAAAGAATTGTGCGAGCGTTTTCGCGAGTTGCTTCAGGAGTCCCCCAAGGTCTCGAGCCCGGGCCCTGTGCCCAGGCGCCGCAGGGGTGGAGGAGGGGGTGGCTGGGCGAGCGCAAGGGCTGCGGGGCCGGGCCGGGCCGGGCCGGGCCAGCGGCGGAGGCGGCGCAAGTCTGCCTGGCCCGGGGATGGCGCCGCGAGCTGCCTGCCGCCTGCCTGGGCCTTATCGATCTGTGGAAGCAACGCCGGGTGATCCGCCGCCAGGTCTCCCCTCGCCCGCCGCCTCCGCCGACGCCACTCACCCCGCCGCAGTAGACGCGGGCGCCGTAATTAGGAATACATTAAATGTGAGGGCCATATCTGCCAACGAAATGGATGAATCTGTAGAAACATCTGTACCTGTACCACATTCATCAACACATCCTTCGCTACTCGAATAAACAATTTCAACACAAAATGAAGTCGTTTCGTGAGAAAAACTTACTTAAGTGTTTTTGGAGAAAGGTCACGATTTGACTAAAAATGACAAGAAAACTATCCATACTTTGAAAAACTTAAAGAGAAATAATTTAAGTGACTAAAATAATGTTAGGTAGGTGAGAAAGAAAATATAAATGTTAATGTAATAATGGTAGAATGAGAGGCAGGGCCGGGACGGGGGAAAAGAAGAATCCCGAGAAGAGCTGCTTTGTCCACCACAAATTCCACGTGAATGGACCGGGATTTGAACCACGGTCCCAGCGCTGGCAGGTGGGGCGATCTGAGCACTACACGAGGGATGGCCTCCGCAGCAGCAGCAGTAATGCGACAGGCTCAGCTCGCTGAAGAGCGCGCCACCCAGTCTCTCACCCACGTCATTACTCCGCCACCGGATCACGGCGTCCAACACCGCCGTCACACCACGTCGCCCGACCCCGTTGCCGGATCAGTCCGACGGACTGGTTTGTACCCCTTCGCGTGAACCGTTCTCAGAACCGACTGAGTAGCGTTTCCGAGAACGTCAACTGCTATGGTCATGAGTCCCGTACGTGTAGTCATTTTTTGTCATGAGAAGTGGCGGTGTTCTCCCCTCCCCCGCTGCATGGTAAGATCCGGCGCCGACCTACACGTCGGCTAGCAGGATCTTCCCAACCAGACGTCTCCCACCAACAGGGCACCACCTCAGCCGGGACAAACTCTAAGCTCCCGACTGGACTTCCGACATGTGAGGTCGTGTAGTGCATGTAAGAGGTGAGGATAAGACTGCTGGCGGGAGAAACCTGGTAGGGGAAACCCCCGCTAGCCGAAGGCAGGTCGGAGTCGGATCTCGCCATCCAGCGGGGGAAGATTAGCCCCCCTCTCAAGGAAAAACCAAGCAGGACACTTACGGGACTAATGACCTAAGCAGACGATAAGCCCGAAGCCACTAACAAACAATGGATCAATCAATCATTTGAGGACCAGGTTAAAACACGGGCGATTGCTGTGGAATTTGAAAGGCCAAAGGAGCCCTTGGGAGGCTTCGCGCTTCGCTCGCTTCCGCTGCCGCTCGTTTCACAACTGCTCCGTCATCATTCATTGATCTTGATAAATGAGACCTCGAAACTCGAATAAGTAAATAAAATTATTTCTCGGGAATGGAGTGCGATGGTTCTGTAGCTCAATGCAATGGCATTGAAGAATTTTCCATTTATGAAGCTCATTTCGTCAATAACAGACAAGATGCGGTAGTTATATACATTCAAGTGACTATTTTCTCTCTAGATTTTAAATATTTTATTTTATTTATTAAATTGAAGTACAAGAGAATGGCTGATTTGACAAAGGGCATGATCTTAATGACATCCCCCCCGGATGCAATACTCCGTACGCGAGGCCCAGACATTCCAATTTTTCTTTTATAACATCAATAATTTGTCTTTTATTCTTTATTAATTTTAGCAAAAACCCTGAGCGATTATTTGAAATGCGCCCGTTCTCGGAAAGACTTCATTATACATAATATAATCATTTCATAAAATACTACATTAAGGGAATTAGAAAAATAAATTGACATATTCCTGGAAAATAACCCGAGTATGTAATCCGGCATAAAGTCGCTACACTCCGTTTTAAAAGTACTGTCACATAACCCGGGTTTCAGTTTCGAATAAAACGTAGGTACTGGGACGTGTCAGCAACTCAAACTGTCTTTCAAATTTCGAGAAATTGAGACAAATTTAAATAATTGTGCTTTTATATAAAGTTATTATGCTTCTTTATTTATTTTCCTTTGTTGAATAAAAAGAGAAGAGGTACTAAAAAGTGGTAGGAAAATACTGCGACCGTACCAAGAAATACGTTTATTGTTCATAAAATCAATTTTTGCCAACATTTATTTCTTACCGACCGTAATAAATAATAATAATAATAATAATAATAATAATAATATTAATGAAACCAAAAAATACATCTATTTCATAACTAATTAAATATTAGAGATGTTTCCACATTAATATTTTAAATTATAATTTCAGATAGAACAATTTACAAAACAGTATTAGTTTTTTATAAATCTGTTTCCCGCGCGATTAGCTGGTTCTTTGGTTGCCATCCAATGTTGCCATGATTTGATGTGTACGTTTTTTCATTCGCAGCTCGTCGAAAATGTACGCCAACACGGAAAAATAAAATAAGCCCGCCGCGTATTTCCACCCGTACGCTGGTACGCCGCTTGGACGGCCGCCACCGCGGCGCACGGGTGAGCGAGCTTCTCGGAGGACGCCCGCAGCGCCATCTGCCTCGCTCTGCCTCATGCGGCTCGCTCCTCCGAGATCGCGGGAACTGGCACTCTTGGCGGGCGGCCAACTCATTCGAGGTTTACACTCCATTAGCTCTTCTGTGCCGATAGAGGGCCCGCGAACCCGCAAACATACGGCCGGAGCCATGATCCCACGGCGTCATATCGCTTTTTATGCCCCCTATTCATTTCCCGAACGCGATCACTATAATGGATGCTGTGCCAACTGATGAGCTCTCCATTCACGTGCTGTCCGTATAAAAAGTAGAAAAAGGACTTATTTAATAGCAGTCTTAAAGAGAAAAACTGAATCGAAATATTTTTAATTTTCCATTCTATAACATGCGTTCATCATGTATTTCTAATTTCCCGGAAAGAAACATCACTGCCTTTCTGATGTTAAGTAAGCATTTCGAAAAGAAACACCTGTTAGCTATACTTCTCTTTGGATATTGCAAACGAAAATCACTTTTCTCTTATATTTCAATACTTACTTTCCACTAGCTAGTGCGTTTTAGTCATTTTCTGCATTCTCAAAAATTCTCGCAGACTATTTACATTACACATTCAAACGCTTGCGAAAACGTTTACTAATTTACTAATAAATATTACCAATCAGGTGAGAGCATGTTTTCTCAAACAGTTTGCAGGCCGCAAATCACATGCAGATTTGAAATATACTGTAGTACACTGTGAAGCGCGTTTCTGAATTATGTAGAAAGTTCTGCATTGAGAGCAAAAAAGAAATGATTTTCCTGCAAGTGCGAGGGAGTACAGTTCTCATTGAGAGATGCGAGACGCGTACTTGCCGACGGCCGTTTGGTACTTGGTGTCCGCGCCACCCGTTATCGCCTTGTGCGTCTGATCTCCAGTTCTGCCCGCCAGTTCCCGACTCCACCTTTAAATTCCCTCCTTTGTGTCCCCCCTCACTGCCCTGCGCCGCCCACACTCTTATCTCGCAAGGCAACTACTCCCAAAGCGGTTTCCCGAAGCCGCGATAAACTCCTTTTTGACGCAAATCTGGGACTGCTCTCCGAGAGCGCTTATCCCCGCCACGTCCTCGCGAGGCAGGGGCGCAGAGGGCCTTCTTAATCTGCGGGCGCACAAGAGCAGGTGATGGGTTTGCAGCAAGGTGAAAGCATTTCTCTTACAGAAATCTCTAACATGGAAATAAGCGCACACACTACGTGTATGTTGTGACTTAACGAGACCACACTAGCATAATCACGACAAACAGGATTTTTGTCCACGTCACAATCAGCACATGGATATGAATATTATAATTATACACACAATATTACGTAAGTTGTGAGGAGAAATCGTGCACTACTTTTTCCCTGAAGAAAGCTTTGTAAACATTGTTTGATATCATATTCCAAGCTGTTATAATTTCGCACATCATGATTTACTATAAGCAGTTTTACTATCACTAATAAATGTCTAAGTTGAAGTACGAGCAGAGATGAAGTTTCACTCTCTCTGAATTTAAAAATCTCCCGACGGAAGTGCGTGCGGAGAACGGCGCCACCGCTGAACACCGGAAGCTGCTCCGAAGCTACCTCTTGCGGCCGGAGGGCGGGGGGGGGGGGAGGATGGCCGGAGGGAGGGAGATTTGAAAGCGAACAGTGCAGCATGCCTGGTCTTCGCAAGCGACTCGGATGACGCACGGTCCAGTGCGAGAGGTTTATGCATGTCGACAAGTCGCAAATATAAATTCCCCAGACAGCAGGACGCGATATGAAAATACACAGATAGGCAAAATACGAGTGCTCCCCTCGACGTCGTTAGGCGGTTGTTGACCTGCGAGCCGTCGCCGCCTCGCGCTTTCGTTTTTGTAAACAGCCACTTGCGTTAGGCACGTGCCCAGCGAACGCGCTAATAAGGGCATTGTCCTTTTTTTCAGGAGAGATACAGGAGAATAAAATGGAGATAACCTTCAGTTGAGTCACCCGTCAGAATACGTAGTAAGGCATTGAATTCTCATGAATGTTCCAGTGGTGCATTCAAGAATAATATTTCAAAATATAGTAAATTCGAGCACTTGTGTGTGCTGCTAGTCATTCGAAAGCAATTGTTCTTTTGCAATTGAATCTTTGATGTGTCTTAAGAAAATACACAAATTAAATTCGTTTTAATTTATTAATGGCAAGTTCAATGTATTCCATATTTTTACCAAGAGTACTGAAGAGACCCACGTTTCAGACATCAATAAAAAACTTATGTTTCTTGATATTTAAACTCAATATATTTCGAATATCACGACCCGATAAGTACATTTTATAAAATATGATTATAATATTATTATTCTGACTTCAATAATTTTCTGTTGCATAATTAATAACACAATACAAAATGATGGTAGAGACATATGCGAGAACAAACTCACCCAAGCCGGCATTTGGCCACAAGTATTCCTTCAGTCATTGCAGCCCTAGCGAATCTCGTACTCACCTGAAAAAGTCAATACATTCATAAAATATTATCTATCCAGTGATAACAAAAACTATGTCGTTACATTCATTATAAAGTGAATACAGCGGCATATGCGTCAATGTACAAAACAAGTGCATAAATAAATTTTAAAACATCCAAACCCGCAGGTACAAGTGTTTTCACGTACGAAATTAGCCTACAATTTCATTACGGAGTTTCGGCACAGCCAACCTTATCGAAAAATGCAACGCTAAAGTGCGTCGAGGATACCATCGCAGGGTGTTTAAATTAACATAGCGTCCTCAAAAATACATATTTGCTGAAATCATTTTAATTATATTGTCTTATGACATAAATCGCAACAATGATAGGGTAAGATCATTTAATTTTTAATTTACATATGAAATTGTAACACTTATTTTTAATTAATAATGAATTATAATTATTTTATATAAATTAATTAATTTCTGATACATTTTGGAAATTTTGAATTATCAGAACTACTTAATCTTTTTGAAACTGAAAAATAAATGAAATAGTCGAATATTATTTTATAATAAAACTAACATAAAAGCCATAATCAGAGGATTTACAGAATAAATTTGAAATAAAATGCATGATTCAAAATAATTTTGATTTTTAAAGAATACACAATGTTCTGAAATTCTTTACTGAGCTACAAGTATCTGTATTATACTTTATACATGTAACATCCACACATGACTATGATCAAAACATATCAAAGAAATGAACAAATCTATTGCATTGAAATGACAAATGTTTGATATTTAGTGAAAATTGAATAAATTGGATATGATTTCATGTGCTGTGAAGGTTCAGTAAAGAATGAACTTATGCACCATGAGTGATGAGGTTTAAATTACGAGTTGCAAGGAGCTGTCATTAAAATTTCTTGAACATCGACTGTCCACAGCAAATTATATTCACATCAGTTATTGGATTTTTACACCAATTTTAGAGCATAATGCCCCTGGGCTTAAAACATAAAAATTCTGGCATTTACCTTAAGCGATCGGAGAAAACAAAGGAATAAGTATGCTATGCTTTATATACATATGTAAAGTAAATTGAATAAAAAGTTAATTCCTTATTTGATTTTTTTAAAATTATCGTTAAAAATTGGCATTGAGAAATTTGGCAGACCTTATGAATTAATAAACTACTTGAACATTGTACATATACTGATAGCCTAACCATCCTCAGGATGACGACTGAGGGCTAATTTTTAATATGTACACACGTGTGAGTTTTGGAAAAATGTAACTTTTTTCCAAAACTCACTTGTAAATAATAACACATAAATAATACAATTTTTCCAAACTTACTCATTTTATGTATATTATTTTTGCCACCTCTAACCTTTTCCTTCCATTGACTTCATCATCATCATCATCATCATCATCATCATCATCATCATCATCGACAGCAAGGATTAGACCTCTTGGTCTGTTCCGTCTCAGAATTGTTCATGCCTTCTCTTCAAGGGACGTCCTACACTTCTTTTTCCTTTAGGTACATATTGAAGAATAGTTTTACTTATTCTATGTTCTGGCATTCTCAGGACATGACCTTTCCAGTTTTCTCGATATTTCTTTATGGTATCTATAACCGGTTCAACATTTAGTTCTTTTCTGATATCTACACTTTTTTTGTGGTCTAATAGTGAATATCCTGCCGCAAAACGAAGAACTCTAATTTCTGCAGATTCAATTCGGCGCAGCTGATCTGATGTTAATGTCCAGCTCTCACTTCCATAAAGTAGTAATGGCAAAGCAATAACTTTGTAAAATCTGAGAAGAGTTTCCTTTTGCGCATTATGATGTAGAGTTCGCTGTAACGTTCCACAGAAATATGTGAAGTTGTTCAGCTTTATTTCCATATCCCTTGATTTTATATAATTAAAATGATACCCAAGATATTTAAATTCATTTACTTGTTCAATTATTTGGTCATATATAACTATCTTTGCTCTTAAAGGTCCTTTAAATGCCATCACTTTGACTTCCATTGACTTCATTCATTTAATATTTTCTTTTACCTACTCATTCATGATAGACACTTTCCCTCAACAAATTTCGCCCAGTACTCTCACGTACATGTTTCTGCACTCCATTTTCAAGTCCACCCGCTTTTTTTTTGGGGGGGGGGGCACTTAATCGCGGATTTTTCTTCACTTTCCGTGGAATTGCACGACCATCTGCTTCACTTCATTTCTTTGGACGTCCACGTTTTCCACTGTTTTCCTTACATTATACTTATCAACGACTCCCAGAATGATATTCCTTGGCCTGTTTAAAATATGAGAAATTTCTCGCAACGATTTGCCTGGATTATGCAACCTGATGATTATTTTCTCTCTTTCAAAGACGTTTCTTACCCTTTACGACCCATTTCTTCTTTTCATAAAGCACACAGACACGTGTCGAATATCTATCAAACAGGCTACTGCTGTCTACCCTTTCTAGCGTCACAAATTGTCCACGTGTTAGGCGTAGGGGAGCTAATACGGTTACAGTTTTCCTTGCTGTACATAGACTGCCATGTCTTCTATTTCTAGTTTGCAAATATTATGTACATCTCTGACATGTAGACACGGCATAATATGACAGTAGGTTAAGAAGAAGGAACCATTTTTTAAACATTTTTATTCGCTAACAGGTCAACTTCTATGGTCACGAGTCCGGTAAATGTAGTGAATGTTTGTTTTAGGGAGGTGGCGACGTTCTTTCCCCACTATAGCTGTGATCCGGTGTCAACCCACACGTCGGCTGGCCGAGTTTTCCTCACCCAGGTATCTCTCACCTGCGTGGCACCGCCCCAGCCGACACGAGCTCTAAGCTCCCAATTGGTTTCCTGTCATGAAGTGCATGAAAGGGGTGAGAATACAAGGATGAGGAAGAAAGGACCGCGCATGGTCCGTGGCCTGTTTGTTAGGGTTCTGCTCTGTCATTCGCTTGGTGTTAATAATAGAAACCACGGAAAACTACTGATAAGAACGGCCGGCCGCTAGAATTTTCCTCTAGACAGACGCTGAATTCACCCAGGTCTGTAGCTAGCGGCGAAAATCCTGCTACCGTCGGGACTCGAACCCTAGGACCTCCCGGTCACAGGCACTGAGCGTGAAAACAGTGGACACACTGAGCGACCTCAGTCGACAGAGAACCAATTTAAAGTGTAGAAACAAAACAACAATATAAGACATTAAATATACAAGAATACGAAAAAATAAAGCAAATTATCTGATAAAGATGATCACCACAGAAATTGTGATCCTACGTAAGAAAGAAATGCTGGACTTTGCAGCAAAACGAAACTTTCTCAAAACAAGAGATATAAATAATTACTTTCATGTATACGTCATTTCACATAATTTTCAAGTGGTCAGTCACTCTACATTTGGTAGAATTCATTCCTTGTGTATTGATTCAGTAGCGTTGTATTCTCACATCGTTATCGGTAATTGCCGTAGCATTTTGTCAGGAGAATATGGCAAAATGCTTTACGTATTGCATATTTAACTCATTCAAAATTAACGGAAAGGAAGAAGTGAATACTTTGAAAAACAATGTTCAGTTGGTGGTTCACAACTGAACTGTAAAATTCTGGCTGCTCCGTATACCTCTACTAGGGCATTTTCTTTGCAGTTCACACAAAAACAAGAGCAGAAGCAAAACAAACAGCCGACTATTTCTCGCAAAGTAACCAGTAGGTCACACGAAAAGTGCACTGTATGGTAGCTAAGTAACAAAACGTTTTTTTGCAGTGTTCTAAGAATACACACTTCCGCGTCAGGCCTCAATTCTCGGAATACACTTTTTTGTTCTTGAAAACTTGCCTGCTTAAAAGTAAGTCAACTATAGAGTGCGACACATCGTACATATTTACGTTGTTTTTCTGGAGGCAGAGACAAATTGTAAGAGAAGCTTAATTTTCTGTTGCATTTGCATTTTTATATTGAATCTCTCCCGCTTTCCATCGTCTGGCGTCTTCTCTGCCTGTCTTTTTCTCGCAAACACGATGATTCTAGGAATCCTCTTCCAGAAACTACGTAATGCAATTAGCCGTGCGCTCATAGAAGTGACTGCAGTGTGAGAGACACGTGTCCAAAATGTGGCGAAAAGCGCACCTTCCTCGTACACTCCTTACAAACCGTTACCTACAATTGCGCAAAGTTTTAGAGGCTAAGAACGAAGTACTGCTTTATGAATAGAAGATATTAATCAAAAGTGTTAAAAATGCAATTTCTGTTTCAAGCAGAAAGTCCGAAGTATGTTAACTATCATTTTCCACTTAAATGATACTACATTGTATTTCTTTCTAGAAGTGAATATAAATGGAACACTAAACAATAAAATATTTCCTAATAATAATTCCGTGTACATGTTTAATGTTAGATTCATGGCTTGTCTTCTGGCGGAACGCAATAGAATGGCGTACCGGTACCTCGAGATTCAAATAGGAAAAAAACAAACAAAGAGTGGAGAACAAATGCTTCGCAACTTCGATTTTTAGTTCGACCAACTTTCATAAACTCAAAATTAGATCATTTTCCTCTTAACTGAGTCATTTCTACGAACGTAATAAAATTATTAGTAAAAACCAATAAAATATAATTATAACGCCTAATTCTGCATTTCATATTATGTTGATTACATTCACATATAGCAAATGCTATCACTGCTATTAATTGTCATTAAGTATGTTTTATAACTATTAAATTATATTATAAATATATAATCACTTTTTCTTCGTGTTTTTCAGTTTTCAAGGATTGCCGATTTCGGCTATCCACGCTGGGTATCCACTATGTTCCTCATGGGACACATATTTTAATCTTTTTACACCAGACACACCTGCGGGCTCCTCTCTGTGCTCAGCAGACTCACAAAACCTTTCGCGCCAACGCACATACATGAAGGACAATGGACAAACAATCATGTCCACGGTGGGACTCGAACCCGCGATCCTTCCGAAATATATAATAACTATTTCTATAAAATTAATAATTAACTTCGGGCACGTCCCGGAACCAAAAAAAAGTTTACATATCACGCACTGGTTAAGAGCATATTTTTCTAGAGCAATCCCATGCGTCGCAGGGGATGCGAGTGGCCGCCTCAAGGGAAGACAGCCCCGCGTGCCGCTCGCGCGCTAACAGCATTTTTATTAGCAGCATCGCCGCTTAAATATTCATCCAGCTACTTTCGCCCTCGGCGCGCGACGCGGCGGCCGCGTGGTCGAGGGCGGGCGCGGGGACGGAACGAGAGTGCGGGCGAGCGAGTCGAGAGCGGGGGAGGAGTGCGGGTGGCAAAAGGAAGGGCGGCCGGGAGAGGTGGGTGGCTCAGGGTATCAACTCAAGTCACTGCAGATCCTCTGGTGGGTGGTCCTAGGTTCGAGACCGCTAGGTCGAAGGTCGGCTTGTCAGCTAGGTCGAATTCAGTTGCTATCTGGAGGAGAATTCTAGAGGCCCGGCTGCACTGTTCGATGGTTTTGCGTGGTGTCTCCGATCAATAACAAGCGAATGCTGGAGCAGTACCCTAACAAACGGGCCATCGACAGCGCGCGATATATCCTTCCTCTTTCTTCTCCCATCCTCATCCGGGAAGGTTAAGCTGATTCCCCGAGGCGGAATTGATTAGTTGGTCGGTTGTTAGTGATTCCTCGCACGTCAACTACTAAGGTCATTAGTCCAGTGAGCGTAGTGCATGCGGTGTGGGGTTTTCCCAAACCAGGTATCTCCCACCAACGGTGCACCCCCCCAGCCGGGATGAGCTCTTAAGCTCTCGACCGGTCTCCCGGCATGTGTGTTAGTGTAAGGGTGTGTGCAAGGGGTGAGGATAGGCCAAGAAAGAGTAAGGTGAGAATACGTGCGGGCCCGTGTCCCTTTCGTTCCCCGCTGCTCCAGGCATTCGCGTGGTGCTGACCGGAGAAACCACGTAAAACAAACGATTAGAGCAGTCGGCGGCTGGAACCCTCCAGACAGCGCCTGAAGAGGTCAAAGGGGATGGATTTCATCACCGGAGACGCAATGCAGGGCAATGACATCTAGGCGAGGGGTGGAACTGCAAACCGGTGTGAGGATGACGGAAACGCGGTCTGGCGAGATCGGATGAGGCAGAAGAAAAAAAACGAGATGAGGTCGATGATGTAGATAAAATGTGGATGTAATTGAAACTCAGATGAGATGGTTTAGGTATAAACTGCTTAAAGGTAATTTTAAGTCAAAAACAGGGGGCACATAAATTTTTTTTTATGTTCGATAGTCTGATCTTTAATAATTAATTGACAGTAATGAGGTCAGTGTCTTATTGAAATTTGTGTTTTTTGAAGAGTTGTTACGTATGTATGGTGTTCTACATTCCGATGACAAAAATTAAAATTTAGGCGCAGCTTCAAGCTAGGAATTTTGAAGCTCAATCTAATGCATATCAGCTACATGAGAGGCCATAGCGAAGTCAATTTACGAAACCAAAAACTGAGAAATGTCTTTCAGACATATCTTATCAGATATTATTGCAGAACCCAGCGAATGTTCTCTTTTAATTCTAGTCGGAGCTCTAAGTCCTGGTGGCAGAGGAGCACAACTCTCTCGATCCGGCTGTGCATTAAAATTAAGCAGGAAACACCAAGTCACTCTAGTCAGCAGAGCGAAGCGGATTCCCTCAATTCTGGGTTTCTCCTTCGGGCGATAAAGGCGAGAGAGAGATTTCCAAGAACTCGTCTACCTTGTAAGACGTTTGAAATCGCGAAGAGGCTACAGCAAAAGGATGTCCCACGGAAAATTACGCCGACTTCATCAAAAGAATTACATTGCATCGGAAGTTGTTTCACAGGCGGAGAATCAATGTGCCATACCGAAAAATTATTTCATATACACCTATAAGTAATTTAGACATACTCGCAAATAGAAACGTTGAATGGCTGCAAGAAAATGAGTTCGTAAACAAATATGGCTGTGTAAAATTTATATTTCAAGACAATGGTTACTTTTCAATACTTTTTTAATTAATCAATAATTTACGTTTTCTTCTAAATAGTTTACTGACTCATGGAATCAAAAAAATACAATTGAACACTGCTATTATTTCATTTAACACATTACAAATTTTATGAACCACGCTGGAAACCAAGTTATGGATTAAAGCTTGGTAAAATATTAAAATAATCGTTAGGTTCTGTCGTCATGACATGACCGATGCTAATTTACATATCCTCAGTTTTGGTTGCAGAATCCTAAACAAGTCTCAAAATGCTAACATTTTCTAAATAAATTCCTGATACCAATCACTAGAGAGCCTTAGATTTATACCAAACTCACACCTTCGCTAAGAACCTCCGCCCCAGTATCACCTCTACCACTCTCTCTCTCTTAAATCCATAAAATTCTACTGCAAAATATCTCAAACCCACGCACTCTAACATCGGAAAACCGAATGCTCGTCGAAAACGTTCGAAGCAAAGATGTCAGGGAATTCTTCGATCCTCCTTCAAACTGAGTAGTCTTGATTAGCAAATGCTACAAATACAAATGCTACTGAATACGCCCAAATGCGCCTGCAAATTCTCCCGAACTGTATTACTGAAGAGTTTTCTTTTAAAAGCAAAATCACATCAACAACTTATTCCAATTACAATATAATTAGGGAAGTACTGGTCGTACCGACTGCTGAGGACCCAGGAAATGCAAAACGTTTTTTGAAGCGAGATGTATTTCTAAGGAAGATAAGTACCTTCTGTTCCATCTTCAGATCACAGAAGAGAAGCGACAGAACCGTCCAGGAAATTGAATTACTCTCAACGAGTTTAAGCTTCAACAAAAGAAGCATAACGTTTTATTTTCACCCACAACCTAACGGGGTCAATTCTCATTTTGTACTTAAAATAAAGCTATAAACCCTACGTGAATCTCTTTCATTTTCGAAATGAAATTTTCATTGCTAAAAAACCCTTTGAATTCAATAGAGGTCAATAAAAATGATAAACGCAATAAAAATATTACGGTCCTCCATTTTATGTATCGTTTCATCAATTCTGAGGGATGCAATTATAACTCGCATTTCATCTGGAAAATTACGACATTGTTTATGTGCAATATATTTTCACAGAATCAAATCGAATATAAACACTGAAAAAAGGAACAGAAACTAATTTTCGCATTCCGCATTTAAATGTTTTACATCTCTTGCATTTACGTTCACATGCATTCATAACGAAGTTATGAAATTGGACATATTATGGACACAAACCTCTTTTAAAGTACTGAATTGATCTCCTCTGTTAGTATTATATCTAAATCGCATCAATTACAGTTGACATAATATTTGAAGCGAGTAGAACTGCTCATATTGAGTGAAAATAGTACACATAAGTTTCAAAACTTAAATTAAAATATGTTCCCATAAAGACAAAGGGGAAAAGTATTTGTATTTATTAAGTAGCATCTGAAATATCAGGGATTATACTGCCATAAAAAATATCTTGTCAAATGTAAATACATCAAATGTAGATACATTTTAGGAAAGTTACATTTTTACGTTTGTTTGGTAATGTGCACAAAAATGCACATAGCACATACGCAGTAGCACAAATGCAAAAATACAGATCATTCTCAATTAGTTCCGAAAATTCTATCGCAACATTTTTTACAACTACATTTGGTTCTTCCCTGGATTTCCTTGAAACTTTTACATTCCTAATTTGTGTTCACTTCTACTTCTGCAATTGCTCTATTAAGTGATTTGTATGTGAATATAACATTAAAAACTGACTGTTTTGAAGTTTATATGAATAAGGTGTTAGTTAATTTGAGTAAGAATAAGTACATTTGAAAAGCAGTGTTTGCACACTTACGTACGAAGAACGTAAAAGTGTGAAGTCGAACATAACGTTCATTCATTCTCCAGCATTCATTCTTAGTTTTATTCTGCATATTTACTTGAAATTCACGTTCAGTAAGTACCGAGACAATATTGTTCGTAGGTATTTGCAAATTTATTTGTTAAAATATGATAATAATTCGACCCTAAAATGAAATCAAGCTGCAGAGCTATTTATGTGGTAATTCAATTGTTGACTTAAAGATTTCAACATCAGTCTTGCAACCTAGTGAAAGAAAAGTATGGCGTATTAAGAAAAAAAAGCGTTTGGGTTCTGGTATTTAATGAACGCTATCTACATAGATCGATTTAGGAGGCGTTGGATTAATTCATTATCACTATGATCGCAGCGGCAAAACACGAAAAAACACTAGAAACACACTTTATGGAAATTTCTTTAAATATTCTCGCGGGATCAGAAAACGAATTATCAGTTCCCCATCAGGAGACCGAGACGTGTCGCATGACACCTCATGACAAGTTTCGATTGGTGCACAGGAAGTGGTCTACACGCCAGTGATGGAATGACAAAAACACACATCTGCACATTTGCACACTCAAGAATTTTATTGAAATAATTTATAGTGACTATGAATAAATTTCTACACTACTTAAAATGAGGGGATGAAATATTAATGAAACGAAATAAAATACCGTGAATATACAAAAATGAGTTCCAAATGGCTGACTGTGCAGTCTACATTCACTTCAATTATTGAATAGAACTTGGAGGTTCGCCTGAAGGTTCATGTGTGGACCCGCGCGGCATGCGTGGACCTCAGTAGTTCTCCTCTCCCAGGCGAAGCGGGAATGCAGGCGTCCCACACAGCTCGCCAATTACGGGGAGCGCCTGTCGCCCCGCAGCTTGACCACGGAATTGCCCGGGTTTGAGCCCTGGCAGCAGGAGTGTGCATGCGGCACACACGGCCTCTCTCCACCGGTGACTGACGGCGTGAATAGCGCTTGCCCCTATCGCCGACGCAACGGCAGATTCACTGCGACTACATACGGCGACAACCCGTATAGTGGCTGCTCGTCGAAGACAAGTCGGTGCACGTAACTCAACTATCGACGTGCTGAGGGCTGCGTTAGCCCGAGTGCGAAGCGCATTGAGCTATAATACGAACAAGAGAACGGAGAATGCTCTTCAAGAAGGCGCCAGGCCGGCGGAGATGCCTTTGTGCCTCCCGTGGTGGTTCTGCCCGCTACACTGATCTGGGGACATACGTGGAAGCGTCTTTTTTGGGGCGGATGGGCTACAGACCCATTCACAATGCAAACGTAAACATAAGCATAACGCAGAGACGTATACATTTACATAAGTCATATACTGAAGTACTCACAATGTTTAATATAAGCGTAAGCAAAATAAGTTTTTACTGCCTGTTTGACATTCTAGTTTATATTGGTTGGATGTGAGAATCGATTTCGAGGTACCGACTGTGTCTATGGCCGGTATGGCGTTAGTTCGTCTATCGACTTCGCTGCTATTTCGATTCTCGATTTTGAGTTACCGTACTGTGATTCGTTAATTTATGTCGTACTTAAGCTTAAGCACAGAAGCGTGAAGCGTGAAGTCGCAAGCTTTTAAGTTTACGTCTTACGTGCTTTGCTTACGCGGATGCATTGTGAATGAGACCTAAGTTTTATGTTAATGCCATGCTTATGTTCATGTTTGCATTGTGAACATGGCTCACAGACCCTTTAGGGAACACGTGGGAGGCCGCCGGGGTGGGAAAGGCCGGCGGTGGGGGTGGGGGGTGGGAGGGGTGGGAGGCACGGGAGGCACGCGGCGGCCAGCCTCCGATTCAATAGAATTACTTAATCCTCGACGAAAATATTAAGAACATTATTAGAGTGTAAATATATCCCTCAAATTCAACTCTCAAAACTTGTGTGTATTAGCTTCAGCTAATTAGGATTTCAAATTATGAAGTGTCCATGGCAATAGAAAAGTTGCCATATGTAGAGACAAAACTAGTGGTGCTGGCCCCGGTCAAGGCACTGCAGTGCCATCAGTAGATGCCCTGAGCCACCTCTGCCGGTTTGTGCTGGAGGCGGTGTTTAAAGCTTCGCTCCAACACTCCCGAGGCCCTCGGCCGCGCCCACGCAAACACAGCTCTCCCGCGCCGAGCCGAGAGGCGGGGGCGGGGAGGCGAGTGCCCGGGGAGTTGGCAAGGAAATCCCCGCCCCGGGCGAGGCCTCGCCCGCCCGTCAAGCATCGCACGGTGGGGCCAAATGCCAAAAAGCTGGCCAAAAGTCCAAAAAAAAAAGTTACTAGATAGGGATTTTGTCGTTGCTACTTCAATAGGTTGGTATTTGGGCCGTTGAATTCCGCAATTAGTAACGGTTTCTCTCTTATACTTGAGGTAAGAGATCAGTTCAAAGTTGGGCCTCGAGCGATCGATATCGGTCAGCTGTGAAACGTGTTTTCAGAACCTTTGTGTTTCGAAGGATAGAGAAGCGTGCAGTCGGCCGAATTCAATAAAGCAAAATGGAATCTATTCCTGAGAGTAAGTAGAAACATAATATGTATACTTAATTTTTTTTAAAATAATTTGTTAATGTAATAATTAACGTTGATTGTTGGCGAAAAATGAAAATGCTATAATCAAAAATTTGTGTTTAAAATGAAAAATAACTATGTGCACCGTCGTGCGGGGCTAAAAACTTAACATGACATTATTCGAAATGTTATTCTCTGTGAGAATAACTCTCTGTGACAAAAAAACAGCTGCCCGTAGCTGCCGTTTTAGTGCCTGTGACAAATTTTTGTAGCGCGTGCAACATGTAGAAATACAAACTTTTGATGATTTTGTTCGCCATATTGGTCCGCCATTTTGTTTTTTTAGCATTTTTATTCAATATTTATTAATCAGCATGCTTATAAACCCAAATCAACTCATTTTTAATTATAAACACGATCATTTCGTGTTAAAAATGGAAAAAATTGATGATTTGGTCCGCCATATTAGTCCGCCATTTTGTTTTTTGGCATTTTCATTCAAGGTTATTAATTAGCATCCTTAAAAATTCAAACTAACTCTTCTTTACTTATAAACATAATAATGTTGTGTTAAAAATACAAACTTATGGTAATTTTGTCCGCCATATTGGTCCGCCATTTTGTTTTTTATGCATTTTTATTTAATATTATTAATCAGCATGCTCATAAACCCGAATGAACTCATTTTTAATTTTAAACACAATCATTTTGTGTTAAAAATGAAGAAAATGATGATTTTGTCCGCCATATTGGTCCGCCATTTTGTTTTTTTTGGCATTTTCATTCAAGATTATTAATCAGCATCCTTAAAAACCCGAATGAACTCATTTTTACTTATAAGTATGATCATTTTGTGTTAAAAATACAAAATTTTGATAATTTTATCCGCCATATTGGTCCGCCATTTTGTTTTTCGGAATTTTTATTACAGATTATTAATTAGAATGATCATAAACCTCTGAATACAAAGTTTCAGTCAAATCGTACAACGCTTTCGACTTTTGACCAGCTTTTTGGCATTTGGCCCCACCGTGCATCGTGCGCTCCGAACGCGCCGTGAACGCGCCTCGAGACCTTGCGGACGAGTCAACGCTGACCGAGGACGTCTCGCAAGGGATAATGGAGACGTGGAGTTTCACGCGAGGGCCGCTGCACGGGTCATTATTCTACACGACTCTTGCCTTCGAATAACTCTGTGCTTGAGCTTACGGTGTGGAGTCAGAGTTACTAAGTTCACGTTTAGTAGTTATCAGATGTTATGTTCCATTTTCTTTTATAATTGAAAAATAAAGAAGAGACTCATGATATCCAGATTCCTGAAATTAAATGAGTCTAGAAGAAATTACGCTCGTATGGTGCCTCGTATGGTTCATGAAGTGGTAGACCTTTACTTCAGTTATTACACATGTTTAATTACTAACTTAACTAAGTAAACTACGTTTTCGCTTTGCAAGCAAAATTAACGCTTAAAAAAATTAATTGCCTTTCTTTTGTAAATAGATCTTTTTAAACAAAATCACTACCTCATTTCGATATCATTATAGTTTATGTTCCAAAAAAAATTATAACTAAAGAAAGAATTTCGTGCAGTAAAACTCTCTAAATCGGGCAGGAAAAACGCCAAAACGTGCAAAGCAGGCAATAAAAAGAACAAAACTTTGAAAAATGGTGTAATGTCTCTTAAAAAGTTCAGTTAATCCACCTATCACCTTATATTACAATTTTAATGTGATATTAAAGGTGAAATAAATATTACCTGGACATAAGGTTAAATGGGACTCGCGCATGCAGTCTCGTTTTCGTGAGTTTAGCGAATATTTCTAGGCTAGCCTGGACGAGCCGCGTCACTGCTGACATGGTGGCTGACGTTTCGGCCGGCGTATTGTGGGCTCCCTCAAAGCGAACGGCGTACGTCAGCCCCCCTGTCAGTGACGCGGTTCGTCCTGGATAGCCTAGATAATACAAACTCCGGCCGCGGATGCCTACGCAACCAAGTTCAGTGAAGATTGATAAAACGGACCTATTGGGAAAATAGACCCTGGACATAGCGTTGGCTGAGAGGGGTAACGCCATAATTTTTTTCTTAGATGGAACCTTTAAAAAAGATAAATTAAACCAAGTCCATAATATAAAAAATAGAATATTTTATGCAATGAAACAAAAACTTGCAAATTCGTTCGATAAAATCTCAAAATGTGCAATTTTCAGACACCATTACCCAAAACGAGCAATATCGAGCAGTAACCCCTAAAACGAGCAATTTCGTACAAAATAAAACATGTACTTAATAACGCTCGTTTCATGATTCAAATTTCTGTCACTGTTTCATCCAATTTTAAGTTAGCAAAGAAAATATGCAGTTACATGGGAATCAAGTCTTTAATCATAACCAAAGAAGTTCAATTTCGCTCATTTAATCCTGTACTTGTATGCTATTTCTTCTTTTCATTATGAGAGTGAGTAACAAACTTGCTTGCTATTTTATTATTTGGCAAGCGAGATTTAGTAAAGAAAATGAGAGCTTTCAACTAAACTTGAAATCAAGTACTTTACCAATTATTACTTAAATAAATTTTTATCTATTTGAAATAACTAGTCGGAAATACTTTTCCTCGCACTCAGAAATTTAAGGAAACACAGAGGTTAGAAAACGAAAAAAAAAGTATTACTGAAGTTTTTTGAGAAAAATATAATAGACGTTTCAAAATAACGCGCGATATTTTGTTAAACCATCTGAAGTGCGAAAACAAAAATGTTCGAAACAGGCTGCAAGAAAGTCTGCTTCCAGAACGCGAATCAAGCCTCGCAAAGGCAAAGAGCGACGCGAATCGCTCCTCGCACAAGCGCAACGATCGGATTGTGGGCGGAGGCATTCTCAAGGGCGGCGACACGCCCCTTCTTCCATTCCAGCTCTCGCTACACCTCCGCCCCCCCCCCCACGCGCCGCCCCCGCGCCGTCCTCGCCCCGCCCCCGCACCGCCTCCGCACCGCCCCCGCACCGTCCGCTCACCGCCTCCGCACCGCCCCCTGCCCCGCACCGCCGCCGTACCGCCCCCGCTCAGCCGCGCACCGCCGCCGATCCGCCCCCGCCCCGCCCCCGCCCCGCCTCCGCTCTGCTGCATCTCTCCCCCGCCCCTCCCCACTTCGCCCCGCCGAAGGCGCCCGCGGCCTCGCGTCGCCCGCAGCCGCCGCTTTGTGAGGAGGAGCGTTCACACAGGGGCGGAGTGGGCGGACGCCCGCGCTCGCGGCAATGGGCACAATAGAGGCGGCTGTGCTGCTTTGCCTGGAGGGCTTCCAGCGTGTGAGGCGTTCACAACGATTTAGTGGAACCAATATGTTATTTATTTTTGGTCATTTTGTTCATTTTATTTTTGTTGCACGTAATGTCGAACAGCAATACCTTTTATGTCAAAGCATTTTTGACTCTTCAGTTACTGTTTGGGAGACGTTTTCACAACTACTTTTAATGGTGTGATTTAGCAAATACTTTAAACTTGCTTTTACTCATCGGCCAAATATATTTTTGTGGGTTTGGCCTTCCACGTTATAAGCGCTTCATTTAAAATATTTCATGATAATTAATGATTTTGTGATAAAGTTATTGAAATCAAGTGTTCTTGGAATCTTTGATATTAATGAATTATATATTTTTCTTATTTTTCTCAACTCCCCCCACCCCGAATTCAAAATTTTGATTCTTGTCGTCTTTATAATGATATAAATCGCACTGAAGTATTAATTTACAAAGATCACATTTGCATAGCGCCATCCCCCCCCCCCCCGGGCAGCTCACGGCCCGGTGCGTTCGCTGTTCTTTGTGCAGAGAAGGCACCGCTCAGTTCATTCAAGCAACAATCCCCCCTCTCCGTATTCTTCCCTTTCTCTGTGCAGATGTGTAATATATGGAACGCAACCGGATTCGATCGCAATAGAGCTCGTTTGTTCAATACAAACGCGTCATAAATTGATTTAAAATTGAAATACGCATACGGATTTTCTTATGTTTAATCAAAGCGCTCGCGCACGTGAATTGAGAATCAACAGTTCAGACTGCTGTTTGATAGTCCGAGTGGTCATAGATTTGAGTTACGAACGTGGACACTAGTCTCCATGCCGGCTGCTGTGATTGGTCCTTTCCGACCTTTTCTCTGATCAATTTCAGGCGTCTTCCGGGACAGTTCCTTAAAAAACGGGCCACAAACTGCACGTGTGCAATCCCAAGTGCTGATACCTATTGTGAAGTGCGGGTAATAATCTGTAATCTCGCATTGTCCATCATCCATTGGTGGAGAAAGTGATAAGGGTTTCATAGGGTTTCAACAAGGGTTTCAAGGGAAACGTATCTGCGCTTAGAATGGAGAAAATAAGGGATTAGGATTGAGTGTCGTAAGCAAGATTTATCCTTGTGCCAGGTATCAGTTGATAGAGTTTTCTTACAGCTAATTATACTTTAAATGCGCCTCTCCACAAACCCAACAGCGCGCAATCTAGAAAAGAGGGGGAGAGTTTCATGAAGCAATATTCAAAACTCGCTTTGTTGAACACCTATACGAACCAGAAGCAGGAAGCACTTTGGTTTATGCCTCTCTGAATTTCAGACCCCTCAAATGCGAGTCTTGATGGGAGAAATACTTCAATAAAAAATTGAACCGACGTTTCATTGCTTTCGACGGTCAACCTTCTGTTTTATTTTTCTCGACTCCGTAGATTTTCTCAACGTAAACAAATATAATTCATTGGTATATTGGTGGTATCTGATTGGTTAAGACTGGAAATATCCACATTAAAATGCAGACATATCAAGATCCAAAATAAGTCATCACAATCCCTGCATTAGAATGTATCTAAAATACACTGTTTGCAAAACATATGAGGGTTCTCTGTTTCAAATCAGAACAAAATAAATACCGTCGTATTTATTTCTCCAAAAATATCCCTCGAATTCAGATTGAAAATATATCCACGAGTTTGCGTTGGCGTGTTTCATCACGACAGAAAATACCGTGTTGTTTTTGTCAAAGCATGGCTCGTTATAAAAGCACGTTCCATCTATTTCCCTGCTATTTAAGTATTGACCAGCTTATCCACTTACCCAATCTACGGGACCGCGTCCCGAGAGCAGCACCGTGTTTGAGCATGTGACGCAAGCACAACTATCCATTAATAGACCCCGCGGTCAGTACACTATTTATCTAATTCGCGTCATCCAGCGCGACGTCCTCCCACAAATCCGGGGACTCGGGCGGTCGCCTGCGCGCGGCCACCGCAAACACCCCAGCGCCCGCCCGCATAATTGCCTCGATGAAGACCCGCGCCGCGCCCACGCCCCGCGCGCGGGCTCGTCACGTCCGAAGCGGCCCTGGCCTCCCCGAGCGCGACGGGGGTAGTGCGAAGGACGGAGGTTTTTATTGATTGGCGATTCCAGGCACGTAGACTGATATGGTCATTTGTTCCGCACGTGTAGTGCATTTTATTTCCTCGGGAGGTGGTGGTGGTGGTGGTGGTGGTGTTGTTGACGGTGGAAGTGGTGGCAGTGGTGGCGGTGGTGATCTCCCGCTGGATGGTGACAATCGTCGCCGCTCTACCGTCAGCTAGCGAGGGTTTTCCAACCAGGTGTCTCCTACCAGCGGGACACCGCCTCCCGGGATAAGATTCCGACCAGTCTCCCGGCATGCGGATAATGCGTGTAATGCGTATGTGTATAAGTAAGGGGTGAGGATACTACAAGAAAGAATGAGAGATTGCGCGTGGTCGGTAGCCCGTTTATTTGGATACTGCTCCGGCATTCGCCTGGTGTTGATCGGTGAAACCATTGAAAACAACGGATCAGATCAGCCAACCATAAGAATTCTCCTCCAGACAGCGGCTGCATTCGACCAAGCTCTCCAGCTAGTGTCGAAAATCCTGCCACTGCCTGCAGCACCAAGAATCACAACTGGATTATAGAGAACTATTCTCTCAAGTAAATCACTCCCCAGAATGCAGATTAACATTTTAACGGGAATTTTGTGTATGATAATGGACTTCAAGCAATGCCATAAATTACATGAAACTGCCCATAGAGCTCAAATGAAAACTGAAGGTAATTGAAATGCGTGGTATTGCCAGTTGAGCATCGGTATGCACTTATCATTTCTTGATTTTCCACACGTTTCATTAAAAGATCTCACGAATGTCGTAATAATAACTGTAAAACAAATGAAATTACTAAAATTCAATGCAAATTTATACATAATGACGATTTGGAAAAGGCACATTAAGACAACGTTTCACAATTTATCCTGAACTCGCAGAGTATCAATTATAAGGTTACAAAAAATGTAAGGTATAGTTAGCGAAGTGTGATAAAGGAGGATATCGGCTAGATTATATAAACAATACCACGTCAACTGTTGGCTGAAATATACTTACGCAGGAGACATTCCTCCGTGTACATATTCACTTTCACCTATACTGTGCACCATGGACTAACAAATTATTTCAGGAGAAACAAATATGTAAAGTACTGAAATTGTAAAATGATAAATCATATAGCTGTAGTTCGTGTGATTACTTTTATTTTGAAATACATAATTGCATCCTATACTTACATGAATTTGGCAAAATTCATTCCTCGTACTGTACGCAGAAAGGAGAAAATATTCAATGTTCAACTCAATGTTGGAGTAACTACACGCTTCTCAGAAGTATCAAGCTCAAAATGTTAAGACGGTGTGCTTGCTATACGATTTCGCAGAACTTCATCTAAATTACAGCTCGCATCGCTTTCATCCATCCACACACCAAGATCCTGCGCCACCTCATCTATTTGTTTGCCGCTTTCGTGTCTTCTGCCATTTAGCCTTTCTTACATACAATCAAAATGTCTACGAGCCCATGCGCTAGTAGGTCCAAGAATTTCGCTGTTTTCCTCGAAGTATTTTAATACTAAACACCCGGACCCATTAGACTAACCAACGAAAGAACAAAATCTCCATTTCAGGTAACCAAGAACAAGACTAACATTTTGCATTTACGTGAAATTCGTAAAAAAATCTATGATACACGAAATTACTTGCAGAGCCTGGGAAGTGAAATTACGAATTCATTAGGAGCACACACTAATAATTACCACCACAATCTCCTCCTCTATTCAGTACTTCTTCGTTTCAGCATATGGAAGCAAACCACTTGTTTAGACAAATTGAGGTCAACTCGGAAAGACTTTTTTTCTAGCATTACTTATAAGAATCATAATCCCTCACTTACTTTGTCCATCGATTAAAATTCTCAGTTGTCATTCTCGCTTTGAACACGTCTCGAATTCATTCCTCGTGCTTGTGTCCACTTTCTCGAATCCTAGGGTTTTGCAACGCTGGTGCAAGCCGTGCACGTAGCTTGCGCGCGGCGACACGTACGCAACGCTGCGAAGCGGAGGGTCACGATCTGGTCACGACGCAGCTCCATGCTCCGGCACGCAGCGATAACACGGCGCGCCAGGAGAAGCGATTGCGATGAGCGCCACAACAAATCTCTCCCTTCAGCTCCGCCTCTGCCTCTACATTCGTCGCAATCGACGGCTGAAGCCAACTGATGCCTTGAGCACTCTGCAATAAGTTCTCCGTTATGGAAACTGCAAGACGAAACGTAGCGCTACGTAACCAATACAAAGAAGCTGTGTAAAAACATTATAATGAATTGTATAAGAATATGTCAAATGTTATTATGGTTAATATCGTTTACTATGTATAATTTAGTGGCTTTTTTTCTTTTTTCAGATAAACTTAATTACTCTCTGCACTCCAATGAAGAGTATTTTGAATCATACGAGTACTACAGATAATCTTTTTCTCCCCCCCACTATGTCACATACAGTTTTTACTGTTTTTGAATGAATAAATGTAAATCTAAATCTATATCTACTATATGTACATGTTTTCCAACTCATGCCTTGAGATATTCGCCGGTGAGTGGGAGAAGACCACAACACTATGGCGGAAACGTCAGATCGATCGATCGACTGAGATGTGACTCATCCCGAACAGCCAAGTATCCAATATCTAACCGCTATTATATTCAACGAAATTGAAGCGTTTTCCGGCAAACGTATTAATTATTCTTAATAGTGTATTTATTTTAATTATTTAACACTAAAAACGGATATTTCATATTTGTGAATAATAGGGATTGACTGATTGGCTGATGATGCCGGGCACGTCAACTGCTAAAGTAGTCGCGGAAGGGTAGCGCGTGTTTTCTGTCATCGAGGGCTGACGGTGATCTTCCGCCGACCAGATCCGGCCCCGATCTACCGTCGGATAGCGAGGGTTTCCCCAACCAGGTATCCCCCATCACCGGGACACCGCCCCAGCCGGGACAAGATCTGAGCTCCCGACCGATCTCCCGGTGTGGTAGTGTAGTGCATGTGAGTGTAAATGTGTGTAAGGGGTGAGGGTACGACAAGGAAGAGATATGAAAGATCGCGCGAGGTCCGTGGTCCGTTTGTTACGGTACTGCTTCGGCATTGGTCTGATGTTGATCAGAGAAACCGCGGAAACTACCGATCAAAACAGCCGGCCTCAAGAATTCTCCTCCAGACAGAGGTAGAATTCGACTTAGCTAAGTAGCTAGAGTCGAAAATGCTGCCACTGTCGGAACTTGAGCACTAGAACATCCCGGTCAACGACACTGCAGTGATATCAGTTGATGCCTTGGGCTATTCTCTCGGTGTGAATAATAGAGATATATTATTTTTTTCGTTTAATACAAAAAAGTTAAAAAATTGCAGTAATGAAAAACAAGCCTACTTTTTTTGTGGCCCTTTCACAAACGTCGCCCTCGTGCGGTGCTGCTCCTGCTGCACTAGGGTTGGCGCTGGCGTAGGGCTGGATGAACATGTTCCCGTCGAGTTTCCGGGAAGGCTCGCACCGCGCGTCTCCATTTCCCTTTCAGAGGCACAGAGATGCGAAGTGCTCCAGCGCGACAGGCCGTGATGAATGGCGGCGCTTATTTCGGTTCCAGAGCGCTGCCCGCGAGCTGCCGGTTCGCTGCGCTCCCGCCTCCCCCCCCCCCCGCGCACCCCGGCGGGCGCCCCTCGGCGCTTGGCTTCCGCGGCGCGGTCACCAACGCCAACGACACACATTCCCACACATTTGCACAAGGTGGCCTCACAAATTTCATGTTCTCTCTCTCCGGTAGAATTCTCAACGTAGCTTCATGTTTGAATGATTGACCCTTGATTCCGTGGTCGACTACGGCTAACGCTTTAGTCCCGTGAGTGTCGGGCAGGTTGTCATCGCGGGATGTGGCTGGATTGCAGGATCCCGTCGGCCTGCGAGGTTTTCCCAACCAGGTATCTCTCACCAGCGGGGCACTCCACCAGCAGGGACGAGCTCGAAACTCCTGACCTGCCTTCCAGCATGCGTGGTAAAGTAATTTAAGTTAATGTAAATGGTAAATGTGTGTAAGTAAGGGATGAGAAAAAGACAAGGAAGAAGAAGAAGAAGAAAAGGAAGAAAAAGAAGAAGAAGAGATCGCGCGCGGTCATTGGCCCGTTCACTAAGTACTGCTCCGGCATTCAATTAGAGTTTCGTGAATAGCAACTTGCTATATTTTTAAACTGTTTACGGACTCAAGTTTTTCCCCTTGATGATATTTCCGTCTCTTTTCCAGGTAATTCCAACGCTTCGTGGCTTTTTGCTGATTCTGACAACTGTTGGACAGAACCGAATTCAATTATTGAGTTCTGATCATGATCAAATTAAAACGGTCGCTAATATTATTTAAAGCTTAACTACATGTAATAAAAGTTAATATGGACGTTAACAGCAAATTTTGCAATTTAAGCATTTGATATGAACATATTTTTACGTATTTATGAACTAATATTTTTTATAAAATTATGTGACCAATATTAAGAGCTATTCAAACGCAATATTGGGACAAGACTACCCGAGATGCCCCACTGATGTGTCCTGCGTGCCACTACCCTTGCACTACAACCGATCGCGCCCGAGCGCATCCCCTCCTCTACTTCGCCGTCTAGCTGACTCGACAAGTAAGGGGTCACACCAGCGGCCCGCAGACATGTACTGGGCCAGGGTGGGCGATTTACTTGAGCAGCACTGCGTTAATTCACCCCTGAAAGGTGGCAACCCTGCTTCTGCCTCATTCCAGGGCAAGGGCCTCCCTTAGGGCGCCGCGCCGGACGACCTCGTCCGCAAACCAGAGTTAATATTGAAATCGCCATTAGTGGCTGGATGGTGCACGCCAGCTGCCCGGTCGCCAGCTGCGGCTGCTTCTCGGAACTCGCATGCCCCTCCCGCACAAGGGGATGTGGACGAGAAAACGGTTTTTACACGGGGGAAGACATTTCCATCATTCACGAGTTTCTCGATTTTAAATTACGAAAGAAATACTGGAGAATATTTCTGGTCCTTACTATTTTTTTTAAAAGGTAATCAACATTCTCCGGTTAGAATTCCTCAGGATTCTCCAACTTCATAATACAAAAAGGGGATGCAAACACGATGACGCACTTTCTACAATTCAACGTTTCAGTTAGATTCTAACAGCATAAGAAAAATACAATAACTCTTATGTTAAATAAACAATGTAGTCTTCAGTTTAAAGCGACTTTTATTATTATTCTGTGGTAGTAACCAATCACATTTTTACGAGCAAATCGATTTGATAACATTAATAAAAATATACCAGTTTTCCTAGGGGGGTTCTCTCAGACATTTTTAAAAACATGAAATTATTAAGAAAAATATTCTAGATAAAAACGATTCCAACGATGTTCGGAACTTGTGTGAGTGATCGAACAGACAAAACTAGTGGTGTTAAAGCAGCACATACATTCTCACCCATAGCAATGCTTTTTTGCTTTGGTCCTGTTTTTCCATAGACGGAAGTCAGGTGACACATCTAGATAGCTTCCACAGTATTTTTCCACTCTTCTCGAGTATTTGCCTTCCGCATTGATTCTTCTAGCCTCATTCCAGCGAATGCCTTGCAATGTACTATCCCCATGGCTCTTCTTCCTCGGCCTCTTTTTCCTTCTACTTGATCTCGAACTATCCGCTCCATATCCCAGAAGAGGCTAAATTCTTGAGTAAGCTTAGTTTAGGATATGTGGTCATCTTTCCAAATTGGGATAAGCCTACTCACTGCCTCTCTTCTTAACGCGATTCGTATTCTTATTTCTTTGCATTATCCTCCATCGGCCTGAACTAGGCTGCAAAGGTAAATAAAGTCTGTCTCTTTTCATAGTCTTTAAGTGCGTTTGTTGGAGGGAGGACTTGTCCTTTATCCACTAGCAATGCCTACGTGAAACTATTTATACCGCAATTTCCCTTCTAATTAGCACATCTCAGTAATACTTTTATGCAAAACTCAAATTTTTAAAAATTATACATGACCTTACTTTAAAATTTATCTTTAAGGAAAAGATTTCATTCAGGAAAAAATATCTATCTTTCATATTTCAGTCGTAGGAAGACGCTGAAAAAAATTTTAATTTTTGCAGTTTTCGAAAACTTAGGGTTTCCAGTGAAGAATGAGACTTGCACCATTCTCGTAAACGTCCTTCACACAATCCAATAACAAAGTTTAATCAAAAACGTTGGAGCCAGTTTACTGAATATTTTGAAAATGTCCCAGGGGCTTCATGTAAAGTACTCCTCTCCCCAAAAAATTACAATTCTCGTCTCAAGTTCAAGGGGCCGTGACTTCTACCAGACCAATTGCGGAATATCAGATTTGGAAAAAATAGGCTGAACGGTTTAGCCGCTAGGATTGTTTACAGACGGACAGATAGCCGTTTTGCCGTCATTCGAATCTTCATTATCAGGACCCATGAAACATGTATTCTGGCTACACCATGTGTTACAGTATTTTTTTCTAAATTTTAGCAATTGAATTTATTCACTTTTTCGTTGCAAGGGGCCTGTTATAAAAGTTTTTCTGATGAAAATTCGCCATTTTTTCGCGCAGCATTACATAACTTTCTAGTGCATAAGCGGTAGCGAGAAAGTAACACATTATGTCACAAAATAACGCACGAAACCCTTTGTTAGAATGAATTTTACAGTAATACATTTATACATTGCAAACACATTTTGATATGCATATATTAGTGACTCCATGGATTAGAACAATAATTCATCGCTGATCGTGAGGAACACGACCTTATATTTAGGGAAATATTTGATTTTGTATATTTTTTGCAACAGTTGACCAAGAAACGTAACAATAACTGCGATAATGATTTCCAAATGTTTCACGAGAGCCGTCGACGTGGCAGTAGATTTATTTGCAAATTCGTTTGCTCATCCGCTTCCCTCATTCCCCGCTCATCGCTGCAAGCGCTGGCGACGGGCGTTCGGAAGCACGCAGATGAATCGCCGAAATTTCAATAAAATGCTCAAGCGACTCCATTGCGTTATGCACCTCATTACAGCGCACAATGCGTCAATGGCGGCGCGGTGCGGTGCGTTTTCGGAACGCCAAGCATTAAATTCGAATTTATAGAATGCTGAGCATACTGAGAGTGTAAATTAGATTCGGCGTGGAAGAGTGCTTTGGAGTTGTGTAGCGCTGTCACCGCTCCTTTAACCGCTCGATGCGCATGTAGCTCCGGGGGAAATTTTGAGTTTTTGTGCTGTTCGGGGTAATGAAATAAAGTACGATTAACTCTCGAAATATATTTCTATTGCCTGATTCAGAGTGTGCACTGTTTTAATATATAGATTGCCAATGTGTGTGCAGAGAGCAATCATTGCAGAGAGCTTGCACCGCGGAAGGAAATTAAAGTATACAGAGCACGCACATCTTCGCTTGCGGATTTTGGATCTTTCTAATATATGGTTCGTGGTGCTCCAAATTAATACATTTCAACGAAAATTAGTCCTGCGCCATGCAACATACAGGAAATCAGACATATATCTGGCCGTAAACTATTTTTTCCGTCCAGAACAAAACGTATCCAGAACAAAACGTGGATCCTGACTACAGAACGTGTTAGAGGTAGTAATTTAATACATATAAGGAAAACTTTTAGGAGGCCCAAAAAAACGTAGCGCGCCCCAAAAAGTTACCAAAATTTTGTTCAACCATAAAATATAACTAGAAATTATGCAATTTGCAAAGCATCTAGATACTGTTGTCAGCTGACGCGGGGCATGGTGAATTCCGGATAATTTTTATGCTTAAATTTCAAGTTAATAAGAAGTAACAAATGATTTGACAAGTCAATCAATGGTTCACTTATCCAAGACTTTGAAATTAAATTATTTAAAATATTTCAGTCAAAAGAAAAAAACTCTCAAATTCCATCCTCGGAAAAACGAAGCGTCATTTCCTTTACATAATAACACTACATGGTATAAGTGTTACCGATTTTTTAAACATATTGTCCGTACTTCAAAGGTTTTTAAAGAGACAATGCAATATTAGTAAGATCTAAAGGGTTATTTCTAATTCATCAACAAAGAGCATCAATTTTAGAGTGAACAGAAGATTCCAACGTGTCATTTTTCTGCTGCATGACATGTAACTGACATTGTGATTAAGGGTTGCTCAGTGTGAATTAATAGAATTAATAAAAATTAATAGAATCGGACATTCGCAAATAAGCTTAAATAATTCCCCAAAACAGATTTTATCAAATACAATATTAACAGTTGTTACCCTACAACCAAAGTTTCTTTTTTGTTTTTTTCTATCATTGGATATGTCGTTGTGAAAGCTAAAAATAAAAGTAAATAAATCTAATAAAGGAAATACGTTGTAAGTTATTTTAATTATCTAATAATGTCGAATTATGGTAATTAATTCTGTCATGAAACAATACGTAATTATCTCATTTAACCAAGAGATATATTTGGAGTGAAATTTATGAGATTTGTCGAGATGAAAATCGAGTATAAACGTTATCACAATTAATATTTGAATTTTGCAAGTTAACATCCTATGTTTTTGGTTTACTCATGCCAACAATATTAACATTAATTAATAAGACAAAACCTAATTGTTCGTAAAGATTATTTCATAAGAGGGTTTCATATACAGGATTTCGATTATTTAAATGATTTGGATTTCAGGCACCGGTTTAATTCGCGATATCAAATTAATTAAATTCAATTTTCAATTCTTGCCTTCTTTTCCGTGGCGAGGCTCAGGTCATCAGGCCTGCTCTTCCGCCTGACCATGCAGAGACCGCTACGCTCATTTGACTGTCTAACAGAGAAAGGAGATATCACTCGGCCGACGAAACTGGCGATTTTAATTTAGCAGTGGAATGTTTTACGCTTAAGTTTCTTTTACATGCCGTAAATCTACAACTTGGTACATCCGGCTGTACTTTCTCTGCAAAGCAATTCTCGCGAAGGATTTTTTCGCCTTTAAAATTGCACGGTTTCCATCGGTTTTCAACATGCAAACTTGGTTATAACTACCTCCTATATACTAACCATTACACCAGCGAAGCCACATGCACGATGTCAAATTATTATTTGAATCACTCATTAAAAAAAAATTGTTAAAATAAATATTTATTTTGAAATATTAATTCCAAAGAACTAAGAAACAATCAGGAATGCGAGTGTAAATAATACGGGCAATATAGCTAAATATTTTCTTCAAAACGATAATTCCAAAGAAACATTAATAATTTCAAACAAATTGTAAAGTCAATACAACAGTGAAGCTTTTATAGAATACTGTTATTGTTCAAATGTTTTCATAAAAACACGTTTGGCAGCTTTTTGAGTTCCCAAACGATTCCGAACAATTTAATAATATCTGAACGGAGAAAACGCACGTCTTTTTTTACTGGCTGACGATATAACCGGCACTAGATGGTGCAATAGATGGTAGCAAGAGAAGGCATGTTGGTTTCAATAATTATGAAGCGTATGATGAAGAACTACTACCGGAAGAAGGAGATGGAACAGGAGATCCATTAGACACCTCGAATGCATGATGTGTCCGCCCCATGTATTGGCCGGGCCCCGACGGTCAAAGGCGCCTACTACGCCACGAGCCCATAAAATCCCATTCAATCCCATAAAACCGTACTCGAACACGTACAAAAACACACGCAAACGCTAGTATAATTTGAGAACGTGCATACCACTGCTCGCTAGGAACCGCTCCTTCGGGCGGGAGCCATCGCGCCCCGCCCCCGCCCCGCCCCCGCCCCGCCCCCACCCCCGCCGCCCGGGAACGGCCTGGCGGATCCTTAACGAGTGCGGCGGAGGGGGGGTGTAATGCCTTGGGCCGGGGCCTCTGCCCGCCAAGACGCCGCCTGAGCCCAAGTAAGTACTCCCGAGCGGGAATAATCCTGGGCCCGCAGCCGCCGCCGCTGCGCACAGCCGCGCCGCGCCGCGCCGCTCTCCTGCTCTTCCACCCTCACCCCCGCCCCCGGCCCTGACCCCGGTCCCCGCACCCGCCCCCGCCCCCTCCCTCGCCCCCACCCACGCCCCCGCCCTCACCACCGCCCTCGTCCCCGCCCTCGTCCCCGCCCCCGCCCCCGCCCTCGCCCCCGCCCTCGCCCTCGCCCCCACCCACGCCCCCGCCCCCGCCCTGGCCCCCGCCCCCGCCCTCGCCCCCGCCCTCGCCCCCGCCCTCGCCCCCGCCCTCACCCCCTCCCTCGCCCCCTCTCTCGCCCCCGCGCTCGCCTTCATCACCGCCCCCGCGCGCCCGTCGCGCCAACTGCGCCGCCGGGCAGTAAAGGGGATGGCCCCGACCGCCACGCGCGCGCAGCCCCGCCGCTAGGCACGCCCTCCGAGGGAAACGAAACACGGCTTCCGCTGGCGCACAGCAACAACTCTTGCAACAGCAGCGAATCTCTCCGGCAAAGATTTTAGTCACTAGCTCGTCAGCAAGGCCGAATTCAGCCACCATCCGGAGAAGTGTAGCGGGCGACTGGTCGGTAGTTTTCCGAGGCTTCTCCGATCAACACCGGATCAATGCCGGAGCAGTTCCCTAACAAAAGGGCCACAGACCGCGCTCGATCTTTCCTTCCTCACCCCGGCCCGTACACACACTTACGTGCTTCATACTGACACACACATCGGGGAACCAGCCAATATCTTAGAGCTCATCAAGGCTGGCGCAGTGCCCGGCTGGGAAGATACCTGGACGGCAGTAAGCCGTTGACGAGGCCGGATCGTTGCTTTAGCGGGGGACGAACCCGCTACAAATCGTACACTATCTTTACGGGAGTGATCATAGCAGTTAAGGAGCCCAAAATAAATCAAAATAATAAAAAACAATCCAAACGAAACAAATGAACTGGTCGGTCAGAGATAGTCATAAGCCGCAATTTTGAGCTTTTCAAGTTAACCACAAAACAATTCTCCCTGAAGGTGCGTTCTCACGAGGCAGTGCTAATTGAACAATTTCAGTTGATTAGCTCAAATTCAATGAAATCTATAGATAAACTCTGTTTCAATAGCGTTAATAGATTTTTTAATTGTTCTGCTAAAGACAGAACCAATCAAACTTTTGTCATTTCGTAGCAGATCTTCTGTTCCACTTAAATCGTTCTATTGAACTCTCGTAAGAACGGGCCTCGACCAATCCTCTTGCCATTCAGTAATGTAGGTTTCCAATTTCTATTGTGGGATGCACACACGGTTTTGACATTGTTCATGAATGCAAATGGATGCTCTTTTGCTTATCTTTGGACTGATAGTGATGCCAAAGCCATCGATAACCGGTTTTTCAAAATACATTCAAGTTGATAAAGATTATGTTTTTGGTTTAAACGTCAACAAACAAGCATAAAAAACAATGGATGTTATCCAATCAAATATCCAACCAAAATTCTAATAAATGCATGATGATGATGATGACGAATCCCACTCAACAAGAAACAAATGAAAATAAGGTCATTAACGCGCGCATGCCATTCTCTATGAGGGCAACCAATCCCGAGAAATGAGTGTGCGATACGTGGAGGGACGAGTTTGGTATGGACCGTTGTGATGGGTTAGAGATTAGAGAGCAAACCCAAAATAATTAAAAATAAGTGATATTAAAACGTGTTAACAACAACAATGAGGACCAGTATTATACATATCTGAAATATATAAATAATAAGAGTTTAAGGAAGTGGAGAATAATAAATAGACAAGAAAAATAGTGTGAATTGTTTTAGAAATAAATCGATAATGGTCACGTGAAGAATTTCCGTGACAATAATTAAAATAAGAAATTATAGGGAGACCGGACGTCACGGAGTAAACTATATCAGACGCCGATTGGCAATTTTTAAATCAGGAGGGAGGTAGGCAGTGAACGGGGAAAAGAGCGACGCGAAAGTACCAAGAATAAACGATTTTGGGGACTAATACTGCGCATCGGAGGAAACAAATGAGCGGCGCGAGCCGTGGTGGCGATCGGGTGGGGGTGAGCCTCGGAAAAGGTGCTCGACCTGCGGCCGCGTGAGGAAGTGAACGCAGTAATGTGATGTAAGTGCGTAAGTTAATTTTGAACAATCGTAAATGTTAATCGTGGAAAGGAGTTTCGCAGTGATGAAGTAAAAGAGACAAATTGATATGGCATGGGAGCCACGATGCTTTGGAGGCTGCCGCTGAGGACCGGAGAGCTCGACCGAATATCAACGCACAAGAGCGCAGAGGAACGAAATGGGAAGTGAAAGAGAGAGAATAATAATAGGTCCGACTCGTAGAAAGACCGAGTATTGTCCTCAGAGGTAAGTTATTCAAGATAGCATATTGAGGTAATATGGCCTTGTGTGTATGGGGAACTTAAGGAAGAGTATAAATGGAGAAGCTGACTGATAAAGATTTTCGTGTTTTTGTTTGTTATTCTTTGCTACTGTTGTAAAACATATTGTATGTTTTGTTTTTGTTTTGAAAGCCATAAGGAGAAGCTAGTTACAAACGTTTTGTTTTTTAACAGACGAATCTGTTTGATTTATTAACGGTAGACAAAATTCCTAAAATCCAAGCAGTGATTAAAGATATGTACTCCTTACGAAAATTTCATCGCCGCGATTCCCTACGGTTGGCTCCGTCAGCTCACGAAATAAATTTCTCTGCGGTGGGTATCCCGACGAACGAATGAGGCATTGTTTAAGAGATAAAATAAAAGTAAGAGAAGTGTTAATATTATTACGCATTTTATCACAATAAAATTCCAACCATCGGAAGCTGGAAGTATTTTTCGACGAAAAACGTCGAAGACTTGTATGTACGAAAACTAGCGCATACAAAAATAGATTGACTAAATCGTACTAGTACTTATTTACAAGGGTATGAATACTTGTTTAGGTATATGTATTATTGTACGTTCCACAAAATCATTTGAACAACTGGAGAGATTACTCCCAAATCTTGCACCAACAATTTTGAGGAACAGATGAAAAATACAGATTTGCGATTCCAAATTGTTAACCAAATTTGGTTATATCTCAATTTTTTTGAAGCACTGCCTAATAGTGCCGGCGGATGAGCTTCGTGAGCGAGATATTTATTTTTAATTATATGTCATTTGTTAGCAGTTTTGAAAAGTGGAGAAAAATTGTTTCTACTTCCATTATTAAGAGTTATGTAACTCACATTTACAGATATTATATATTCCAGTTTGTACAAAAAAAAACAACCAAATTCTGTATGTACGAATGATACAATGGAATTTTTACATGTGGCTATTAAAGTAATATTTTATTAATGCAGCTTCACACATCTGCACACAAATACTACATGGCATTGTGTTACGAAAGTAGTGTCACCTGGTTTTAACTGAAATTAATGTAGTAGCTGTCGTTAGATACGTGGCGACTTTATTTCGCTTCAAACGGTAAGATCAAACGATCACAAAAATATAAATGCCTTATCGAACTAAGAAGCCACAAGCCTACGCCGATTGGTTTGTTGCGATAGCCCTCTGCCGCATTTAGATTGCCATCTCGGCTACGATATTGAAGAAATTTTTGACGTGGAAACATGCTGTAGTGTGTCGCATTATTTTTAACAAAAGAGCAAAATATTTTGTGGCCAGGAACACCTATATCGTTTTCGTCCGTTTACGACCTGGGAAACATTCAACACACAACACGCTCCACGAGAAAATTAATGAACGATTGATCCTTCTGGGTGTTTGTAATATACTCCTGTGTGTCCATCGGAAGATAATTAGTTTCATTTTAACACAGTCGGTACTTTTGTTCCATAAATCATCTTGTAATGGTTATTTGAAGTAAATTATTTATGTTTTATAATATTTTTATACACCATGAAACCGCAGTTCCAAGAATATAATGGTAATACAATAATGTAATACTATATAGGTAATTCCACGCCAACTCCACATTGCATCACACCAACCCATCTCAGATCGAAAAATTAAAGTTATTTTCTTATTTCTTATGCCAAGATAAGCCCAAATTTAAATTTTCAACCATTTCCGATGTAAATAGCGTTTGTGAGTACAATTATCGATTTTTCGCGATTTTCAAGCATTTTACAGCATCTTTTTATAATTATCCATTATTTCGATATTTTTTAATGAAAAAATATGTTTAAACTACTATTTTTATAGGAAATTTTCCGCAGAATTCGAATCTGTTAATGAAAATATTGAATTTTTTTTCTTAATATGACAAAAATTGATATTTATGATTTTTATTACTTTATTTTCAAAAATTAATTTTAGTATTACAGTACAATTAAAAAGTTAGTTTCTTATGCTTAAAGTACGTGAAAATAAGTGTACATTACGGTACAGGAAAAATGTTTTTGGGGAAATAGTGTTTAAAAGAGTTAAACGCAAGAAATACAATAAAATCTCTTTTCTAAATGTATTTTATCATTTTTAAATACCCTGTTAGTATTTTCTACTACTTTTAGACTGTTTGGATGACTTCGGTGGTGTAAAACAGTTTTTAATAAAATGTGCGTCCTGAACTTTTTTGGGAAATACGTTTTACATGAGTTAAAATTTTAAAAAATCGTGAAAAATTAATCGATTTTTATCGTTAAAGCAGATTAAATTATAAATAGTACAAACAAATTTATAAATAGGCACTTAAAAACTTTTTGATAAATAATGATAATAATAATAATAATAATTTCGCAGACGTAATCCGCTGTCCTTCGAAGGGAGGCGCGGAGTTACTGATGCCACAATTCCTAGAAGGCAACTTTGACTCCCTTGGGAGTCCGGCGTCTTCGGGATTTATAATCTGCCTTGTGCAGTGTCATTCAGCAAGTTGCTGCAACTTCTACTAAGCTACTACTGCTAGTAATAATAATGATAATAATAATAATAATAATAATAATAATAATAATAAAAGTTTTCATTTATTACAATTTTTAGTTGAATAATAAAACATTGTTATTTATAAAATTATTAAAATTAATCTTTTATTTTCTTATTTCATTTTCTTGTTATTAATTAAATCAAACACCAAATAACAGTGTTCTTGAGTACTTATTGTTTTACATTGAATAATATGCTCAGAGTAAGGAACAAATTCATGCAAATTGCGAGTACCCGGAATTGTAAATACTTTTTCAGTTTTGTTTCGATTCCGATATTCATCGACTTCAGCTTTTCTAATAATTTCACAATGGATGTTTTTAATATGTGCTTTACAAAATTCTAATAATTTGTCAATATCTGTGATTTGATTTTGACGACGTCTACGCAAGCTTTCTTTTGTTGCCTCTCTCTTAACAGTTGCACCCACTCCATCGTTCTCCGTTTTCCCATGAGAGGTAGCAAAAAATGTCCAGGTAGCATCAATACTATACAATTTTGTATGTCTACAGAGATGTAATAAGTTATAACAATTTTTGTATTGTCCTGGACATCCATCGCTGAAATAGTTAAGCAAGCACAGCACTCAGGGCTCAGGGCCAGTGTTTCTAACTACGGGAACGCCCCTCCATTCACGTCTCCTTCTGTTTGATTAAGATTAGTGAGACACACACAGTACACATTCCTGCAGTTAGAAACACTGCTCAGGGCCCCTATATTTGAAATTATCTTGCGATCACGCGCCAGATTCTGAACATAGCCATGTATAATTTAAATGTTTAATACGTTCATAGGCCCCTATTCTCCAACATTTTTTTACTTTTTCTATGGCGTAATGAGTATTTCTTTCAATTTCGTACAGTATCATGAAGAGAGGTATTTTCTTCCGATATAACGATAAAAATCTATTAATTTTTCACGATTTTTTAAAATTTTAACTCATGTAAAACGTATTTCCCAAAAAAGTTCAGGATGCACATTTTATTAAAAACTGTTTTACACCACCGAAGTCATCCAAACAGTCTAAAAGTAGTAGAAAATACTAACAGGTTATTTAAAAATGATAAAACACATTTAGAAAAGAGATTTTATTGTATTTCTTGCGTTTAACTCTTTTAAACACTATTTCCCAAAAAAAAATTTTCCTGTACCGTAATGTACACTTATTTTCTCGTACTTTAAGCATAAGAAACTAACTTTTTAATTGTACTGTAATACTAAAATTAATTTTTGAAAATAAAGTAATAAAAATCATAAATTTCAATTTTTGTCATATTAAGAAAAAAAATTCAATATTTTCATTAACAGATTCGAATTCTGCGGAAAATTTCCTATAAAAATAGTAGTTTAAACATATTTTTTCATTAAAAAATATCGAAATAATGGATAATTATAAAAAGAAGCTGTAAAATGCTTGAAAATCGCGAAAATTCGATAATTGTTCTCACAAACGCTATTTACATCAGAAATGGTTGAAAATTTAAATTTGGGCTTATCTTGGCATAAGAAATAAGAAAATAACTTTAATTTTTCGATCTGAGATGGGTTGGTGTAATGCAATGTGGAGTTGGCGTGGAATTACCCATATACAATAACTAACTTTCAAAATATTGAGATGTTCTAGCGTCCGTCCGTACTGAGCACGGTATTCGAATTGAGCGCCAAGAAGTAGCAAAGATGTCTAGTTTTTTCTAACACCAAAATCATTGATAGCAAACCGAATGCGCCAAACCTTCTCAAATCAAATCATGGATATACATGATTTGTGGCGGAATAATAAGGGGGCACCTGCATTTTAATACGTTCAAAAATATTACGTTTCTCTTCGATTTGCAGGAAAGGGCCGTCAGAAAATCCAGTGAGTATGTTCTTCTGAACAGCGCATTACACAGAGGAGTGTATCAAAACGCGTTTAAAATTTTAAAGATTATGATATAAAGAAATCAACGCACACGCGCCACGTAGCGAAAATAGCTGCAAACAATGTTACGATGTATAACTCTGAAAGGACGCAAACGCTGGTCTTATACTTTAAGAACTAGGTTTCCGTGTCCCGTCCTTATATGTGTGATAGTGTAGTGCATGTTAGTGTGCGTGTATGTACGAAGTGATGATAGGACGAGGAGGAGGAAGGAAAAATCGCTTGCGGTTCGTGGCCCGTTTGGTAGGATACGTCTGTGGCATTCTCTGGATTAGAGAAACCACGAAAACTATCGATCAGAACAGCCAGCCGATATAATTCTCCTTCCGACAGCGACAGAACTCGACCTTGGTTATGTAGCCTGTGTTGTGAAAATCCTGCCATCGTCGGGGCTCGAACCTGAGACATTTCGATCAGAGTCACTGCAGTGAAATCAGTGACACCGAGCGCCGCGTCTCCCGGTCAGAGCTTCTTTGTCGGAAAGATACAAAACATAGGCGCTTCCGGTCGCACGAGCTCCCTCCCCAATCGTTTCCGTGGCAATAAATCTCCGCCAGGCCCCATAACGCGTGGCCGTCTCCCCACGGCGCCGCTTTGTGGTGGGGAGAAAGGCGAGGCGGCGCGCGGGGGCGTCTCCTATTCAGCCGCGCGGAGGCCGGCACGCGTTCGCCCAAGCGGAGGCAACGTCGGTAGTGAACTTGCGCCGCGTGGGGGCGTGGCTTCCTCCACGCGGCGCCGCAGCGCCTGAGATTTATCCACGCCCACGTGAGCGTTCTCGCCGCAAATGCATCTCCTCTGCAGCTATGAATGAAGCGGTGTCGTAAGAGGTTTACGAGTATTCCATATTATCGTAATACGGTACAAAACAATAATTTGTTAATGTAATCACGATTTGTGTTTTAGAGCTAGATCAGTGCTGTAACAGTGTTTTCTTCTTGGTTCGCTTCGAGCTGCTATTTCCATAAGACCGAAAAATAATTAGTTATCAATAAAGCCCAAATTGAAACGTTATCTTTGTTCGTGATTCAACACCAACACACAGATAAACTTTTATTTGTGAGTTCATAATGTACGATAATATACAACTGAACTTGTATATCTGTTTTGTATTCTGAAAAAAAAAATGTTGATCCGCAGTAAATTCTACACATATCTAAGGGCTACGAGTAAAATGTACTTCATACTATCATCGATATATCGAAATCGAAGAAAACACAATCAGAGGTTAATGTGCACGCTTTTTGTATGAAAAAATAAACGCTATATGTCTGTTTTCTTTTCATGAAATAGTTCTTCAGTGTGAGTGGTCCTAAATGGAACAAATGAAATTGATTGGCCGATTTTCAACAACATTCAAAAAATTTAAAAGGCGTATTTTTTTGGTCAAATATCTTTTGAGATCCACAAAAAATGGCAACATTTGAAGGAGACAAATCTAATTTCAAATTTGGATTGGCAGTAACGAATTGCCTTAGAGTCATTTGGCAGCTCGGTCTTAGCCAATCGGCACCTCGGCAGCGCCGCCTCCTGCAACGCGATTTCCCGCGAATTCCGCTCCCCGCTCTCTCTCGGGCGCCAGGGCCGGGGGCGTCGCCCGGTGGGCGGGGGAGGGGCGAGGTGGAGAGCGCTCAGCCCCTGAGCGACGCCGCAGGCGCGGGTCCTCGGGCGGCCCACGAGAGCCTGCGGCGGCGGACGCCTCGCGTAAATGTTTGATGAAGCGGCCCCTCGCGCCCACCCGCTCCCTCCTCCTCCCCCGCAGCCGTCGCCGCTGCTCCGCCACAACACCGTCCCGTCCCCTCCTGCCCCGCCACGCCACACCGTCGTCACTGCCGCTGTCTTCAACACCGCTCCGAACACCCCCCGCCCTTACTCTCGCCCCGCGCCTCCTCGCCCGCGCCTCCTCGCCCGCGCCTCCTCGCCCGCGCCTCCTCGCTCGCGCCTCCTCGCACCCGCCCTCGCCCTCGCACCCGCCCTCGCCCTCGCACCCGCCCTCGCCCTCGCCCTCGCACCCGCCCTCGCACTCGCCCTCGCCCTCGCCCTCGCCCTCGCCCTCGCCCTCGCCCTCGCCCTCGCCCTCGCCCTCGCCCTCGCCCTCGCCCTCGCCCTCGCCCTCGCCCTCGCCCTCGCACCCGCCCCATCTCTCCTCACAGTCACTCCATCATTCGCCACCGTCGCCTCTCCCATCATCGCTGCCCTCGTCGCCCTCGTCGCAGCTTCGCCGCCCCACCGCCGCCGTCGAGGGGCGATTTGCCCACCAGGCGCGCCACGTCCGCGCCGGCCGAACGCCCTCTGATGAGACGAGCTCGCAAAACGAGCGCAGTCGTTAAAAAATGCATTCACTCATTCACGAGTAGAACAGTGGATTTCGAGGCTAGAAGGCTTTGCTTTTGTTAAAATTACACAAAGAACATCAGATTTTTATTTACTTGTAGGATTCCATAATAGGAGAAAAATCAACTCGTGACTGATTCCAAACGTTCAAATACGGAGGCAGAAGACCGTAGTGTTCCGGTGTCCCTTCAAGGTCTGTGACCGAAGCTCGGTCGCGCCAGAGCTTTATTGTGCAACTTCTTTGTATTATTATTATTATTATTATTATTATTATTATTATTATTATTATTATTATTATTATTATTATTACTCCACAATGTGTTCTGCTCCTCTACTATTTAATGTCAATACATCAATTTAAATTTAAGTGGCTATATAGAAATGCGCATAACCACTCATAAGAGTGTGGTACATACTAGATTTCACTTTCTCATCACGCACGACGTAAACAATACATACAATGACCTATATGTGTATACAATTCATTTGCAGAGTCATTCGCCATTGTATAACATCGCTGTTAATTATTTAATTGAGTTGCGAATGCGCGAGTGATTATGATATTATGAGATGAACCTTCACATTTATCCCAACGAAGGTTCGCTCTCCGGTCTTTGCAATTTCATGCATATTTCAACATCAAACATTAATTTCATTTGGTAAACCAATATAATCACATTGCGGTAGGAGGTTAGGCGCTTAGACAAAGTTAGATTGGAAGCCTTTGTTGACCGTAAATCTATACCATGACTACATTCACACTAATGGTTCTTTAGCTCATATTCTATCCCAAATTCGTTACTATAATGAAGTACGTTCGGAATTACACACATTTTGTAAAACCTCTTATAATTTCTATTTGTAGAGAAACGTTGAAACGAATTATTACGTACTTATACTCATTACGTAAATAAAACATGTTAATATTGTCCAAAGTTAGTAAATTCTAATAAAATGTTATAAACATATTAAACGTATAAATGCACAATAATTCTTCGATCATCTAAAAAAATACGAAACATTTAAAAAAAATAATCGTACCGTCGTTAATAATTGGAACACATAAATTAATTTCGATGAGGTTTTCCAAGCAGTCTCTTATGCCCTGGAAACTTCCTTTCCAAGCATCCTGACTGCGTCTCCATTTTGCGTCGAGAGCATTTCGTTCATCCTCCCACTCTTATTGGACGAGGTATAAAATGACAGTCCTACTTAATCGCCGCTTGCGTCACGAGGGCGGTCGTTCGTCCTTTGCTTCCCTTCCCTGCCCTGCCCTGCCCTGCCCTTCCCCTGGGCGGCGTAGAAGCCTCCCGCTCACAGCGGCCGAGCACCGGCGCGGAGGACGAGGAGGAGAGGGGGGCGGACAGATTACATGACGGCGGTCAGAGAACGGCATTAGACGACGGTGGCCGTCCTCGGTCCATCGGGCAGCGGCGGACGCTATCTCGTTACGACTTGTTGCCCGCCAGAGTTGCTGACGTGGGCGGGGCGAAGGAGCCGGGGGAGGCCGCGGCCAAAGCCTACAGCCTCGGGCCGGTGAGGACGGGAGGCTGGTGGGTGGGAAGGGGTGAGGTAGAACTGATGCGAAAGGCCTCGGGACGAATGGCAGGTGGGAGGGCGAAGGGGGGGGGGAATGGACAGGGCAGGACACAACGAACGATGTGGTGGCAGGGGGAGGAGGGTGGCGGATAGGCAGGCAGGCGGGCAGGCAGGCGGGCAGGCAGGCGGGCAGGCAGGCGGGCGGGCGGGCGGGCGGGCGGGCGGGCGGGCGGGCGGGCGGGCGGACGGGCAGGTAACAGCGGCGGAAGGGGGCGGGGCGAGGGGGTGGAATGTGCTGGGGAAGCAGAATCGTACGCGTGAGAACGACAGGAGGGGTGGGTGGTAGGGGAGGTTGGTGGTCGAGGAAGGTAGCGGGCGGGAAGGAGGGATGAGCCTAAAAGGCTGACAAGACGGAGGAGTTAGTGGGCGGGGTTAGAGGGGCATGGGTGGCGGGCAAGGGATATGTTTTGGGGAAACAGTAAAGGTGACTAGCAGGAGGAGGTTAACGAGCAAAGAGTAACGTTTTGGGTCTAGGGAGGGTGGCAGTACACTGGATCACGTATATAACAGAGGACCCGTCGTCTACGAGTCTTCCACCCAGAAATGCCCGTTTGCAATCCACTGCACATATGGATATCCTCTTGGCCTCAGCGCACGACACTTACTCTAAGAGACATCAGATGTCCCTCTGTTGCAACTTTCCTCCAACTTTCCTTTTCAATTCCCTTCTCGAACACATATTAGATAGAGATTATACATAATATCTTTGAAGGCAGCGAGACGCAATGCTGCTCAATATAAAAATGAATTGCCTCGCCCAAGGAAAATACAAGTTTTCCTTATGTGTGGTCCTATATTATTTTGTCCCCGATATCATTTTTAAAGGGAACAAATTATGAGGAGAAAGACGTCTCAATTACGCGTTGGCGTATAGCCTATCGCTTCAATTTTTATTTTTATTGAGCTTTCATTATGACTATTTTTCTTCAATTATTTTAATTAACCTTTCAGTACAAAGAAAATCACCTAAGCCATTACAGTGCAATATATCCATAATACAACGATTGAATTTTATTTCTTATGCTGAATGTCTGAATGCCCAATATTGACCCAGCATAATGAAATAACGATACGCCATAAATTTTTAATTTTTCTTCATCTAGTAACTGCAAAATGATCATATTGCAGAATATCGTACAAAGATCGACAGAAGGTGAAATAATATTGGTTACATATTTCGTGAATAAATATTGACATTCCAACTGCGAGGCAGAAATGTAACACAATCACGCATCTTGAGTTGCAAAAGCATTTTTTCCACGAGCAATTGAGCGAAGAAGAACTGACCTTAGAACAATAGAAAGATCTTCGTCATATATGATTTAAATTCCTAAAGGAAAATGTTTTGAGAGGCACAAAGCAGAAAGATATTTTCAGTGCAATTTCATTTTTTTCAATTCTTTTTATTGGAATAGACACAGAGCGACAGAGGCCGCTGTTGAGCGGAAGAAGCACAGTAAGCGAACCAAAGAGAGCGTGAATTTTCTTCTAACACACACACACGCCAGCCGGGGGAAACAAGCGAGAAGCTACACCACGCGCCGTTTCACACGTCGAACGACTCGTTTCACACTCGCCTCGCCAGCTTCGGAGCCTCGTTTCCTCCCGAAGGCTACAACCATCGGAGATCCGACTTTCCTCGCCCGAATCCAGTAGCGACAAAAATGATGAATTGAAATTTGTTAAATTACTGAATACATACAATCACGATTATTTAAAAAGCGTTCAACTTGACTTACGTATCCACATACATTAAGTACTCTGTATATTTTATTACTTTATTAACAATCAATCACAATTATGCTGATTTGAATTATAACATAAATCGAATATGGAATATGTAACTATATCAATATACAAATCATTTTTTAAAGGGTGCCGAACGAGACAAGACCAAAAATCTTTATTGAATGTAAAACGAAATAATTAAGTTTGGGTTATGATGATTGAGAAAGTTAAAGGAAAGAAAGATATGAAATGATCGCTGGATAGAAAGATATAGAATTTAAAGTAAAGGAAATAAATGTCTGTTGATACAAGAATAAAAATGCAGACCAAATTACTAAAGACAACTACATAATATAGAAAACAAACCAAGAAACGTTATGAAACAAAATAAAAGTTATTTTTAAGGTTGCATCAACATCTAGGTCATTAGCGACCACTGCGATAATTAAACTATCTAACGGTAACTGTAAAGATGACATGATGTGGTGATGATGGAGGTGAAAGGATGACCACAAATACAACCATGCCCGACGCGGGATTCGTTCCTGCGATCCTTCGGTCCCAGATCGCTCCGAAAGTTCTGTCTTAATAATCTCGTCTATTCGGACCGGCAATAATAATTCTTTTTCAGTTAAAGATATTAATTAAGCTCAATTAATATAATTTCTCAGCAGATGCTTTCGAGATTGTCACATATTATACATGTATTTTCCATAGCTCCGTTGTACAAGATGATAATTGAAGATGAAATTATGTAGAATAATAGTTATTTACGTGGCTAGTAGAGAGAAAGTGCGAATTAGGCTTTCGAATAAAATTTTGATGGACGACGCATCGTCAGAAGCTGAGTCACGCTCTTTGAAATCAAATCGCCGAAGACAATTCCTGACCATTTGCGTGCATTACATTTTCAGTATGAATTCCTGTAAACATGCAAGAATGCAAAGATTCTGAAAATGTGACGCGGCAGCTATGTTGATCCACGTCGTCCCAGTGTTTTGTTTACTTCTCAATATCATGTTGCTTTGTATGGCCGTAATTTCTTGGCGTACGACGAAATCGGCTTCGCCTCACGCGCACCGCGAATAATCCTTTCCAGTCCGTAAACAGTGAAGATTTCTAGATGAAAAGTGGAAGTAGTTGCATTGCAGGAGTAACATTATTCTCACTGTGTAGAATAGCAGCATCCTGTGAATTTCTGCCCAATGTTCCCAAAAAAACTTCTCCTCGGCAACTGGCAACTTCCGCAAAGCAGCGCTCGTCAGCAAGGGCAAACATCAACTCCGGCAGACGCCTCTCCGTCTCAAAGAATAGGCGTTTCACCTCGTCGCAAACACGTCTGAGCGGCGTCGCCACGGCACCTCCGCAGGCGCGCTTCCCGCTGAGAGGGCTCAAGGGCGCCCTCCGAAACCGCGCCCGCCCCCACCCTCACCCCGACGACAGCGCCAGCGCTGCTCCCTCCTGCCCCGGCGGCGGCCGCCCCCGTCCTCGCCTCCCACGTACTTTCCACCCCGCTCTCGCCCCCATCCTCACCACCGACAGCGCCAGTGCTGCCCCCTCCGTCCTCGGCGGTGCACGCCGCCGCTCCCGTCCTTTACGCCCCGCTCCCGCCCCCACCCTCATCCTCGCCTTAGCTTGTCCCCGCCACGCCACCCCCTCACCACTGCCTCCGCCAGCGTTCTCGTCTACTCCCAGCTCCCTGTAAGCCACCACATCCCCCCTCAAACTACGCTTCGCTTCTCATTACGCTCCCACGCTCCTCATCGCAACCGACATCTCCTCTACGTCTCGCTCTCTCCACATTTCCTCTTCCAGTTCACGTCGTCCCGCCTCCACATACCTTTCCCGCCTTCTCCCACCACTCCCTCGTACCAGCTTTATTCCAACCTCCTCCGACGTCTTCGTTCCCACCCCGTCTCTTCGTCCCATCACTTCTCCTCGCCCCCTCACCACTCCCACCTCCACCTCCGGCCCAGTTTTAGCTTTTCTCCCATACTCTCTTCTTAATTCTCACCTCCGCTCTCCCTCTCCACCCCTCCCTCCAAGCCTTCGCTTCCACATCTGCCTCCTCTTGGCCTCCACTTTAACCCAGCGCCCGTCTCCACCCTCGCTTCCGAGAACGACACCATTGACTTCTACTCCCGGTCCCTGCCTGCACACCGGCCTCGTCGTGGCCGCCGCTTTTGCCCTCGTCTGCATTCGTAGGACGGGCGTTTACTCTCCCCTTCCACGTCCCTGCCTCCGCCATCACCCTCCACGCCATCAGATACCCCCCCACCTCTTCTTATACCACTGCCATCGATCTCGCCTAATCCCCACGTCTCCACCTCTGCCCTCACCCCCCCCCCCCCAGTCCTGCAGCAGCTCTCGCGCTCACCTCCGTCCTCTACATCGCCCCCACCCACGCCCCAACCCCCGCCCTGACCTCCGCCTGGGCCGCGACGTCCTCGGGAGTGGCCCCAATTAGCCGGCTTGAGGCCCCGCGCCGCCCCGCGCCGCCGCTCCCCGTCCGCTTCTTGGCGAAATTTCGCAGGCTGCGGAGCACTGGATGCTGGCAAAGCACACAAACGTCGCCGGTATTAAAAAGTTAACGAAACGCCTGCGTCAACAAACGCGATCGCGAGTGGCGGTCGCTAATTTAACTTCCGACGGCGTGGAGGGTGTCTGGGGGGGGGCCGCTGGAAGTACTGCAAGAGGAATGGGGGAGGACGTTGCGAATGAAAACATTTGGAGGAAAAACGAAGAAGGCGAAATATACAACAAAAGATGAAGAGCTAATAAAGGAAACTTTAATAACAGCGAAATATAGACAAACGAATAGGAGAAAATTAATTATCAGAAAATATTGAAATGTAAAATACGAGAAGAAACACTGTCGTCGAAAATTAATAACTGAGTACTCGTGAGAAGGGAAAAGTTAATGTTAAGAAATATGTAGAGAGGACAAAGGAAGATATTGATATAAAAATAAATAATTGAATACATCTTTCGCAAATTCTTCCGCCATATTATTTGGTCTTCCCCATTTTCTTTCTTTTTGATGGATTCCCAAACTTTCAGAGGTAGTCTTCTTCTCGACATTCCCCTTAGATGCCCATATCACAGCAATTGCTGTTTTTCAATCTGATCTAAGTACAAATAATTCAAAAAATTGGTAAAAAAAATAAAAACGGAACTAAAAGTAGGTAAAAACATCAAAAAAATGTTCACAGGGACTGAAACAAATCATGTGAAGTGCAAAGAAAAAAAGAAAAAGAGATGCCTTTAACATTTTCCGAAGTATGTAACATTTCCATGGCCAACATGAAAGAAAATATTAATTGAATCAAATCGTTGAATTGCTTTCACGATATAAATATAAAATCATTGTGCATCACTTCTTGCCAGTGACCAAACAATGAAAAAATTCTAATTTAACAGATAAATCTAGGGATGTGCGATACGGGATTCAATAAATTATCAGAAACAATGGAATATCACAAACCGGATATTACTGAACTTGAAGTAGGCACCGATACCTTCAATATGGAGTGCTGTCAATGTTTGATATGATATAATGGAAACAGAGGAACTTAGTATAACGGATATACAAATCATTTTTATTTAAAAAAATGAAATTCGTATAATTTTCTCTTGCAATTCATATTTTTACTTAGTTGGAGAGAAGAAATACACGTTTTTTGACGAGCAGTACTAGAAAGAAATATGGTGTCAGGACACTGATTGTATCGTCTGCAGTTATCTAAATGTTTTGATATAGACTGCAGATTTGTATCGATATTCCAACAGTAGTGACTTTTTCGTGGAGCGTGAAGCACTTTGGTATATTCCACGCCGGCGTTACTCAAACGGCGCATAAGAACATATAAAAAAAGTCGCTCAATACGAAAAGTACTATCAGTTACTATATGTTGTGCAAAAAATCTCTACTCCACTTTCCCAGAATCGATGCCGATAATGTCAACATCGAAAGACAAAGAATCGATTTTTGAGTATGGGAAGTTGGGCAACGCTCGTCTCAGCCCAATAACAGGGATTGAGGAAACGTACCTTTCTGTTCCGTTCACGGCTGTGTGGCAACGCCTCGTTGAGCAGACTCGCGCGCGTATCCGAGATCGATTGCCAAGGACGCGCCACTCCGCCCGGCCACGACGACCTTCCAGCCCCGCGCCGACGGGAATTCCTCCAGCGGGGCCCATCCAGGCGCCGCGACGCCACGCAGGCCAAGCAGTCGTCGCAGCCGGGGACGGAAGGATCGATCCCCGATAACCGAACGAACGAGTGGAACGCACTCTCTTGTGTGCTACAAGACCTGCTCCGAGGTTAAACTAGCACGCTCGCCATGGAAGAGTCTTAAAGCAACATGTTTCAAGATGAATGGACATTCCTCTACGGTTCTGTTCTAAGTAACCCAGCATTATATCAATTATGAGTAAGGTAAAGTGCATCAACATGGAACAACTCGTGATTTAGTATAGGAGTGTGCAAATCGTTTCCGCAAAACATCAGTTTCTAAAGAGTAGAAAACACTGTAAGTGTTTATATTATTTCTCATTGTTCTTTTCAAAATTAACAATACGTATTTTATTTCCATTAACGAAAATAAAACTCTGCCCTACAGTCGTCGAGTAATTAACGATTACGAATTAGTGTAGGAAAATATAGAAGTAATAAAAACTTCTTTAGCCTGTAGAATACGTAAGTAGGTTTAATAAATAAAAGTAAATTGTCATTACAAAAAACTGGATATCGTGTATACAAAAAAATTAACAGTTAAATAGCATTTTGGTTTTAAGTTGTATGTTATCAGATTCTGATGTTATGACCTATATGTATCTTCATTTAAAATACGATTAACCATCTCAATAAATGAAGCTCAGAAACGCACTTTTGTGATTAACGCGCTCGGAAAAAATTAAGTACTAATCAAAATTGCCGGCGCCTGGAATTATCATCCAAGTATCTGATTATCCAGCGTTGCGCCGGTATTTATTTAACACTATCATCTCTTCAACAGTCTCGACTTCCTGGCCCGCTCCCCCCCCCCCCCAGCGGCCAAACATGGCTCAATTGCCCGTCCCCCTTTGCCCGGTCGTCCTGCCCGCTGGCCACGCTCGCACCCTGCTCCGTCTGTTCTGCCCACTTCGCCCCCCCCCCCACCACCAACCCTACCCCCGTCTCGCGTCACCCGGCAGCATCCCAGCTAACGCACAACACACACACACACACACACACACACACACATGCAACTTAAGAATGTGACAACAAAAGAATTTAATCAAAGACAGAATTCACACTCTACGTAATACCCTAGAATGTCCAAGTAAGTACGCTCTCAGATTACCTTAAGGCTAAATGTCCCGACACTAGTACAATTTGTAGCCACCACGTGGCAGCACCAAAATAAGTAAAATTTACTTTACCGATAACGTCTGAACCAATGGTTCGATTTTCGATCTGTAAACTGCATTTGACGCCTTTTTAAAATAGAATTTACGCTACGATGACCTCTTTCCAAAAATCTAACAAAAACGCGAATTTGAAATTAGTTCTCAAACTTCCGAGAACAAATTTAAAAATGTGGCCTTATAGCGCGATGGCGACATGCTTCCTGAATCCAACGCCGTGACAATCATGCAAATCGGGCGAATAGGAGCGTCGTAAAGTGAAATTTACGAAAACACCTCGCCCCCCCCCACTTCTTCTTCTGCGCCGTTGCGTCATCCACCCGCCCGTTGTGGGCCCTCTGTCACCGCGGTGGCACGGCCAGGCCCGGCGGTTAAAGCGGTGCTACGTCTAAGATTAATTTTTAGCTCTGCAAATAATTCAGCAATTAAAAAATAACAGTATCCTTTTTTAGCTTTATGGGTACTGGCCTGCGATGACGCAGTTATGCTCATATTAACAAATAACAGAGTTGACACCCTTATGATCATCTTCTTCTCCTCTACTCCAAGGATGGATTCATGACATCTTCTGGCTTCTACCAATTTCATTTCTATATCGATCTGCCTCTGTGTCTTCTACCTCGCGTTCTACACATAAACGCTTGCTTTAGAATGCGTGTCAGTCCCATGTATCGAAGTCATTCCTCCCTTCACCCCCTGAAGTCAGAAAGATAGTATTTTGCCATTGATTGCTTGAACAATTAATTTTCATCTTATTTCGCGTCGCGCTTCTGGCCTGTAGTCCTATGGCGAGAGAGACAACTCGCATAGTCGAGGCTTGCGAGCACAACCGCATGGGTGGACAAATGAGCATCAGCACGAAGATTTCAATCGTTATCGAATCCCGCCAAGCGATTTTCGCCGCTAACTTATATACCGCTAGTTCACGTGACAGTGCCTCCCGCGCTGGAGAATGGCCGGTCGGCAAACACATTCGTTAATTTGTTTTGGCCGTGTACAACGAATTCCGCTGGCTAGGTTCACTCCGAGAGCTACACCCAGACTAACGCCCGCTCTCGGGCACTTGAACCGCAACACCTGCACTTCCCAACCGTTTGCTCCGTGTACAGACCGTGTCATTATATAACTATTCAATTTAAACTGAACTAAAAATATAGGAATATTTTGTTTCACTACAAAAATCTCAATGTGTGTTTGTGTGAGAGAGAGGGTGTGTGTGGGTTATTTGCCTGTAATAGATCGAAAATGAAAACTGTAATAATCATTTACGAAATATGTAACGTAATTTCATCCTTTACTTTACGAGATCAAATCGTACAAAGAGAAATATCAAGATTGTAGGAAAATAAACCATGGAACTCTACACCATACCGATGACGCAGAAATTCTGGTGCCAGCGTGATTATCCCTTCTCCCTTGCGGTCGAGCAGGCAGTATATTTTGTGGAACTTTTGGATTTTTTCATCTAGATCTTTCCCTGTTAAACGGGTTATATTATTTTAAAAATATTTAAAATGACCAACTGGCCTCATGTCATACCTTTCAAGAAGAGCGTATAACGTTTTTCCGTAAATGCCATCACTTTGGTCTTTGTATTTGAAACGTTTAAATAATATCCTTTGTGATTTTGATAAAATTAATAAACAGACTTTGTAAATTATCTTATCTTTTAGGATCAAAATTATTTTTGTATGAAAGTTCATAAATATCACGCAATCACGTTTCGGTCGTTTAGGAATGTGCCGCACATTTTTCCAGCATGTTATCTTCAGATGCAAAAAGACGAACAACAGTGAGAACTGTTGGGTAGCTATAAATAATCTAGTGACAACATGATAAAGTTACCATAGGGTAAAGTGAATGAGAAACGAAATAAAAGAAAGTTTATAATTCTATCTAAAGATGAAAAAGAATTCATACACACACACAGGGAGTGACTGGCGGACGGACTCACTGATGGACGGACGGACTCACTGATGGACGGACTGACTTATGGACAGACTGACGGATGGACAGCCTGACGGATGGACGGACTGACGGATAGACGGACTGACGGATGGTCAGACTGACGGATGGACAGACTGACGGATAGACGGACTGACGGATAGACGGACTGACGGATAGACGGACTGACGGATAGACGGACTGACGGATAGACGGACTGACGGATAGACGGACTGACGGATGGACGGACTGACGGATGGACAGACTGACGGATGGACAGACTGACGGATGGACAGACTGACGGATGGACAGACTGACGGATGGACAGACTGACGGATGGACAGACTGACGGATGGACAGACTGACGGATGGACAGACTGACGGATGGACAGACTGACGGATGGACAGACTGACGGATGGACAGACTGACGGATGGACAGACTGACGGATGGACAGACTGACGGATGGACAGACTGACGGATGGACAGACTGACGGATGGACAGACTGACGGATGGACAGACTGACGGATGGACAGACTGACGGATGGACAGACTGACGGATGGACAGACTGACGGATGGACAGACTGACGGATGGACAGACTGACGGATGGACAGACTGACGGATGGACAGACTGACGGATGGACAGACTGACGGATGGACAGACTGACGGATGGACAGACTGACGGATGGACAGACTGACGGATGGACAGACTGACGGATGGACAGACTGACGGATGGACAGACTGACGGATGGACAGACTGACGGATGGACAGACTGACGGATGGACAGACTGACGGATGGACAGACTGACGGATGGACAGACTGACGGATGGACAGACTGACGGATGGACAGACTGACGGATGGACAGACTGACGGATGGACAGACTGACGGATGGACAGACTGACGGATGGACAGACTGACGGATGGACAGACTGACGGATGGACAGACTGACGGATGGACAGACTGACGGATGGACAGACTGACGGATGGACAGACTGACGGATGGACAAACTGACGGATGGACAGACTGACGGATGGACAGACTGACGGATGGACAGACTGACGGATGGACAGACTGACGGATGGACAGACTGACGGATGGACAGACTGACGGATGGACAGACTGACGGATGGACGGACTGACGGATGGACGGACTGACGGATGGACGGACTGACGGATGGACGGACTGAGGGATGGACGGACTGAGGGATGGACGGACTGAGGGATGGACGGACTGAGGGATGGACGGACTGAGGGATGGACGGACTGACATTCTGGACGTTATAAATGTTAACTCAAATTGTTGAATATTTCTTGCGCCAGTATAAATATTTTTGACGCCTCATCTTTCGCAAGGCGGCAATTTGACAATAATCTCTCTTGAATAGTGAGGAAAATTCAATTACATTGCACAAATAAATAACTTTAATAAACCACATATTTAAATATTACAGTCATCTGTCGTACATACGAGGTAGAACTAAAGAATTCGCCGAAGTATACAGTGTAAGTATTCAGCATATTGACGTGTTTTGCAATTTGCCGCCTACGCGAGCTGTCGAGGAAATAGTATATCTGCTTTGACAACATTGTATGAGGTTCAATATCACTTCATCTAATATAGAATGTTTCTTGTTCTGAGAAGACATGAACTCAATGATTGAGTGACATGTTTGCTTCTTGTTCGTAACACAAGTGTATAGCGTTTTCATTTTATTTTGGTTTGTGACTTTTGGTGGAACGGTATGGCTTCTGTTCGTAGTAAAGGCCAAACTATACACAGTTAAGCTAGGGAAAATATACGTCTCCTTATTAAGAAATGTGACAAAGAAAAGGATTTGGGTGTTCTTCAACACACGCTGCATACCAGCAATTTTCGGGTAGTAAACTATACTGAAGTATCTCTTCGAACTGTGACATCAATTAAAAAAGAAGGATTTGAAGCCTGCGGGGCAGCCTTAAGTACTCCAGTTAAGAAAAGGCCATATTGTGAAGATTCAAAATTACACATTGATGACATCCACTTATTGCTTATTTGTTTTCCTTATTCTCGTATGATGTTTTAATTCTTGCCTATGGATACTTGGCGTAATATATTTAGGACAGCTAGTAGTTGCAGATTAGGCGGGGGGGGGCAGCTTTCAAAAACATTGAGCGCATTCCTCAGCCTCGCAATCGAATCAGCTCCCAACAATAAGAATGAGGTGGCTCGGGGATGAACAGACGTAGTAGACACGTGGACACGGAGCAGGAAGTGTAAAGCGGAGAAAAACACCCAGTAAGCGAGCCCATCAGTGAACTTGGTGTGAGCATTCTCCACGTTGTCTATTTGCGAACCACTGTCCCAGTGCCATATTGGACTTGGAAATCCCGGGGCCCCTTCCCCCACGGCCACTTTAAGCGAGTCCAGGCTCGTTCGTGCCCTAGTCCCTGCTCTATCCCTTTGCGGCAGGTGGCGATGAAAGACCAACCGCCCGATGCATTTGGAGCAACAACCTGCTCAATAGTTTTCACAATCGACAGACTGAATCAGACCTTCAGAGAGATTTTCTTCGTGAAATATAAAGAAGTTTCACAAAATCTTGGAAACACAGACATCAAAGTGAAGATTCGATGGATTAAATTGTACGATATAAGCAATACTATAGTGTACATACTTTGGTTTTTACTCCAAACGCGTGCCTATTATTATCATTATTATTATTATTATTATTATTATTATTATTATTATTATTATTATTATTATTATTATTATTATTAATAATAATAATAATAATAATAATATCAATAATAATATGTACAACGGAGTCCTTATATTTCTTTCTTTTCAAACATTATATTTCTCTGCAAAGAAAGCAAATGACCAGACGAAAGTCAGAAAACTCTACGGGGATTCCAGCCCAGACCAAGATAAGAAAAAGAAAAGTTTATTCAAGAAAACGCGAAGAAGTGGAAGAACATAACAACAAATGGAGATCGTAAGAAATTTTACAGATCATCCGAATTATGACCACGGACTGTAAACCAACAATGGCGAATGTTAAGAACGAGAACGACAAAATAAATACAACAAAATAAGAGATCACGAAAAGATGGGAAGAATACGAAGAAGTTATATGATAAGGGCTTACAAATAGAGTAGTGTTTAAATATAGATGATTACGAATAAGAACCTGAGAACGAAGAAATTAATTGGGCGACAAAACAACTGAAAAATGGGAAGTCCCCGGCTGTAGATAATATTCAAATCGAACTATGCAGAGATACAGGGGAAGAAATCTTGGCGAAACTAACACAATTATGCAATGTGATCTGGAAAATAAAACAGTGAACAACAGATTTGCAACGCACTATAATTATTCCATTACCAAAGAAAGGAGACAGCCGAGATTGTGCAAATAACAACACAATTGCATGAATACCGTGTGATTCAGTCAATCGGCAAAAGTCATCCCTCGGAGAAAGAAAAAAAAAGGATTTTAAATATTTTGTTACTGTAAGCATGTACTTTAAGATTTTCATAAATAATTCACTTTTAAAGAAACCTCATTTTCTATCTACTCTGGTATGTTGTGTAGATTGCATTTGCGTAAGCGTTAGAGTAAAACATATCCTAAGATCATACTCACAGAAAAAGATTTCCTTTTTAAACTCGTTTGAATGTTCCATATTATTTATATCATTGTGTCCGATATGTCACGAAAGAGTCACGTCTAACTGGTTTTGCATGATGCAATTTCTAAAGATAACGTTTTCTAGAAAATCCACTTTTTATAAAACAAAGAAAATGGAAGGGAAAACACGCTCCAAATGCAAGAAAACATCTAGGAGTTATCCAATTGCATCATTACCTTTATTCATTTACGTAGTCTGTATGATATGACTCACCAGGAATTATTTATTCCCTTCAAAATTATACAAATATAACAAATTTATTTTATATCAAAATAACTTACCAAGTACGCTGGGATAAGTCATGATTCATACTATCTTATTTCGATGCTTGTTACGGCGTTGGAGTCAGGATGCAGCTCGCCAGACCGCTATTTTACCACTTTTTTAAAATTTGAAGTCGTAGGCTTCCTCGGCCAGAGTCATGTGCATGATCTTGGCTGTGCGGGTGACGCAGCGTCGAAGATTGTTGCCGACGTTTCGACCATCTTGTCGTGGTCTTACCATGTCCATACCATCTTATGTATGGGCATACCAGCCCTGAGGAAGACCACGACAAAATGGTCGAAACGTCGGCAAAACAGCCTTCGACGCGACGTCACCCGGACAGCCAAGATAATACATTTTTTAAATTTGTCCGAAAGTACGAAAACATTTTTAAAATGAGCTTCGACTATTTTACTTGACGTGACGGCAGATCTTAGACCAAGGTGGAGCGATAACAGAAGACCTTAGAAGTTAAAAATATCTAAAATAAGATGTGAGGAGATGGAATAATGCTGATATTAACACAATTAGTTCCTTTTTTAAAAAAATAGTTAAAAATCGGAATCAATATTTCGAGTAATGCATCAAAACATTTTAAAATGGTATTCGAAGGAAGACGGAAATATGTGAAAAAGGTAGTTATGTACTACTATTACCGAGCGTTTACCTCGGTCTGTAATAGTAGTATAGAATCTCTAGTTTTATATCCGTGGAAAAATAGATTGAGATGCAAAGTGACGAACGCATACACCGAATGTGTGGCTTTCGTGTCCCGCAAGTACCACCTCCTCCGTCCGTCCGTCGGGGCTGGCCGCACGACGCCGGGCCTGGACGTGCCACCGCGCTGACCGAGGGCCCACAACGGGCGGGTGGGTGACGCAACGGCGCAGAAGGGGAAGTGGGGGGGGGGCGGCGAGGTGTTTTCGTAAATTTCACTTTACGACGCTCCTATTCGTCCGATTTGCATGATTGTCACGGCGTTGGATTCAGGAAGCATGTCGCTATAAGGCCACATTTTTAAATTTGTTCTCGGAAGTTTGAGAACTAATTTCAAATTCGCGTTTTTGCTAGATTTTTGGAAAAAGGTCATCGTAGCGTTAATTCTATTTTAAAAAGGCGTCAAATGCCGTTTAAAAATCGAAAATAGGACCATTGCTTCAGAAGTTATCAGAAAAGTAAATTCCCCTGTGATAGTTCTGCGATCTATTGAATTTTCCTACAAGTATTTTTCGGTGCATTTAGCCTTAATTGAATGACCAATAAATACAACCCAATAACAAATACTAGAAAATATGAATTATGTTGGGTAGTTATTACCAAATAACAAATTCATACTTCACGCCAATAGATAAAGAGAGAAGAATATGCAAGAACGGATATCAATGCGAGAATGAAATACAAATAATAAAACTAACTATACAGATAACTATAATTAAATAGATGGAGGGTTCGACGTCTTTCGCGGAGTGCTATGGCGGCAGCGAAGAACATGGTTTCCGTCTGAAACAAAACTAAAGGCGAGAAATACGAAGCTTCCATGAAAACGTAAAAACCCTCTTCTGGAGCTTTTTCCCAAGAATTCTGTTAGGGGTCAAACCTATGACCTCTTGATTTACAAAGGTTCTGTTACGATTTTGAAAATGCATGCGTCTCAAAGCTTGCAATGCTTTCGTAACAGCGTCTCACGTCTTCACGTGCACCACCGAAGAATGTCGCTGATTGATTAACGATGTTGCCGGGCACGTTAACCGCTATGGCCATTAGTACCATTAGCCGACCTACACGCCAGCTTGAAGGGTGTCTCTTCCCCCAAGAGCACAGCTGGATTGGGACAAGCTGTAAGCTCTCGATATATTGGGTAGTGTAGTGCGGTGAATAATTAAGGGGAGAGAATACGAAAAGGGAAAAGAAGGGAAGATCGCACGCGATTCAAAGCCGTTTTTAGTGCACTGCGCCGGTGTTCGCCGACATTGATTAGAGAAACCTCGGAAAACTACCGATCAGACCAGTCAGCCGCAAGAACTCTCCTCCAAGCAGCGGCTGAATCCTACGTAGCTACCTAGCAAATATCGAAATTCTTCCACCGCGGGACACAAATCGTAGCACCTCCCGGTGAGTCGTTGCAAAGGCAGCGACTGTGCCGTCTCTGAGCTACCACACCCAGTGACGGTGTCGCTGTCTGCCGCTGCCCTCTGGACAGAGGCCGAGTCACAACTGCCCGTCGAACTCCGAACGCGGCCTGGAGCGTTGCCGGGGATTACGTCGCGAACGACCTCCGTGAGCCCGTGTAGCGCATTGTTCAAAAGCCACTCGCCCCATGTTACAACGGGGATTATCATAGTGAACGACTTGCTCGTCGACCAAATGTTAACATCATGTGTGATGTTCGCTACCAGTGCATTGAGTAGCAAAGAATGTGAGATGTATTGTGGCCACATGCATACGGGGATATCAGAAAAAGGTAATAGTATTATATAATTTATTATTTTGAGAATGCTGCTGAAACTTTAATAGTTTTACAGTAAATACTACATTTCATTAAACGCCCATTGTAGTCTTCGTGTTATTAACAAAAATTCTACTTTATCTTATTCTGACGTAGATTTTTCGAAATTCATTGATGACTTTACGATATAAAGGAACATAATTGTGTCTATCTCTTCACCATTAGACTCTACAATAGCCTATTTGCCCTGTAATATACTAAAAAGTCTATTCTCCGCGGTTTTAATTACATCGAACTAACTCAAAAGCTTTCCTGGGCAGGAATATTGAAGTTGAAATACAGCGCGTCCGAATAATGATTGCACCCTTTCTTTATTGTTTTCTATGTGCTTAGAGCATGCAGGGAGTGGTAAAGTATAGTGGATGCTATTGAATACCCTTTGAATTGACATATCCGCCGTACCATTGAGCACACTTCCTTTTTTAAGATAAAGTCCATTATCCAACAGAAGGCATATTGTGATGTGTATTATACAAAGATATTTATTATCCTAGTTGAATGAAATTTTCGATAGTTTGTGGTCTATCTACCTGACAAGAACTCAAGCGTGGAGGCAAAATACTCTTGGAGACAAGTTGCCTGTGCATTCATAAAAACACCGAATCCTTTACTATACAAAGGTAAAAGCCCCGAAATCTCTCTCTCTCCTTCCATCGAATTCAGAGGAGACAGTGGATAGATTTTTGGAGTTCTTGTAAGACGTCAGAAGTCAGACACGAGAAGCAGCCACGACTCTCAAGCGTATAAATTCAAGTCTCATGAGCAAAATCTTGTGCAGGTACTCACTGCTAATGACAAAGATCTTTGCAGTGTTGAGTAATGGTGTGATTCGAGGATGATTTTGAGGCAACTGAGTCTTCAGTAAGGAGGCGACCTTCTATATAATTGACAAAATTAAAAGATACAGTATTCAAATGTGTGGTTCAAAACCACCTTGGCGAATTATTGGGCTTGTTAAATATTCTCCAAAGTTGAACGTTTGTGATGCCATATTCGTAACCTTTTTGTGCAATTTTTCTTTGCAGAATTAACTGTAACGTAACACTCATATCATGACTTGCTCCAGATCTGGTTGATGCCACTTGAAGAGGCTCCCAAGATTACATATTTCATGACGATGTAGCCGTAGTATACGTATTTATAGTAGCGCCGCTCCATGTTAAATACCCTATGACGACGTGGTGGCCAGCGACTCTAGCGTTCGGCGCGCTACCGCTACACCACCTTACCATTCGTAATACAGCATCGTTCTGCTAAATCTCACCGAAAAGTTAAGATTTTTTATAAACTTTTTTAATTTTCTTACGCATACAAATAAAGCAACATGTGAAGTAGAAGTTTTGAACAATTTTTAAGGGAGAAAATGATTTAAATGCGATGAATGTTTTCCACTGAAAGCAAATAATGAATCCATAAGAAAAAGTATATCTTCACTTTTTATAAAAATATCGGGAAATGTAAGTAATCTAAGTAGTAAATAAGGGTAGCTAGGAAGTAATAACATTTATGTCGTGCTTGTGAACCACTTTCCGTCTTTCCTTTCTAGTTCCATTGGATAAGTGAAACAAATTCAGGGTTCTTTTCTTTATTTCTGCTTAATTTATTTGAAGCAAAGTCCCCCCTTTCTACACATGCATTATTATTAATAACTGAATGTTTGGTGAAAATGAAGCATTGTTTTTGGAACGCCTGGTACGAATTAAATAAAATCATCTGATTACCCTGTCTGCGCTCTGTATCAGAAAAAGATGAGACAATTCATCACTGTCTGTTATATCCACATGAAAATATACACGAGCTACAAGTGTTGAAAAAAAATTGTTATGCGTATAAAAAGATTAAGCGTAATGGATGTTTTAGCACCTACACTTCTGTCTGCATTATTTTTAATATACCATGCTAATGTTTTTAATAACATTATGGGAATTTAAAGTTTATGTGAATAGTTATTTTCATATCTGTCTATACTGCGTATTAAAGAAATTTTCACACGTTTTATGCAGCTAAAATAGAACATAAAAAATCCAATGTTTAGCCATTAGGCATCAAAATGTTTAAACATTTACCTTTGCATAGCAATGAACTGTCAATGATTTACGGTTCTTTGACACATCTTGCCTTTCAAAAACACATTTATATCTCACGGACATGTTTATATTTAACTTGTTTGGACTATTGGTAATTATTTTCAAGAGATCATTCCAAGAGGTACAAATGTACCACAAACATAGGGAATGACGGTTTTAATCACGGTTTTAATAAATTTACCAACATGTTTTACCAAATTTTACCCTCACAAGTTACTAATTCGCATCTGGATATAATTAAATTTACTAACTAGAAAGAAGTAAAAATTCTAGTTTGCAGCAGTTAAAGGTTTCAATCGAAATTAACGATGGAGGCAAACCAGTTAAATGTAAAAGGAAACAAAGAAGCAAAAGGCAAAGCTGTAATAGTAAGTACAGTGAGGGATAAATCTGCCTCCATACCAACAACTACGAATCAATTTATGCATATATAAAATATAAATAATTGGGCTAAAAATAATACGAATGTACGAATATGTAAAATTGAAATAATATATGAATTGCAGGAATGCAGAGATTCACGGTTCTCCCAGATCCAAACACACAAAGAGAAACACAAGAGAGGAGTTAATCTCGAACGAGCTCTTAGACAGTACCCAAAAAACTAAAATAACTACAACGCAGCATGTAGTTTAGAGTAGTTCTCGGACGTTCTAGAGGGAACAGTTTTGTTGTGTCGAATTCCCCAGAGTTCGACGAGGAAAATAAACGTAACCTATTTACTAGTTGTCGCGCAGAATCCGACACCACTCGTTCCAGCGACACATGCAGTTTTAACGAGTTTGAATAATGGAACACAATAAACGGCGGAGCCGGCCGCTCAGATGGACGAGCTCGAGTGAGGATTAAATGACGCGGGCTGAATGTTTCATGCCGGGGAGCTGGAGTGAGAATCTCACGTGTCACAGGGACGGATATAATGCTATAGAAGGCTACGATGAAGATCCGAGGGACGCATCGCTGACGTGAAGTGAAATAATTACATTAGATGTGCGGGAGGTAGGGTGACGTGGCGTCAACACCCGCTATACATTGTAGCTACGATAGTTACATCGAGAAAATTGTGGGAGTTTTTTCGTATCTTCAGATGCACAATTTTCGGATGCAAATCTTTTAATTATATTGTTTTAATGCGCATTTGTTTGAATACGTTTTTGTTGTACGTATTCGTATACGTACGTAATTGTTTGAATACGTATTTGAATATGTACTTGTAAAAAGTAAATGTATTATTTTGGCGATACATTTCGACAGGTGTATTAGACTTTAATTATTTTTCAATTTGTTCAAAAGAATGCATCTGTTTAAAACTACTCCGGCCGGCACTGAGTTAATGTCTATGCGAGCTGAAATTCCTATATTACAACGTATTGCAAAGGGTGCTTATAAAATGTTAAAAACAATGTTGATTAAGTAAACACGTATGTAGTAGTTTACAGAGCGCCAACACAAAAAATACCATGAGCGGCACTGTTCTTAACGTAATTAGCATAATGCAATGAAGAACTATACATAATGAATTAAAACTTAGATTATATGTACAATTAATACATTGCATAATGCATTCTCTACCTGAAGAGCTAGCTGGTCTAACCCCTAAACTTCCAAGACGACCCATTCCTGGCATAGTTTTATTTTAATTTCTATTCAACGGAAACGTTTACTGTGAGCAACATCTCCGACGTAATTGTCTCTCCAACAACGTGACAAAGTGGTGACGAATGTATCTATCTACTTCTTGCCCACATGGTACGAGGCAAATTTGAAACATTCAAAGGAAAATCGAAATTATAATATTTAATGACTAAAACTGTGAATAAATGCAACGCGAGAATCAGCGCTGTCTTTTCCACCGAGCGTGCATACTTGTGCTTGCCAGCCCGCGAGTCATCTCAATATAGTTGGCAGAAGTGTGTGTCTTTTAGTTCCTGGAAGATGGTGCAAGGGTATGTGCGCCATTGGAAACGCTTATATGAGATTCGCAAAGCCTTGCTCCTTACCCCGTTTGACCCTCCACGCAATACTCAGGGGCATTGCGGATTGCATACCCCTTTTCAGGTAAATTCACCACTTCTTGAGAAGAAATTTACCAATGCGTTACGTAATAAGAACCATATTCGAAGTGTCACTTTTCTAGCTTCAATTGTTTTGGCTCTGCTTTCCAAGCTTTCACAAGTTTTTGACACGCTTGTGGTATGCGCCACCAGAACTACTTACTCCCTTCATTAAAATTAAAAAAAGGGATCGAATTTCTTTCACTTGTTAACTTAATTACATACATTATTTTATTTAATTGGCAACCAAAGTATAACACCTCATGCATCTTTTAGAATATTTCCACTCATTAATACAATTACGGCTACTATTGAAGAATGAAATATAGATTCACTTTTCTAACACAATTGCCTACTGAATAGTTTTTGAATGTCCACCATTTCCTTAAGAATATTCATACTTCCTTATCTTCCAGGGTTGAGGATCTCAATTGCATTTTCGGAACGTTATCGTTTCGCTACGTCGCCCCGAGCTCTTTTGTTTTCGTTCCGCCCTTCCCTCCCCCCTCCCCTCCTCCCCACTGGCCGCCACCCGCTGGCTTCGCGTTTCGCCGGAAGCACTTCAGGAACTCGGTTTATCCTTTAACATTCGTTCCCTCAAGATGGTTCAGTCCGCGAAGAATCTTGTAATAAAGCGTTTCGAGGAAGTTGGAATACGAGCTGTTGTAACAAAAAGATTCAACGAGCCAACCAGTGCATCGAATGTCAGTCTTGGCGATAAAAAACAAGAAAAAAAAATCAAAAGTTGCGAAAAATCTTTTTTGACGATCTATAAGCATAACAAGCATGTTTTTAGAAGATCGCGTACCCACATTCTAACTGATCATTTACCACGATACCTTCTGAAGATATACATTTTATTAAGAAAATTGAGTGCAAATTAAAGCAACTTTTTTTTATAAAAGGCATTAACTTTCCGTTAGCACGGTAGAAAAAAGTTATAGACAAACCAGGTGTCTGATACCCCACGATATGCAGACCATACATTTGCTGTTTCTAAAAATATATCAAACTGGCGGATTGATTCGCACAGTTTTAATTGCATAAATATATCACATTAGCCTAAAGATATCGATCTATTTAGACAGAAAAGGAAGAAAATAAAAACGATACATTTATTTCACACCTACCTTTCAAGTTGTTATTAAATATTTATTTTAAAATATATAACGGTTATTTTTTGAACAAGGACCACAAGTAATTGGAATTGCTAAATAGCTACTGGAGCTGTGAGTAACAAAAAACTGAAATGCTGCTACTAAACAACATTAACTTCACCCTCAACCACACAGGTGGAATATTTTTCTGAGCACTTGGGCTCTCTGCTCGAGAAGAACCCTTCTAACTCAACTAGTCATACTTCAGCTGAACAACCATGTTCAGGAAATGCAAGTACCTAGCGCCATTGTTTTAAAAATTACAAGTTTGTATTTTCATCTGGCTCGCGGAGCATTATTACCATTAAAACCTCCCCTTGCTTACTCTAAATTACTTTGAATTTTAAATGTTGAGGCAAGTGACGAGAAATGTAAATACATAAAGTATTTTTTTAAATAAATGTGTCGAACTGAAACCAATTAATCCAGATGCCTTCTTAAAGAGCAGTTCTATGAATTTCATACAATTTCGAAATGTTTACTGTGTTATTAAATTCACGACTTTATTTCGAAGTTAAAAGCATAGTTAATTAGTTCATTTTTCCACATCTAATCAGGGGCAGTGGTGAATCAGCAGCGAGCAGTGCGATAACACTCAGTGCCAGTGTCGTTCGTGTGAGCGGTGTGAACAGTGCCACGTTCAGAAAAAGTGTTATTTTAGTTGTAGTAAAAACCAATAAATCATTTTTAGACTAGTGAATGGCCACAAGTAGTTGCTCCGTTACGGGGCAACTAATTCGAAGCGCAATGGACGCTACATATAGTGAAAATGGTGGTGAAAACTCGTTTAACAGTGAATCTGTGCAACCCATCCCAGATCAAGCAATACGTCAACAGCAAGAACGTCTTCAGCAACAACTACAACACCACCAACATCAGCAACAAATAATAGAAATACAACTCTCTCAACTTCTAACTCAATATCATGTGCCTCCACAACCGCCTCTGCAACTAAATCAACTACAGCAACTCCTGACGCAGCAACCACAGTTACCGCTATCAACAAGCAGTGCAGATACGGATTGTCAGAAGACCGATAGATTAGCACAACAAAGCAGTAGTACAACAGACGTATCAACAATGTCATCTGTTGAAGGTATGTGCGATAACACTCTGGAGTGGCAAGAAGTCGTCCCGAGACGGCGGAAACGAAAAATTAGTGAACCTTCACAAAGAGCTCTAAAGAAAATACCAGTTACAGAAAGTATTACAAATTACAACAAATTCGAACTTCTTTCTTCTACAGAACCAGAAAACAACACAATAGAAAAATCTGAATCCAACGAACGAACCAATGGTAATAAAATTCCACCCATTTTTCTACCAGGAATAAAAGACGTGAATATCTTAAAAAAATGCATTGAAGAAGTATTAAAAAAAGAGGAATACAGCTATAAATTACTGAACAGTGACAGTGTCAAAGTCATATTAAGTACAGTTGAAGCATATAGAAAGCTCATAAAACATTTTGAAAATAAAAAATTGCAATTTCATACATATCAGCTCAAAGAAGAGCGTTCTTTTAGGGTTGTACTTAAACAAATTCATGCAAATGCAGATGTTAAGGAACTGCAAGATGAAATTGAAAGTTACGGCCACAAGGTTCGCCAAATTTATAATATTCAACACAGACAAACAAAAGCGCCACTCCCTCTCTTCTTCATAGATCTACAACCTAGCAAAAATAATAAAGATATTTATAACATAGATAGTTTACTGAACTGCAAAATCAAAATAGAAGCACCTCGAAAGAAGAAAGAAATCGTACAATGCAAAAGATGTCAAGAATATGGACATACAAGGACATACTGCCATCGAAAACATCGCTGTGTGAAATGTGGAGAAAATCATCCGACCGAAGTCTGTAAAAAGCGAAAAGAAGACCCACCTAAATGTGCTCTATGTGAGCAAAACCACCCAGCAAACTACAAGGGATGCGAAGTCTACCAAGAAATAAGACAAAGTAAATATCCCCAGAATACACAAAATTCGTATCTTTCTCACTCACACCATCGAAGCAACAAACTTTTAAATAGTAACGTACCTAGCGAAATGCAACACCGCACTTGGGCCCACGTAGCCAAGTACCCTCCATCACATCAAGTCATAAATGATAATAGTAATATTGAAATTGCACAACTAATATCAACTGTTCAAGAAACTTTTCAAAAATTTGAATCAATACTAACCAAGCAAAGTGATCAAATCTCCAACCTGATAAGCCTCATGACCAAAGTAATAAGCAAATTATGAAGACATTTCGTATTGGTGTATGGAATGCCAATGGACTAGCGCAACATTGCAGAGAAATTAACAATTTTCTACAAGACGAAAAAATTGACATAATGCTCATCTCAGAAACTCACTTCACGGAAAAAAGTTTCTTTAAACTACCTAACTATGAAATATATGATACAAAACACCCAGATGGCACAGCCCATGGAGGTACGGCGATAATAATAAGAAGAAACATACAGCATTCTTTGAAATCAAATTTTGAAAATGATTACCTGCAAGCCACATCTGTACTAGTTTATGACAGTTTCGGTTCATTGACAGTATCAGCTGTCTATAGCCCTCCAAAGCATAAAATAACGGAAGAAATGTATAGAGAATATTTCGATACGTTGGGTGCAAGGTTCATCTCTGGAGGTGATTACAACTCAAAACATTCGCAGTGGGGGTCAAGACTGTCGACTTTACGAGGAAAAACACTACTCAACGTAGTCACGTCACTCAACGCAGAACCGCTATCGACAGGAGAGCCAACGTACTGGCCAACCGACTGTAATAAGCTGCCGGACTTACTTGATTTCTTTATCATGAAAGGAACAAATCAGAGCTTTACATCAATTGAAAATTCTCTCGAATTGTCCTCCGATCACTCTCCAGTAATATTAACTATTAGCTCTCATATAATAGAAAATAATTCTAAACCTAGTATTTCCAATAAAAAAACGAATTGGAGTGACTTTCAAACATGGCTTAATGTAAATATTACTGCAAACGTTCCTCTAAAAAGTGAATTTGATATAGATGAAGCAGTTGAATTTTTAACTACTAGTATCCAACAAGCAGCATGGTACGCTACACCAGAAACGTACGGAACAGCTTCTCACAAATACCCCAAAATAGTTGACGAAATGAAAAGAAATAAGAGGAGACTTAAGAAAGTTTGGCAAACCACGCATGATCCAAATGATAAACGAAACTTCAACAGGGCAGCGCAGGATCTTAAAAGATTTCTTCAAGACCTACATGAAAATAAAACCAAGGAGTATCTTGAAAGACTATCACCAACCAAAGACAACGACTACTCCCTATGGAAAGCCACCAAACGCATTAAACGACCAATCAAACCTGTGCCGCCTATACGTGATAAACATGGAAAATGGGCTAGAACCAGCCACGAAAAAGCAACAGTATTTGCGGAACATTTTGCAAAAGTTTTCCAACCATTCCCATCAGATGAAGAAGAACAAGAAAGAAATATTATTCAGTTCATTAATGCACCATATCAAATGTCTTTACCAATAAAGCATTTCAAGACAACCGAAGTTTCATATGCAATAAAACAAATTAATCCTCATAAAGCACCTGGCTACGATCTCATCACCGGCATTGTTCTAAGAAACCTGCCAAAAAAGCACTAGCATTGGTAACCTCAATTTTCAACGCCATCATCAGAATTGGACATTTTCCCTCTCAATGGAAATACAGTCAAATTATTGTCATACCAAAACCGGGGAAACCTGTTTCCGAAGTATCCTCGTATAGACCGATAAGCTTATTACCAATCTTGTCAAAAATCTTCGAAAAGCTTCTCCTCAAGCGGATACTTCCAATCATAGCAGAAAACAACATCATTCCAGTCTACCAATTCGGCTTTAGGTTGAAACATGCCCCTACAGAACAAATCCACAGAGTAGTAAAAGTCATTAATGAAGCGCTGGAGAAGAAACTTTATTGTTCTGGTGTCTTTTTGGATGTAGTCCAAGCTTTTGACAAGGTGTGGCACTCAGGACTCTTATATAAAATCAAAAATATGTTACCCCACCCGTTTTTTGCACTACTTCGCTCCTATCTTACTGAAAGACGTTTTCAAATAAAATTTAAGGAAGAAACATCATCATTCTATCCTGTTGCAGCTGGAGTACCGCAAGGTAGTGTTCTCGGTCCACTACTGTATCTACTATACACGGCCGACCTACCTGTTTCAACGGACATCACGTCAGCCATGTTTGCTGACGACACAGCATTTTTAACTTCTCATGAAAATGCCATCGAAGCATCAGAAAATCTTCAAGAATACCTCACTGTGCTGCAGGAATGGTTCACAAAGTGGCGTATACAAACTAATGAAAGTAAATCTGTCCATGTAACGTTTGCACTTAGACCAAATAGATGTCCTCCAATTAAAATCAGCAACAAGGATATACCACAGGCAGATTGTGTAAAATACCTTGGTCTACATTTAGATCAAAAAATGACTTGGAAGACACACATCAGAAAGAAAAGAACAGCTCTCGAAATTAAAATCAAGCAATATTATTGGCTTCTAGGCAAACAATCGTCTCTTTCATTGGCTAATAAAGTACTGATTTATAAATCAACAATAAAACCTGTTTGGACCTACGGAATAGAACTTTGGGGCACTGCGGCTAACTCAAACCTAGAAATACTGCAACGATTCCAATCAAAAACTCTAAGATTGCTTGCCAATGCCCCGTGGTTTGTTTCAAATACAACACTACACAATGACTTACACATACCTACAATAAACCAAGAAGTCCAATTCAGATTCCAAAGATATTATAAGCGATTAGAAAACCATCCAAATTACCTTGCATTAAACTTACTAGACAATAGTCAAGAATTAAGAAGATTGTGCAGATTTCATCCCCTGGACCTCTTAAATAGGTTCGATCATTAATAAACAAAATGTATATTGTACTGTTATAGTAATTGCACTGTAACTAAGCAAAACAGCTTAAATTTATATATATATATATATATATATATATATATATATATATGTGTGTGTATGTGTATGTATGTGTGTATGTATATGTATATGTGTATGTATGTGTATATGTATATATATATATTGTGCCGAAACGGGATTATACACCCCCGTCACAGCACAGTTTCGTCGGCGTTTACGCTCGCAGACGGCGAGAAGAGCGTCGGAATACCTGAGTAGCAAAACGCGCAGCCTGGTATCCGTTGCTCGCACTAGCAGCCACAAACTTTGGAGTCACGTTTTTCCTGAAAGGAGTGAAGTAGGAGAAATTACCCCCCCTTCTCAGTACCTGCTCAGAACTTCCCCAGCGCAGCGCTAATAAATAGGCTGACGCGCATACGAAATCTCTCTTTTGTTGCCGACATCTCGCCTGGAGTCAACATCCCTTCTGCTAGCACGCGTCAGGTCAGCAGCCCTTCACGTAAGGCACCGCTTGGCAAGTGTGAAGATTTGATAGGAGCATTAGATTAGCTAGAAATTGCCGCAACGACTCTGTAGAATAGGAGTGTACGGCGTTACAAAAACGTCTAGCTAGTCATCCGCGCAATAGTCAGGAGTTAGAGAAATATTCCGCTATTAAATAACGCGGAAAGTAAAAGTGTGCCCGTTTCTCAGAAAGCTCTGAAAGTTCTTAATTATTAGAATAAAGTTAGGAACGAGCGACGTACTTGCACTCGCAGTTAGGAAGTGCAAGGGACATTTCTGTAAATTGGGCGTAATTGGAGGCGATAGCAGCCGTGGGAGGAGAATAAATTGGTTAGTGAAGACGCAAGAGTACGCGAATCAGCCGAGAAAACGACGATTGAGCAGAAGGACGGCGAGAGCAACGCAGTACATCGAACTCGAGCATCGTGGTGCGGGGCGCAACACGCTGTTCAAGGTTGAAAGGCGGACAATATCGAGGTAACCCGTAAAGCTGAATTAGGTCAAGTTCACGACGGCAGGGAAATAGAACAGTTTCAAACGTGTTAAAATTTGAGGACACGGATATTCATAATTTGTAGCTTGGAGTGGGAGATTTAATGCATAAAGTGCTTGCCTTTAACCGTTCTAGAGTAGCAGTTATTATTCTGTTACCAGCATTTGTAATTTAAGGAGTAATTAAGAGTAGTGCGCTTGCCCACAAGTCAATTATTGAATGTAAAATTTTAAAAGGCAAGAAACTGTAAATTAGAATTAGTATCACAAACAATTGTAATTAGAGTAAGTTCAATTTAGACGTGGTAAATTTTCAAAGGGAATCCCAGTACTGGTTTAAAGTAATTAATTCAGAAAGTGAGTTATAAACGAAACTAAGTGTTTCATGTGTTGAATAAGTTGTAGAAAGTTGCTTAGTTGTATTTACTCAATCATTTGGAAGTGTAAATTCTATGTGTGATTAGGTTTAAAGTAATTAATCCAGAAAATCAGTTCCAAACGAAATCAAATATTCACGTGCTGAATAGGCTGTAAAAAGTTGCTTGTTTATGTTCATTCAATCATTCTTTTGGAAGTGTAATTATATGTGTGATTTGTTTTCCATTATCATCAGTTCATACCACCAAATTTTAAGAGAATTATATGCTCGTTTGTGTTATTTGTGTGACTTTTATTGTGTCGAGGGTTCAGACCTTTCTCGTACCCCAAAGATCCTGCTTCCTGAGATTCTAAGCTCGCTTCACGAGCATAATATCTTATCGACGTGCTCAAAGCACCTGGAGTGTACAGATAGGTACTGGTGGCTACGATAGTATTCGTTCGGTTAGATATTTTGGCGCCCATAACGTGGGGCAGCGATCGATTGAGATCGTCGAATGGTGCAAGTGAGGGCCGGTTAGAGATTTTGGTGCCCATTACATGCGGCAGCGATCGATTGAAATCAAGTAAGCAAAGGTGAACCCTAGACACAATAAACGAGCATTTTGTGGTATTTATTTGGTTGTGTACTGTATTCTTTTTCAGCAAGTGTTTTTCTGTGTACAGTGAAGTGTTATATAGTGTATTGTGTTGTGATTTTGGAAGGGGAGTGCATTTTGTATTGTTAGAAAGGTAAAAGGCAACGCAAAGCACTAGAATGGCAGGCAATCAAGAATATAGGGAACCTAGGCAGATTAGGAGTGACGAGGACAGTGAGGGCGACGCGGGGGACGAGGTACTTCGTAGAATGGAAAATTTAGGGTTGCACGAGGCAGAGGAAGTACGCGAGACGACCGCGGATCGCACCGAATCAACCGAAACCACGCCTGAACAACTGTTGCAACGTACGCGAGATGATCCGATGTCAACATTAATGCAGGCGTTATTAGGGAATTTTGCGCGACAGATCGGAATACAAGTAGAAAATCTAAGGCGAGATTTATCCGGAGACATCAAAGAACAGTCGCAGAAATTAGCTGAAATTAAGGACGAGTCGCAAAAATTAGCGGCGGAAACTAAAGAACAGTCACGAAAATCAGAGGAGCAAGGGAAAAAATTAGCGGCAGAAATCAAAGAACAGTCACGAAAATCAGAGGAGCAAGGGGAAAAATTAGCGGCAGAAATCAAAGAACAGTCACGAAAGTTAGAGGATCAGGGACGAAAATCAGAGGAGCTAGTGCAGAAATTAGCCGAGAAAATTGACAACCAGACCACGGTTTTCAATGAGAAATTCGAGCAGTTCCAACAAGCCATGATGTCAGAAGTAGTGGTTAAATGTGACGAGCTTCGGGGAGAGATCGCGGTGCAAGTAGCAACATGCACTCAGTTAATTGAGGAAAAGCACGCGGAAGTCGGAGCGAGAATTGACTCGATGTCTACGGAAATCGAAAAGAAAGACGAAGAAAACAGGGCACGTTTCGGACAAATACAAAGTGAAGTCAAGGAAGTACGGGGCCAGGTTACAGAAATTAGTGCGGATACGAAACAAGTCGAAGCACAAGTAACGCGAAAATTAGAAGAGCAAGAACGCAAGATTCAGGAATTGCGGGAAATAGCAGAAAGTAAAGTAGATGGAGGGGGAGCATGCCGAGGAAGCAATATTAACATACCAGCATCGCTTAAATTCTCAGGGCATCCAAGCGAGAATCCGAACGCGTTTGTTAAAGCGCTACAGAGCTTTTTCGTGCTTTCAAATGTCCGCGAAGCACACAAAACTTTGTTATTGCATCAAGCATTAGAAGGCAATGCAAAGGCGTGGCTAGAAACGTTATGCCCGTTGCCAAATTCATTTGACGAATTTGTAGCTAGGTTCCTAGACCGTTACTGGGGAAAGGAACAGCAGATGAATTTCAAAATTTCGTTAATGAGTGGGTATTACCGTAATTCTAGCGGAACCATGCGAGACTACGCGGCACGAAAAATAGCAGCATTGAAAATGTGCTCTCCTCCAGTGCCGGACGAAGAAATAATTTGCATTCTCACGAGACATTTCCCGTTAAGCATCCAGAATCTATTGCGAAGCGTTGATATAAAAGACGTGGATAAATTTCAAGTTTTATTAGGCAACTATGATTTGACGTTTGCAAACATGAACCAGACACCAAAGACGACCAAATCCAATATCAACGCGATGCAAGTTGTCCAAGACACGATAGTTTCGTCGTCGAAGAAAGGAGGAAGCAAGAATAAAGGTGATTCTCGACAACATGGGCAGGACGCGAGGCCGCGGAACGGAGAAACGGCGAACGGAGAGCTGCGCGGTCAAGGTCACGGTGGCGAACAACCGAGTACGAGCAGAAATGCGCACAGCTTTCAGCGGGCAAGGTCGCGGAGTCCGCGAGTCGAAAACGGTACTAGAAATCAAACGGGACCGGGAAACTCGCCAAGTTCGAGTTGAAAAGGGGTCCCAAATCGAACAAAATTTACGCCAAACACGCGATCCCTATAACTGCGAACCGAATAACAAATAATGGAGAAAATTTATGGGAGAACTGGAAGCCAAGAAAAGGGGAGAAATGTCCCGTAATAGAAATTAATTGCGCTGGTGTGCATAGCAAGGCATTGGTAGACACCGGATCAATCAAATCTGTGATATCGGAGGAATTATATGAAGAATTAATAAGCAAGAAAATAAACGTCTTGGAATTACCAACCAATAATACTCGTATGGTGGATGCATGGGGGCGAAAATCTCATCCAGTAAGAAAACAAGTAATGGTAGAAGTAACAATTAGAGGAAAAATGTATGATATAATTTGTTTGGTGGTAAAGAAATTAATTTACCCATTAATTATCGGAGTGGATTTCTTGGCGGAACATGGCGTTATTATCGACATCGGAGAAAAGCAAATTTTGATCAACGGTGAAAATATTTGGGAGGAAGATGAAGGTGAAGAGGCGCGAAATACACATGCAGATGAGGGAGACGAATCGGAAGAATTCGCTGAAATCGAAATGTGTCGCGTAGAAATGGAGGAAGATGAAAATAAAAAGGCGCAAAACGCACAGGAAGACGAGAGAGTCGAATCAGAAGAATTCGCAGAAGTCGGAATGTGTAGCGTGCAAATGGAGGAGAATGAAATAAAGGAAGAAATAAGGAAGAAAGTAATGGAGCAAGAAAAATTGAGGGTTGATCAGAAAAATGCATTGTACGAAATGTTGATCAGCGTCAAAGATGTCTTCAAAAATCACAACGAACCGGTAAAGGGGTATCAATTTCGGATCGAGCTGACGGACTCGCGACCCTTTAAAGCGAAAAATTATCCAGTCCCCATAGCCTACCGTAACGAAGTGAGAAAGCTAATAAACGAGATGATTCAGGAGGGAATCATTAAAAAAGCAACTACGGCGTACACTAATCCAATCCTTGTTGTGAAAAAGAAAGATGGAAGTTTACGCCTATGTTTAGATGCAAGACGATTAAACGCCGTGACGGTGCCGTACCGTGATGTACCACCGAGGGTCGCAGACATGCTGTTAAATTTTGGGGGTCATGAATGGTTCACCAGCACAGATTTCCGCCATGCCTACTGGCAGATGCCGATTGCACAAGAGGACCAGCAGTATACGGGCTTCACGTTCGACGGTATAACGTACGTATTCAAACGCGTACCGTTCGGGCTGAAAAACAGTGGAGCAGCGTTAATACAATGTTTAGACAGTATTCTACAGAAAGTTATAGAAAGACGGGCGACGTTATACGTGGACGATTTAATAATCCAATCTAGGTCATTTGAGGAACATGTAGAAGATTTAAAAGTGATTTTCCAGACTAATCGAAAACAATCTCACGCTGAATTTGAACAAAACCTATTTTTGTGTCGAAAATTTCGATTTCCTGGGTTACGAAGTTTCAAGAAAAGGGGTAAAAATGAAGGAAGATAAAGCCAAGGAAATCGACGATATCCCGGCACCAAAGAACGTCAAACAGCTGAGAAGTTTACTAGGAATGTTAAATTACTATAGCAGATTCTGCCCTAACTACGCCTTGGTCGTCGCGCCCCTCTACGATCTCCTACAAAAAAAATCGGAAATGGGCATGGGAGATCGAGCATCAAAGAGCATTTCAAGAGGTCAAAGCAATGTTCAGGAACTCGTGCGTCATCGCACACCCAGATTTTTCGGAACCGATGATCCTCCAGACGGACAGTAGCGCTTACGGCATCGCAGCTGTACTTCTTCAAAAACAGGGCGAGGAGTACAAAATCATCCAGCTGGTAAGCAAGTCGCTGCGAGGACCCCAACTCCGCTACTCCGTCACGGAGAAGGAAGCCTATGGAGTAGTGTGGTCCGTGATGAAATTACGGCAATATTTGACCGGCCGAACTTTTATTATTCGGACGGACCACAAATCTTTAACGTTCCTGAACAGATGCTTCACTGAGAACGACCGCTTGAAACGATGGATCATCTGGCTCCAGCAGTTCGATTTCCAAATACAACACTGCCCAGGCAGAGAGAATAAATTGCCCGATTTCCTGAGCAGATACGGGAAGGAGGTTGAGGACAAGTCAAGAGCAGAAACTCGGTTGGTAGTCGCGCCGATTGATTTGAAAGTCCCGCAACAACTACAGTGGGAATGGAGCAACGTGATAGCATGGCAAGAGCAGGATGAAGAGATGGCGGAGATCATGCGCATCAAGGAGGGAAGAGCAGACAATTCGCCACTTAAGCAGCAGCACGATCAAGATCCTGAGAAATGGCACGTAGTGGATGGTCTACTAACGATTCGCGTACGTCGTCAACCACCCACGTACCGGATATGGATCCCTAAGGGTAAAGTAGACGATCTAATAAGGTACGTGCATTGCAAGAATGCCCACTACGGGGCCAGCAAGATCTTGATCCATATACAAGAGTTGTGCTACTGGAAGGGGATGGCGCGTGACGTACGGCGCGTAGTAAGCAAGTGCAATACTTGCTTAACTACTAAACACCCAAATCGGAAGTACGCCGGCGCCATGCACCACATCATCCCTGCAGGGCGAAATGATCTCCTGGCCATCGACATCTACGGGCCCTTGCCAAGAACAACAAACGGGAATAAATATGTGTTAGTAATGGTCGATGTGTTCTCGAAGTTTACTAGGGTGTATCCACTTAATAAAACCAACGCGGCTAATTGTTTGCACCAAATTGAAAAGCACTTCGAGATTGCCGGTGCGTACTCGCGAATACTCAGCGACCACGGGACGCAATTCACGAGTACTAAATACCAGAACACATTACGGGAGAAAGGCATAACACCTATTTATTCCAGCATCCGACATCCCCAATCAAATCCATCTGAAAGGGTGATGAAGGAGCTGTCCCGTTTGTTCAGAACGTACTGCTCCGAAAACCACAGTGAATGGAATCAATTAATTCCATATTTAAATATCTGGATGAATCGGGTTCATCACGATAGCATTGGAACGACACCATGGGAAGCGCATTTCGGTAGGAAACCGCCGCACACCTTGGAAATGCTAGACAGAGAGGAGGTAACGGGAAATCCACCAGTTGTCACCGATGAACAGATTCTCCAGAAACTTCGTCAATCGGCTGAAGAACGGAAGCGGAAAGAGAAGAAGAAGCCCTACCAATTTACTGTGAGCCAGCAAGTATTGTTGAGGACACCCCGAATGTCAAATCCTCAATTAAGATTATTCGCCAAATTTTTTAAGCTGTACGAGGGCCCGTACGAGGTTCAAAGCATAGTTGCCCCGAACGTCGCCAGACTCGTCGATCAGGGTGGAGAGATCATCGGCGACTACAATTTCTACAATCTCCGGCCAGCTTAAGATTTTGTTTCGACGCCGAAAAAAATCTTAAGAAGAAAAGGAGGGGGCAATGTGCCGAAACGGGATTATACACCCCCGTCACAGCACAGTTTCGTCGGCGTTTACGCTCGCAGACGGCGAGAAGAGCGTCGGAATACCTGAGTAGCAAAACGCGCAGCCTGGTATCCGTTGCTCGCACTAGCAGCCACAAACTTTGGAGTCACGTTTTTCCTGAAAGGAGTGAAGTAGGAGAAATTACCCCCCCTTCTCAGTACCTGCTCAGAACTTCCCCCAGCGCAGCGCTAATAAATAGGCTGACGCGCATACGAAATCTCTCTTTTGTTGCCGACATCTCGCCTGGAGTCAACATCCCTTCTGCTAGCACGCGTCAGGTCAGCAGCCCTTCACGTAAGGCACCGCTTGGCAAGTGTGAAGATTTGATAGGAGCATTAGATTAGCTAGAAATTGCCGCAACGACTCTGTAGAATAGGAGTGTACGGCGTTACAAAAACGTCTAGCTAGTCATCCGCGCAATAGTCAGGAGTTAGAGAAATATTCCGCTATTAAATAACGCGGAAAGTAAAAGTGTGCCCGTTTCTCAGAAAGCTCTGAAAGTTCTTAATTATTAGAATAAAGTTAGGAACGAGCGACGTACTTGCACTCGCAGTTAGGAAGTGCAAGGGACATTTCTGTAAATTGGGCGTAATTGGAGGCGATAGCAGCCGTGGGAGGAGAATAAATTGGTTAGTGAAGACGCAAGAGTACGCGAATCAGCCGAGAAAACGACGATTGAGCAGAAGGACGGCGAGAGCAACGCAGTACATCGAACTCGAGCATCGTGGTGCGGGGCGCAACACGCTGTTCAAGGTTGAAAGGCGGACAATATCGAGGTAACCCGTAAAGCTGAATTAGGTCAAGTTCACGACGGCAGGGAAATAGAACAGTTTCAAACGTGTTAAAATTTGAGGACACGGATATTCATAATTTGTAGCTTGGAGTGGGAGATTTAATGCATAAAGTGCTTGCCTTTAACCGTTCTAGAGTAGCAGTTATTATTCTGTTACCAGCATTTGTAATTTAAGGAGTAATTAAGAGTAGTGCGCTTGCCCACAAGTCAATTATTGAATGTAAAATTTTAAAAGGCAAGAAACTGTAAATTAGAATTAGTATCACAAACAATTGTAATTAGAGTAAGTTCAATTTAGACGTGGTAAATTTTCAAAGGGAATCCCAGTACTGGTTTAAAGTAATTAATTCAGAAAGTGAGTTATAAACGAAACTAAGTGTTTCATGTGTTGAATAAGTTGTAGAAAGTTGCTTAGTTGTATTTACTCAATCATTTGGAAGTGTAAATTCTATGTGTGATTAGGTTTAAAGTAATTAATCCAGAAAATCAGTTCCAAACGAAATCAAATATTCACGTGCTGAATAGGCTGTAAAAAGTTGCTTGTTTATGTTCATTCAATCATTCTTTTGGAAGTGTAATTATATGTGTGATTTGTTTTCCATTATCATCAGTTCATACCACCAAATTTTAAGAGAATTATATGCTCGTTTGTGTTATTTGTGTGACTTTTATTGTGTCGAGGGTTCAGACCTTTCTCGTACCCCAAAGATCCTGCTTCCTGAGATTCTAAGCTCGCTTCACGAGCATAATATCTTATCGACGTGCTCAAAGCACCTGGAGTGTACAGATAGGTACTGGTGGCTACGATAGTATTCGTTCGGTTAGAATATATATATATATATATATATATATATATATATATATATATATATATATATATATGGATATATATATATATATATATATATATATATATATATATATATATATATATATATATATATATATGGATAAACATAATTACGTTCATGATTGCCAGTGTATTTATATATTGTCTGTTGTTTTTCTGTCTTGGTCATATTTGTCCTATGTTATATTTGTGATTTATACCATTTATTTGATCATTACTGAAAATGAATTCACGAAGGACTGAGAATGCCCAGTTCCTTCACATGCCATTGTAACTTTGCTAAATGATTTGCCTATTGTTCAGATGAACAAATTGCAAATAAAATAAAGAAATTAAAAAAAAAAAACATCTAATCAGTGCAACTATTCCAAATGGATTCAGTTATATCTTACGTATATTAACAATTACTATCAGCACATGTTATTTGTGGTTGGAGTTAATATCTGCATCCCTTCTACAGACTTGAGTAATTTCAAACGACCTGAGCAACACAGCACTAAAACAAGCAATACTAGTTACTCGTACAACAAGCAAATTAGCTCGTGTCTGCATTTTCCTTCTTCCTCAGTTGTTCCCTCTTTCCCCAATACGTCGCCCACCAGGAAAAGAAAGAGGAGGGCGCGTAGCTCCCCTTCCTACACCCCTCCGCGCAGCCCCTCTGCCCAAACTCCGCGTCCGCCTGGCTACTGAGCCGACGCGCCGCTGGAGCGCCGTGCGAGGGCTCCCACGAGGCCTTTCCACGCAATAGTTTCCGCCAAGTTGGCTCGATCGCGGCCTTCGCAGCTCGCGCCCGGCCGGCCGGCCTCCCGCGGGGTCGCTTCGTGCTACAAGACACCGCCCCCCGCCCCCACGAATGGTTGAGACCTCCTCCAGCGCCTCCGCGGGCAGCAATACAAAGCAACGCAAGGTGGTCTTCTCGTCATATCCAGACGCTACATTTTGAGTTCATTGGCTAACTCAATTACGATAGAAAGTCAGTTCACATGTTTAGAAGCAAATGCCCTTTTCACCTGTTGTTCAGTAAGGTGAAACACAGTGATGACAGTTCCCTTTAACTTCAATAAGTTTATAAATCTATCTATATAAAATATTAATCTATTTATTTTTTTATTCATTTAACAATAAAGTAACTTAAAATATGTATCTGACCTAATGGGGAAATAAGTAAAACATGTGCATAGTTTGGGGCGAACTTGCATCCCTACCACCAACGTTTACTAAACTTTGTTGTACTACCAATAACGTTAGCAACGAGTGTTTTTCCAAAATCTGCAATAAATAAAAATTTTCTCTCACAGAAGAGATACTAATTGAATTGATAATTAACAACAGATTTTGATAAAACATGGCACACGAGACGTAGACAGCAATGTATTGCATATGAGTAACTGTGCGTAAGGGGAGAGGTTTGGATAAGGAAGAGGAAGGAAAGATCGCGTGGGGTCCGTGGGCCGTTTGTTAGGGTTCTGCTTCGGCATTCGCCTGGTGTTGATCGGAGAAACCATGGAAAACTACCGACCAGAGCAGCAGGCCGCTAGAATTCTCTTCCAGACAGCGACTGAACTCGACCTCCCTGCGCTTTGTACTCGCGTGTGTACAATACTCCATAACGTACAACTTGTGAACCGCCAAGCTACCATGTACTCGTAATTCCCACTTCGTGATATTCCAACATTTCGAATTCGGCTTTCATGGCGTTTGAATGAACAAGAACAACCAACAAAACAGTACTACAATACTCCCGACAAGGGGTTACATTTCATTCATTACCACACCTCTTGCTGCGAGTGGCTTCAATAAAAGCAGAACGCTTCCAAGAATCTATTAATCCCACTTGATGCGCTGAACGCACTCGACGCGCGGGGGCGGCCTCGCCTCTAATCGGATCGGATCGGCGCGCGGCCACGGGCGCCTCCAATTAGACGCCGGGCGCGCGTGGGCCGCGCAGACGAGCGAATTATTAAATTGAACGTCGCGTCGGTCAGAAGAGACGCAACCGTTTCCGATTTACGCGCTCGCGGATTATCCGCTAACGCATCGGCCGGCGGCGTTCCGCAGAACGCGCCCAGCTACGCCCCGCCGCGCCACGCCCTGCCCCGCCCCGCCCCGTCCCGCCCTGCCACGCCCCGCCCCGCCCCGCCACGCCCCGCCACGCCCCGCCACGCCACGCCCCACCACGCCCCGCCACGCCGCGCCACGCCCCGCCCCGCAACCCCCGCCACGGCCCCCACGCCCCGCCACGCCCCGCCCCGCCACGCCCCGCCGCGCCGCGCCACGCCACGCAACGCCCCGCCACGGCCCCCACGCCCCGCCACGCCCCGCCCCGCCCCGCCGCGCCACGCCCCGCCGCGCCACGCCCCGCCACGCCACGCCCCGCCACGCAACGCCCCGCCACGCAACGCCACGTCCTGCCACGCCACGCACCCCCGCGCGCGTCGCGCCGCACATCGGGTTGCGCATGCGAGTGAGTGCAGCGGAAGAGGGTGTGTGCGTGTCTGCAATCGTGTGCGCGTGTAAGATAACTGCACGTGTGTGCGAGTACGCACACGTGTGCCAAATGCACCTATGTGACATCGTGATGCACGTGTGTGCGGCAGAGCATTGTTTGCGGGATGCACGTGTTGTGGGACATATATGTGTAGGCGTGCACATCTGTACAAGCGTGCACGTGAGTGCAGGCGGGCGCGTTAGGACGGGCGAGCACGTGAGTGCGAGCGTACGTGTGTGTGCGGGCGTGCCCGTGTACCATAGACGGTGTGCGGAGGCATGCGCGTGCGTTTACTAGCGTATGCAGGCGGATGCATTTTTTGCGTGCGTATGCGCGCGCGGTTATGTGCAAGAGCGGTTCTGTGTGCTTTGCGTGTGCGCGCATGTGTGTGCGTGCATATGTATTTAAGTACTCGCATGTAGTGCATGCGTACATGCCTATGTGTGGGAATGTTTGCGTATGCGTGACATGCGGGCGCGCGCGATAGTATATCTGAGTGAAAGTACATCGCCGGTGATAGTCCGCAGGAGAAATTGGGAATATTTGCTGCATTTATGCTGATTGTGTCGTTCGTGGTAAAACCGTTCCAAATTTAATATGGAATTGTGTTTGCTCGTAAGGAATTTAAATCTTCGTTAAACTGCGATGTTGTATTAATTGTTTCAATTTAAAAGATATTTTATATATATATATATATATATATATATATATATATATATATATATATATATATATATATATATATATATTCGTAAAAATATAATTCACTTCATTTAATTCTACGCTCATAATGAAGAGAAAATAGTTACAGTGTTTACTATTTATCATTATTGTCCATAGAAAACCATCTTTGTTTTGCAAAAAAATTAATTTTCCGCTTAACTTTTCTTACAATTTTCATAGATAAGAAAATTATATCCTTGAATAACAAGGCGAGGCTAATTGGTTACATTCTTTTCTGTTTTGTTAATTTTCGCATTAATACTCATAAGTAGCTTTTATAATCTCTCTAAACCATCTTAAATCCAGAATTTGTTTAAACCCTGAAAATTACTCTTGGAAACTTCACATTTTGTGAGGCAGTCGTGGGAAATGGCCCAACTCTCCATCCAAAAAGAAGATCCGGAACTCAATGTGCTCACATACGTGACTGATTCAGAACTTTCACTACTTCACATGAATGAGATAACATTCTTTATTATTCTGAAGAGACGATGTAGGCACGCAAGGACTAATCCCCTTTATTGGCTTCCTTTAGAACCAGGGATATCGGGAAATCCCAGATGGCTTGAATTCTTTGTTAGCGTTATCTGCCAGCAACAGACAAAGCCTCTAAATGGAATTCTCATTAAGATACCATTAAAACATTTTTGTAGCAGATGGTTTCACAAGAAGACTCAATTTTCAAAATGTGTGGTGTTCTTATACAGAGAGATGTCAAAAAGAAATTCCGCGTGGAAAAACCAGATACAGAAATATTTCACACTCCAAAGAATGCGGCGATTCAGTAATCAAAATTTGGACATCTTAAACCGTACAAAGTTTCTAATTTCGGTCAGACCTCTAGTCACAATTGTGATACCACATCGATGTATTTTCTCCCGACGATTGAGCAAGTTTTGCGTATTCCTTTACATGTTGACGTCTAAAGTTTTAAAAAACGGATGTCCTAGACCACTTTTGAAAATATGTGACCTTGGAAACAAATATCTTCTTTCACTATTAAACGAAGTGTGTTTCACAGCACTTCAATGTACGTGAGAAACCAAAGTTTAAGCTTTATAATACTTGGTAAATATCGTTACTAGTGGGTCTCTCTTACAGACGAAGGATGTTAAAAAAATAACCTTAGTCCAAAAAGAGAGATTTTGAGATAGTATCTCTGTCACTAGATCTTCATAACCGACATTTGCTGACTGTGTTATAGTGAATAAAATTAGCCCCTTTTCATAGTCATTAGTTTCATTAGTCATTAGGTTTATAGTCATTTTCATAGGAACCTTACGTGATCTTGATGAAAGAAGCGTAGTACTTTCAAAGTAAGTTTCCCCGTTATTATTTCTCAAGCATAGTTTATCTCAATCTGCAACGAATTATGTTTGTTTAGTGAATGTGGTTCTTCAGCATCATCATTTTTTGTCCTGCAAGTTTGGTGATAGTGTAAAACCTGTTCTTATGCCATAAACGTACTTTGTGTTGTGAATCTGAGGAAGCAAGGAAGAAAGCAGCAGTTAAGAAATGGATTCTACGTCACATGTAGAAAGAACGAGTGGAAGTGGGAAGTAGAGTGGAAGAGACGTAAGCCAAAGAGAGGAAAGAGGATGTAGTAAGGACAAATAAGGTTAAAGGTGAAGCCCATTTTAATCACACAGGATTTTTTAGAAGTTGTCTCAATATTTACAGTCACCTGCAAACAGCTATTTGCATCTACGTTTGTCATCAATGGCAGATGCTTATGTGGAAAAGGAAAACACTGATAATGATGTTGACTGCAGTGGTGAAGAACAATAAGTTGGTTAATAACATTCAAAATTGATTAAGCGCTTTAACTTATTGCATTATTCCTTCAAATATTGTAATAATACGTCCTCAAATAAATAATTTTGATCCATAAATTACTAAATTTTTGAAAAAAAAATATACACAGCCCAAGTTTTTCCCTCTCCTTAAAAAAAACATCAGTTGGTTCTCATATTTGATTTTTTTCACAACTGAAGCTAATGAGAGACTGCACCGATTGAAAGTTAATTAGAGAAGAGAAGGGTGAGACTAAACCGTCGTGAGAACGAATCGTTTCATTTCGAAAGGAAGAAATGCCCATCGTATGTAATGAACCACGTGCATTTGACGCGCTTTGGTGGCTGGGATGAAAGTTCCGCTAGTTATTTGTGTTTCTGGAGCGGCGAGTAACGTTCTATGAAAATAGATTATGCAAATGATTTTACTGGTAAGGGAATAGCAGTTTAACATAGTTGTGTGCCTTACGAACTCTTTCAATCAACCGTGGCTCATAAAAAATCCCTCCATATCACAATTCCACCTATAAAATACAAATAAATAATTTTGGGGAAGTTTAGATTTTTATGGCATCTTGCAACGAAAATGAATATAGATGAGGTAAGGCCTTTCCCTTTATTTTAAATATTACCTACGCACACCTATTACCACCAATATTTTAAGTTACGAATAAAGATGGGATATTTTCAACTGCCATTTTAGTTTTATAGAAGTTATGCAATGTGAATAATAAGGTAAGATATTCCAACTGAACTTATCATTAACAGTTTCCGCAGGAATTGTTTTATTTTAGAAAAAAGTACCGAACGGTTCCATTGAGAACAGTCTCTCCAAAAAACAATTCTTTAATTGCAAGAGAGAACATGAAAATAGGAAAATTCTCTAGGTAACAAAATAATGCTTCCTCGCATATTCGTTTATAAATTTGTCATGAGACGAAATGGATAGTTGTATAATTTTACAGAAGCCGGATGCAACCGTTGGACATGTAGCCAACGGTTTGGATGTTTTGTGTTTAACGAACGTCTTCTAGCAGGCTAAAATAATACGACTATATCAAATTTGTTCCTTAGAAGATTTTTTTGTGGAAAAGTTGAACATGTATATCAACAAACGCAGATATATTTTTGTGCGAAGAGCGTGCGATATTACACAAATGAATCGTGCCCATCTCAAAAAGCAGTTTGACTTTTGAATTGCATAAAATGTTAGTCAGGTTAGGAGTAACAAGCGTCGCAAAGTAGGGCGGATGAGAAGGACTTAGGACAGCGCTCTCTCACGGTGAAAGACCATAGGACTGGGGTGCGGGGAGAGGAGGTAGCGGGGACGACTTTCGCGTCTGGGGTGGCGCCGAGGGCGAGTGGCTTTGGTGCTTACGGCGTCATCACCCGAGAAGACCTCACCACCTGAATAAAACATGATCTGCCGCCTTCTACGACGCCGACGCCGCCGCCGACCCCACCGCGAACGCCGTCACCTTCATCGCCACCGATTCCATCGCCACCACGGCTATCTCCACCGCCAACTGTGCCGCTCGCCGCTGCGCCATCACCGGTGTCACCAACGCCGTTCCTGCTGCCGCTGCAGGAATACCGCAACTGCCACCTCGATTACAACTACTCTTAACAACTCTGCCTCCTCTCCCGCTTTCCTTACTGCCATGAAGACAATTGTCTAGCAGAGGCTCATCGCCTATCGTTCCTTCACGGGCACCGCCAGCCACGTCCGACATGTCGACACAACTTTAACAAATTTGTGATCATCACAGCCGTTGCTATCGTGACCACGACCACCACCTCCAACGGCACAATGCTGACCTATAGCTATCACCACGATAGCCACCGTCACCATACCCGCCCATCGTCACCATAACCACACTCACCATAGCCACCGTCACCATACCCACCATAGCAACCGTCACCATAGCCACCGTCACCGTAGCCACCGTCACCGTAGCCACCGTCAGCACACCTCCTGTCACCATAGCCAACGTCACCACAGCCGTCACCCGCACATTGGCGGCCGCAGGCTCCGCGTCGCAGTTGGGGCGCCGTTGGGGCGCAAGGAGCGCGAAGGTGGCGGCGGCGACGGCGGAGGAGGAGGGAGCACTCGGCGAATCGAGTGCCGGAGGGGGAGGAGCGCCGGAACAGCCGCGGAGGCGAGAGGGGCAATAAAACGCAGCGCGCGGGGCGGGGCGGGGCGGGGAAGAAGAAAGTGCGCGTGATCCAATGGAGCAAACTGGCGGCTTAACACCCCTTCGATTCGCGCACGCCTTCGCATGCCATGCCTTAACATTGGACTAACCACATACAAAAACCTGCTTAACCACTACTAGAACAATAAACACGTGGTAGGATAAAAATACTAAATAATAAAAATTAATGTTTAACAATATATCTAATACATAAAAATCAATGTTTCTTTGTTTGTTCGTATTTTATCCTCTGCCCTAGAGTTCGCAGGAAAGCTTTTTCAACTTATTGCTTCCACTTGCGCGAAGGTTATAGGCATGGTACAATGGGAATGTGCGTATGTCTGTCCTCAGTGACGCAAAATGGGGCGTAGTTGATTGTGATTTATGAGTTTATGATGGCTCGCCCCTGAACTGAAGCTCTATGAAATCTACAGCACCCTCAAGTATAAATCGAGTCTTCGCTATTGTGAAATATAGACCGGAATTATTACTTGAATGTTAAACGAACAAACAATAAGGCGAAATGTAAGCACCATTTAATTTAATTTTTTCAATGCTTAATATTACTTTTTTAATACTAGTTTTCTCAAACTTTCTCCTTGTTCATCCCAAGAAACTCCGCGATGTATAGCAAAGTTTCCATGATGTTACCTTTAAAAATCAAGGGCTTACAGATAAAAAACGACATTTCCATAAAATTTTCATTCTTAAAGACTCACAGTTTTTTCTTTAAATTACTTACCTCCAATACTTCGTTTCAAAATGAACTTGGCATTTTGCTACACGAATATCAGCATGTCGTGTGGTCGTCACATTGTAATAACTGGTTTTATTCTTTTCATCACATCTAAATGTTTCACTGGTCTCATTTTCAGGATATAGCCATTTTCCCGATTTAGAATTTTTCTACCGCCATTTAAAAATGTTTTTTTGGACAGCAAAAACAATAAAAGTACATTATATGGAAAGTGGATTGCAATATACATACGACGCTTTAATGAGCATGAATAATTGACGAAATTTGTACCATAAAATTCAATTTTCCATTTCAAATGAGTTGTAATACGTGTTAGGAATTAAGCATTTGCGCTCAGCTTTATGCAATTTGGCTCTATGATAACGAACATTTTCATTTTGATGTGAAATGCGTGGTTTGGCGGTGATTGCGATATTTAGACATTTTGTACAGTTGTAAATATACAAGAAGGAATGTGCCTCGAGTGAAAACTACTTATATTTTCTAAAACTGTTTATAATTTTATTCATAATGAGCTACTTTGAATAAAAGATTTCACTAAGAAAAAATCCGTCTTCAAAAATGTAGCTACAAAAAAATATTTAACTTCCACCAATTTCAAAATTGAAGTTTTCAAATTTTCTGATTTTTCAAATTTTAGATGACAAACTGATCTCTGCCATTTCAATGCATCTACACTTCGCCCTATTCGAGAAAATATTGAAAGAAAAAATTGAAGCCATTTTTTGAGGAAACTTCGAGAATGTCCTAGGAGTGTTTCAAATTCGAGGATTCGTGACATCGTCTAGACCAGGAGTGTCCAAATTCCAAGACCTCAGGGACCACAACTAAAACCTTCAGTATGGTCATTACTCGGGCGATCCCCACGTGACCCGTTTGCCCAGATGCTCTGAAACGAGTGGGGGGGGGAAGAAGCTATGTGTGATATCAGGCTCTACAATGCACAACGCAGTTGAACACTTCGGGATGATTTTGAATTTCCAAATTTACCAAAAAGTCCTTAAATCTAAACTTAATCAATTTTTCGTTCAAAGAGGGTGTTGAACCCGACAGGGAGCGTGCGCTAGAGCCACAATATTCTCGCCGGACATGGACAAAAGGTATTTAAAGATTTGTCTAACAACCTTTCAGGTCTGCAATAAATGGAATCGCGGGCCGACACTTAGACAACCCTGGTGTAGACTGATCTGGCAATATCCAATTTTGGAGAAAAGCCTTAGAATGGTTTAGGCGCTACAGCTGGTCACAGAACCTACGGACTGGATGTCTAAACCACAGGGGAAAATACTTTTTTCGTTATCATAGATTTCTAAACGATAGAACTTGATTATAAGAAGGAACACGAAAAAGTAAATGTACGGTGTATATTAACTTTTCGAAATAAAGGACTCACTAAACATTAAATAATTAGCAAATGTTTTAATAATTCGTACCACATAACGTTAATTGGAATACAAAATGAGTATTGTTTTTATGTAACATTACGGGATTTTCGTTTCGGCATTTTGAACACACTTCTTACGCGCGTACCAGCGAACTGAACCTGCGCTGAACTGCCGAACTAACATGGTAGTCCAGGGCAATTAGCCGAAGAGAAACGCGATTTACCTTGAGATCGCTTTGGCAAACGCATTCCCACGACTTACAATTTCCCTCAGTGAGGGCAGCAGGAGACAGTTACCTTCATAAGGAAGGTGGGAAATGGAGGTAGGAAGTGTATAAATCATTATTCAATTGTGCAAACGTCCAAAAGGACGTTATATTTTCCGCAGTAGTAATACTCTCCTTACCAATTAAATAATATTAATTTTTAGGAACATAATTGATAGTATGTATTGTACAGTTGTATTATAGACAAGTCAGAAAATAAGTTCGATAATTAGAAATAATGTTCGATATACACAAGAAACGTTTTTAAACGTTTTTAAACGGCACAGAAAAAATATTCGATTTATTGAGAATTTCGATTTATAAAAGATCGATATATCGAGCTTCGACTGTACTATATACCCCTTCATACAAGTAACACACAAATCGAGTGCCTTCTTTAGTGATCGCCCTAAGAGCATATTCAAAGCCAGCATTCTTCTTTTTTAATAAGGAAGGAACTAGGCCCTGTGAAGCAGTCAAGCTCGTTTTGTCGGAACAAACTTCAGGTGAGAGTGCACGGGAATCGCGCCCAGAACTCTTTGGTGAAAGGAAAGCGACTTTCGCTCTGAGCCCCGAGTTGGCTATCCTCCACACTACGTGTAGGAAGAACGCGTCCGATGGGCGACGGCCCAACCGGCCATTCCGCGGCGCCCGCCGGGGCAGCGAGCTCCAGGGGCCGTCAACGATCTCCCGCCCTCCCGTCCCTCCGGTCCCGCACGCGCCTCGTAACCTTTCACCTCCCCGACCGCGCCAGCGGAAGCCATCAACACGGCCCTCGCCTCGCCGCCTTATATTTGCAGCCTTTTGACACCGACACGCGGCCGCGCTCGTAACCCGCGTTCGAAGCGGACGGCAGGGCATCTGTTTATACAATATTACGCGGTACTTCCCGCCTTTTGACAGACTTCCCCAGTAGTTTTTTTGTAAAAGTATCTCAGTGTATCTGGCCGGGAGGTTCTAGGTTCAAGTTCGGACGTTAGCAGGATTTTCCACACTGGCTAGATCGAATTCACTCCTTGACTGGACGATAATTCTAGCGGCGGCTGCTCTGAGAGATGCTTTTCCGTGTTTTTTTCGATCAATACTAGATGACTGTTGGAGCAGTATCCTAACAAACCGACACGGACCGCGCGCGATCTTACCTTCCTCTTCTTGTCCTATCCTCCCCGGACCGCGCGCGATCTTACCTTCCTCTTCTTGCCCTATCCTCCCCCCTTACTTATACTAAAATGCACTACACTACTAAACATGCCGGTAGAACGGTCGGGAGCTGAGAGCTTGTGTTGGCCGGGGCGGTGCCCCGCTGGTGGGAGATAGCTGGTGGGGGAAAAGCCCGCTAGCCGTCGACAAGTCGGCGATGGAACTTGCCTTCCAGAGGGGTAGCTCACCGCCATCTACCGAGGAAAAGCATGCACTATACTTTCGGGACTAATGCCCTTGGTAGTTGACGCGCCCGGAATCACTAAGAATCAATCATTCAATATTGAGGAATCTCATCCCAATCCGCGGCGCGAAGGGATGATGCTTAGCGAATTTGTTAAGTTTCAGAAAATAATACACGTTCTCTGCTTAATTGTGGATGACTCACTCCAAAGCATGGCTTCCCTAATACAGCGCTCTCAATGCAGTGGTTCACGTGATATCTGCTTACACTACGCTAAGCCGATCGCGCACGAGCGGAGCATCTCCCTCCCCCACCTCGGTTGATTGCAGGAAGTGAAATGCTAGGGTCATTAGCCCAGTTGGAACAGAAAACTATTTATTCTGGGAGGTGGTGTTTTTCACCTGTCGGATTTTGAGAACCAGTGCCGACTACACGTCGGTTTGCAAGGTATTTCCATCCCCAAGCGTCTCACTCATTGGGGCATTAAGAGTACCACAGACGGGTCAATTTCTAAGCTACTAGACGGTCTCTCTAAAACTGATGAACTGTAGTAAATGTGTGTGTAGGGTGAGAGGATATGGCAAGTAAGAGGAAAGAAATATTTCGCGCAGATCATTACCCATTTATTAGGGTACAGCTCCTGCATTCGCCTGATATTTATGAGAGATTTCACAGGTTACTACCGATCGGAGCAGCCATATTGGAGGCACATAAACGCTGAGCCAGGGCATACCAAGTGAGTGACCCACATGAGAAGTGCAGTATAAGACGTTTTTTCTATTAACCTTCCATTAAGCTATCGACCTTTACAATTGGTGGAATAAATACCACAATATTTACCTTTTCAAATTCATAATTTTATCACAGAATATGCGTAAGTGAAGGATGAATATTACAGCCGATCAGTGGTAATCAATTTTCTACCACGGAACATAATTTACTTCTCCTTCTTAGAAAGTCAGTTCATCTAAATAAAATGAAGAAACATTCCTTTATCAAGTAGACAATGATGTATCGTTCAACTGCCGTATTCTCAAACTATCACTGGGCTTTTCATGCCATGTTTATATTCTGAATAACATTCAATTAACCATATTCATGTGGTGACATTATAGACAGTTTATGGTTTAACACACCCAGACATGATTCAAACCTACTATCAGATAACACACAGACGTGAAAAGTTATTAATTATGAATGACATATTGAGCTCATTAGAAACAAAGGTTCAATCATTTCTGTGACACGGAACTTAATAGGTATTAGTACTGTGACAACAAATGAATGTAAAAGATAACATCAATACAATGTGGTAACGATATGTCATTCATTTGAATCAAGATTGACATGAACGAATTGTTGGGCATTTATACATGTCCGAAGGTTCAAACATCTAATTGTAAACCGCTGTGCGCAAAGTCATTAAACATGTAACAGAATTCCAAGCAGTTCTGAAACAGAATTGGTTTTGCATTACAGTATACAGATCAAAAACTGTATTTCTATATTTTCACATTATGATTCCATCTTATGTCTATAAGCAATTGTTGTTATGGTTAATAAGCATGAGATGAAGTTACTGAGACGTATATGGGAGGGCAATTAATAGAAGAACTCATGTGGACGTAACAAAAGACAATTTAACTTCACGCATATGCTGTTAGTAAGATAAATTATCAATATTTTGTAAACAAAAATTTCTTAAAAAATTAATAAATGTTACATATCTTGAGATATTTTAATTTATTATTCTAAAATGAATGCGACACGCCCAAAGAATGCACAGTATACGAGTGTCTCTGAGTGGAATAAAAATAACTAATATTACAAACTGAAAACCATAATACTACTTCAGGAGGACAGTTATTTGAATTTTTTCCGGACAGTCGACGAATTATACTTTTGGACTCTGAATACTGTTAGACTAATTCTTGACCAACGGTTGTACATCGTTATGAATAAACAAATTGACGGACTCAGAGTTACTCGTTGGTCACACTGTTGCAGTTTGGAGATACAGTTCGTTTTTGTTTTATTTTTCCATGAACACATGCCAATTAATGAGGAGCCAAGATTCAGGAGTTCCCTTGCCATATTGCTAGATAATAGAAAATTAAAATTCTGAAGGGGAAGGTGATTGCTCGGAGAGAATCGTTGTGTGGTCATCTTAAAAAAGCTTCAAAATTGTGACTGCTATTTCCCACTGACCTCTGGCTGTTGCTCACAGTGCATTAACTGCTGCCAATGCAGTGTCTCCGACGGCAACGTACTAGAGTTAAAATTTCCAACGGTGGCGGGATTTTCAACACTATATTGAATAGGTAGGTCGAATTCCACCGCAGTCTGCAGGGAAACTCTAGCGGCCGGATATTCTGATCCCGATTGCTCTGAACGGTAGCTTTCCGTGGTTTCTCCGATCAACATCAGGCGAATGCCGGAGCAGAACCATTAGAAACGGGCCAAAGACCGTGCGCGATCTTTCCTTCTTCTTCCTTGTACTATCCTCATCTCTTACACACACTTGCACTACAATACCACACAAGTCGGGAGCCTAGAGCTTGGCCTGGTTGGGGAGGTGCTCCGGTAGTGGGAGATACCTGGATAAGGAGTACCCAGAAAGCCGACTTTAGGTCAGGGCCGGATCTCGGCAACCAACATCACCATCTCTCCTTATAAAAACATGCAGTACACTTATGATACTATGATATTTATGATTTTTATTATACTTATGACCGTAGCATTTGGCTCTTCCGGAAACACGAAATAATGTTTTCATATCTTAAGAACTGCTAAAAACCGGCAAATTATGGCCTATACGATTTTCATATACGATGAAATGGTTTTGCTAATTAGCAGGTCGAAGTTCAACTGTTAAATTGTGAACCGCAGCTCCGTTATTGGAGAGGTCATGGAGGGAAGAGTGATGAAGGAGCGACGGGTATGAGGCGGGTCAGAGCGGGGAGGAGAGGCAAGGGCAGAGGAAGGGCGGGGAGGGGGCACGGGGAGGGAGGTCAGGTGCGAACCGGGGTGAGGGAGAGAGGATGAGGTGAGGACGAAGAGGAGATGGTGTGGTGGGAAGGAGCGACGGGGAGAGAGAGGAGTGGTGAGGAGGGAGGGTAGTGACGAGGAGAGGGAAGGTGGGGAGGGGTGGCGGGTGGGAGGGGAGTGGCGGGAGGGTGGGGTGTGGCGGGAGGGAGGGGAGAGGACGGAGAGGAGATGGTGTGGAGGGAAGGAGCGACGGGGAGAGAGAGGAGTGGTGAGGAGGGAGGGTAGTGACGAGAAGAGTGAAGGTGGGGAGAGGTGGGGAAGGTGGGGAGGGGTGGGGAGGGATGGCGGGTGGGAGGGGAGTGGCGGGAGGGTGGGGTGTGGCGGGAGGGAGGGGAGAGGACGGAGAGGAGATGGTGTGGAGGGAAGGAGCGACGGGGAGAGAGAGGAGTGGTGAGGAGGGAGGGTAGTGACGAGGAGAGGGAAGGTGGGGAGGGGTGGGGAAGGTGGGGAGGGGTGAGGAGGGGTGGCGGGTGGGAGAAGAGTGGCGGGAGGGTGGGGTGTGGCGGGAGGGAGGGGTGTGGCGGGAGGGAAGTGGAGGGTGGGGAGGGGAGGGAGATGGGGGCGGGGAAGGGGAAGGGAGTGGAGGGGACATGAAGGGGGAGGGGCGGGGTGGGACGGCGGAGTGCTGCAGAGAAGCGCAGGGCCTGTGGACTTGCCAGTGGAACGACACCCGGGGGAGCATTAACAGGCCGCGCGGCACTACACGACACCCGATAGCTCCCGCTCCCTTCGCGTGGCACGCGCAGCCCACGCAGCACTTTTTAAGTTGGTTCAACTTTTAGTGGAAGGATGTGTCGCGGCAATCACCTTATTTACACTAGGGAAAGAGGATCCAAATCCTTAGACTACTCAGCAAACAGTAGGAGAATCTTAGAAAGTTCATTTTCTACACTAAAATGACGAATCTTGCAATCGTTTCGTCGCCGTTCGTCTCAAGACAACAGAAGGACAGAATTTTCTGTGGTTTATAACGATGATTTAAATAAGATATGTAGGCTAACTAAGAATTGAGTTGCGCATGATAAAAGCAATTTTAGTTGATTATCTTCGAAGGATTACTTTCAACCTGGGCTCAACCAAAGAATTTTAAGGGTTGGAGATGTAACCAATTTACTTTGACACATATCAGGAGAAAAATTTAAATAAATAATTTGGATCAGTTTTTAAGAAAAAATATTTAAATATTGCGTACATTTAACGCATCTTTACCGAGAGAGATAGCTAAGGTGCAACTGTCGTTGCAGTGCCTTTGAACGGGAAATCCTAGGCTCACGTTTCACAGTTGTAAAGATTTTCGAAATGAGCTTGGTCGCTGGGTCGAATTTTGTCGGTCTGGAGGTCTATTCTTGCCGTCGGCTGCTCTAATCCACAGTTTTCCGTGGTTTCTCCGATGAATACCAGGCGAAGGCAGGAGCTGTACCCTTATAAATGGGCCACGGACCGCACGCGATCTTTCCTTCCCATTCCTTGCCCTATCCTACCCCTTACTTACATATACATACACTTACATACACTACACTACCACACATGTCGGGAGACCAGTCTTGAGCTGATCCCGTCTGAGGCGATGCCCCGATGGTGGGAGATACCTAGTTAGCGAAAACTCCACTAGCCGACGGTAGGTTGGCGCCGAATATCCCCATTCAGCAGCGGAAAATCACTGTCACCCCGCAGCAAAGAATATGGAATACACGGTCGACAATAATGACATTGGCGTTGACACTGGTTTGCGGGATTTTTGCAAACCAAGTAACTTATTAACCCAAATCAGGTACCAGAGGGGCACCTTCACAGCCGGAACAAGCTTTAAGCTCCCTACTGACCTCGGGGTGTACGTGACCCCACGCGTTCACCCGAAACATTTTGTAATCTATTGTTTTGTATGATAATAGAATCGTGATTTAAAAGGTATACTATTTTTGAATTCTAGGAACGTCTCAATTCATATCACGAGGAGATCTGTGTGTTACTTGTTAAAAAGGGAGGTGGCTGTGTTTTTCCCTAGCTTAAACGTAGGAAGTAGCGCCAACCTACATTTCAGCCTACATTTTATGTTTCATGTATCTCTTTACCACACCGTCTGCAGCCCGTTTGTTAAGGTACTGCTCCGGCACTCGTCTGCTGTTGATCTGACTAACCACGGAAAACTACCTATGAGAGCAGTTGGCGGATATTCTCCCCAGATAGACAATGAATACCACCATCTGGCTAGTTTCGAGAATCCACCACCATCAGGGCTCTACCTTTGGGAACCCGATGAACTGATACTGCTTAATTCACTAGTCAACGGCTAATGTTATTAGTTCCGTAAGTGTAGTGCATGTTTTATTGCGGGAGACGGCGGTGATCTTCCCCGTTGGCTGTCGAGATCAGGCGCCAACCTACGTCGGCTTGCGGGGCTTTCCCCAACGAGGTGTTTCCTACTAGTGGCACACACTAGTGGGACACGCCTCAGTCGGGACAACCTCTGAGCTCCCGACTGTCTCCTGACTCCTGTGTTAGTGTAGTGCACACGAGTGTAAGTAAGAGGTAACTAAGGAGGGAAGATCGCGCGCGGTCCGTGGCCCGTTTGTTACGGTACTGCTCCAGCATTCGCCTGATACTGATTAGAGCAACCACGGGAAACTACCGATCAGAGCAGCCGGCCGCTAGAAGTCTCCTCCAGCCAATGGCTGAATTCGACCTAGCATATGTGGAAAATCCTGCCACTGTTCGGCTTGTGCCCCTAGGATCCCAGCACTGCAGTGACATCTGTTGAGGTTTCTTTCCCGGTGGTATTGCTTCAGTTTCCGTACACTGTTTCGAACGCGCTAATCACTAGAATGGAGATAGCACTTCGCCCTCCTAGCTGGATGCTGGATGAGCGCATGCTGGCGGCAGCCGAGCCGCAGCCGCACGGCCTGCGCGCCGAGCGAGCGCGTGCGCGTGCGCCCGCGAGTGCACGCCCGCCGCTGCCGCTGCCGCTGCCGCTGCGCCGCCAAGTGCCGGCGCTTCGGCCACGCGGGATCAATACACGCGCGCAGCCGCTCTCATTTGTTCGCGGGAGAAATCTCGGTCGCGCGACGAGCGGCTGGGCCGAGCACGACCGCGGCGGCTTTGGTGGTGGTGATGGCGGCCGGGATGGCAGGGTGAAGGGGGTGGCGGCAGAGTCAGTGACGATGGCGGCGGCGGCGGCGGCGGCGGCGGCGGCGGCGGCGGCGGCGGCGGCGGCGGCGGCGGCGGCGGCGGCGGCGGCGGCGGCGGCGGCGGCGGCGGCGGCGGTGGCGGTGGCGGTGGCGGTGGCGGTGGCGGTGGCGGTGGCAACTGCGGTGGCGGTAGACGTGATGCTTATAGCATGGGTGTGGAGACAGTTGGCACATGCTGGGTCACCCGGCCTTGGTGTGTGTGGTGGCTGAATGCTTCTTGGGAGCTGGACCGTCCGGCCGAAGGGTCTTGCGCTGATTCGCGTTATTTGCTGATTCTCATTGGAGTCAGCAAACGTGCATTTATTATTATATTACTGATGTGAGTTTCAGAAATGACATCGACTCATACGATAGCACGATAGGAATCACTAGTATTTGTTTAAAATTTTAATTTTATTATTTTTTCGTTTAGTAAATAATTATTAAAATTATAAATCTTGGCTTCTTCATTCGTTGTCCCTAAAGTGTACAATTCCAATACTTTCGCTTCGAATACTGTCGGGTCCAGATTTTGTCATTTTTTGTTCATTGTCATCCACATGAAACCTTAAACGAAAATTTTCACATGCGTACATTTTGCAAGTGTTTCCCTGTTTGTTATAGTGTTTTGAATTTAAACCAAACGTTTATCCCATTTGTCTCTTCCCCTTCTTGTTCATCAATTAGCAAAATGTAATTAATTGAGATAAAAAGCCGTCTTGTGACTGTAAAAACAATTTACTCAGTAGTTCGCGTGAATTGTTTTTCCAAATATTTGAAATCATCATTTGGGTTAAATGAAAATGCGATGGGTGAATTGCAGTTGAAATCATCGGTTGGAATTTGCTTTTGACGAAATTTACGTAATTAACATAGTTTTTGCACAAAGCGTTATTAGTTGCATCTCGTTTTTGCTAATTATCATTATAATCATCATGCATCACATAAATTTAAATCTTCTCGTGGTATTATTTATGGAAAAGACGAAACGTAACAATCTGCGAGGACTTCGTAGTGCCCATTGAGGGGATATTGTTCTTGCGACGATACTAACCAATGCGATGTAATTCTTTTTTGTTCTTCTGGGATTGGTTGTAGGTGACGATGGTTGCTGTGTCTGCCTGGACAGCATTCGCAATAATACAGCAGAAATGGTTTTTATTTAAGCCTGGTGCAAGGAGCGCAACTCCCCCGCCAAGCTCCGCCCCCCCGCCCCCCTCCCCCGCCCTCCGCCTGCTGGGGTCGACCCCCACCTGTTGATGGACTGCCAGCGGAGCTCGCGCGCAGCCCCGTTCCGCTCCGCTCCGCCCCTCACTTCCACCGCACGCAAAGTGGCTGCGGCCGCAACAAGATTTCAGGTTATGAGCACCGCTCGTATTACGGAATGTTTACCTCGCAAATTCGCTATCTCCCCGATAACTGACGCGCGCTATCAAGATTGGCAGGATGGTAGATAAGCTGTTTATATGAGACTATCACCAATATGACTATTGGTGTAATGGAAGAGCTTTGGAATATAATTAAAAGTTATGACAAGTACAGCGAGAAACAGAAAATTGCAGAAGTGTAACCCAGACACTGGTAAAAGAGAACGGTTTAGAAACAATACGATGACCTCTAAAAGTGATAAGAGTTTTTACAGTTAAAATATTAAGATACGACATTGTCAGTAAGACAATTATGACTAATTCAGTGACAAGTGAAATTGAACGGTTTGTATACTGAATATGCAAACATGTGATCAGGGTTTTTCAACAGGGTTTTCTCCAACCAGGTATCTCCCAACAGCGCGGCTCCGCCAGGGCCAGGACAGGCTCTAAGTTCCCGACCAGTCTCCCACCATGTGTGGTAATGAATTGTATGCAAGTGTAAGGGTAAGTGTGGGTTAGTAAAGGGTAAGGATAGGAAAAGGAAAATGAAGGAAAAATCGCGCGGGATCTCTGGCCCTTTTGTTAGGTTAGTGCTCTAGTATTCGCCTGAGCAGAAAGAAATCGCAGAAACCACGGTTAAATACCAATCAGAGCTGCCGTTCACTAGACATCTCCATCAGACAGCGACTGAATCATACCCCATCCGGGATTCGAACCCCATGTTCTTCAGATGAGAGGCACTGCAGTGATTTCAGTTCATGACCTGAGCCATCTCTGCTGTTTCTGGTTAGAAATTTCATATAACTATGTTACACATATGATATTTAGATCTCAGTTCCTCACATCACCTTCTAACGCAGTAACGCAGATTTCGTTTCCCTTTTGAACATCTGCCTGCGCGAATTATCCAATCAGGGACAAATGTCATATGACTTCCGTATAAAGAAATTCGACACATTCTTTGGCAAAAAGTCGTCGTTTCTATCTCTTTATATTCCGTGAAAGTTTGTAACTTTCTTCTAAGATACTCACTACGTTAAAACGTACCATGGTTTTGAAACGTAACGACTCATATTCCTAAACCACTTTCTGAACACGTTGCATTAGTATGGATCTGAGTGGTGCCGCATCTATAAATGTTTCTTCTCACTTTCTCTCTCTCTCTCCCTCCCTCTTTCCTTCCATCCTTGCTTCCCCTCCGTGAAGCACAGGCTGCTTTCTTTTCCTTTTCATTTGTTTCATTTTGAACCGAATGCCCTCAGTAGCCCAGTACGATACTTTGAGGTACATTAAATTATATTAACATTGTTTGGGAAACATGATTGACAGGTGAGTACATTGAGTACACAGACACGCTAAGTAGATTCAATATGTTTATGCATTAACACGTGGAGTAATGATGATCAGCGAGGGTCGAAGAACTGTCGAGGTAGTTTCCGCTTTAGTCTATTGTGGAGAGGAATTTGTTTTACGGCTTTTGAAATGTACGCCCCAGGGAATCTGGCGAATTTTAGGATCGAAACGAGAGGATATGAGGAGGATATGGACGGAGATCGGGGTAATGCAGTGTTCGCTATGTAACTGGGAGTTGGGCACACAACAGAGTGCTTTTGTAACGGTTCGGAGGAATTTATTTTTGGAAAATCTGCATTTTTGGATATTTTATTCACTGACCGAGACCCACGGAGGAGAAACAAAGGATACGATTGGATAGGTCATTGAGTCGTGCAGGCGAGTAGCAACAATGTCGCAGGGGTGATGACTTTTATTTTTTCGCTAAGGAGTAGAGACAAAGTTATGTAATGCAGCGCGAAAAAAGGGCGAATATTTGGCAAAAAAACGTATTACAGAGCCCTGGTAACGAAAATATGGATAAAACCCGTTGCTAAATTAAAAAAAAATCCTCTCCGTCCGTCTGTGAACAACGCCTGCAGCCCTTCTGCCGTGTTTCTCCACAATCGATATTCCTCAATCGATCTGGGTGAAGTCGTGGTCTCATGAATTTGAGACCGATATTTAAATTTAGGGGGCTACTTTACATGAAACCCCTAGGTCATTTTCCCATTTTCCGAAAACATTGCTACACCATTTTGATTAAGACTGGTAGCTGGATAGTGTGAAAGTCGTTCAAAAGAATTGTGCAGGTCTCATGTTTGTTGAAAACCCGAAATTTTTCAAAAATTGCAGAAGTTCAAAATATCTTCGGAGTCTGCCGACAACTAAAATATTGAAGAAAGAGGCTTTTTTTCCTTAATGAAAACCGTTTTTTAAAGATAGATTTTTAAATAAGGTCATGAAGAATTTTTCTAATATTTGAGTACGTTTCGCGTAAAACGTTTCGCTTCACGTAGTCACGTTTTTGAGTAATTTTGCGTGAAAATACGGGCGGCAAAGTGCTGTTTTAACACCACTAGTCAGAGTACGGGTCACAAGCTGCTGCTCAGTGTGCCACTGAGTAACTTGGCAGACGGGGCCATCGTGGAGCCACACCGCCGCCGCAGGCGTGGCGGCGGGCGGGCGGGCGGGCGTTTGGGGAGAGGCGGGGGGGGGGGGGGCACAGCAAATAAGCAATCCGCGCACCATCCATCACCGGCGCGCCACCCGCCACCTGCTGTCGCCTCGACGCCCCTCCGCCCCCCCCCCCCGGGAGTTGATTAGCCCGTGCGGGACGCCCCCGGCCCGCGCCGCACGGGCTGCTCGGCCGCTGGCGCGCTGTCCTGCAGCGGGGACACAGGCGCCGAACAACGGACAGCGGTTGCAGAGGCGAGGGAAACGAAGATCAACGCCAGCCAACCATTTGCTAGGTATTGAGGTAAATAAACGTGCACTAAGCTGCATAGCAACGATTTAAAGCAATATACTTTTTTAATGTGTATTTCCTGTTCAATAATATACAATTTTTCAGGTTATGGAAGAAATTATAACAACTTTCTGGAAATGCTACAATTACTATCATAATAATTGGTAATTATGAATGATTTTGTTTTAATAATATAGGGAACAAAATTAGATTTTCATATTTAGTAATTTTTTTATTATAAATTTAGAGTTTTAAGAGATATACAAGGAATATGCTAACGTCTGTTATGTTCTTATTCATGTTATATTGTGTTTGGCCTTTCTTTTTTAAAAAGCGCAGTTTCGTACTTTGGCAAACAATTTATTTGAATTCATTTTCGACGTTTTTACCCTCGATGTGATATTTTTTTCTAAACTTTCACCTGAATTCAGGAATGTTTAAGTGTCAGTTTAAATCAATGATATAAATCATCGAAACCCTAAGCACATTACCACACGTAAAATTTCAATTCGTCGTACTCAAAATTGCACCAACACCACTTAAGTTACAGTGGTTACGACCATACCACGATCAATAATGTCGGTTGCAAATTCTTCAACGTGAATTAATCTATAAAAAAAGAAAATTTATATATCAAGAGCGAATTCACATAGGAAAAACTGGTAGCCAGTAGCTTTCAATGGGTATACTTTAACATTTACGTCACCTGAAATTCTCTTTCAACAGAATTACTTAAGATTCCCGGAATGCAAACCATCCAATAACGAACCGGATATGACGTTGCACATGATACGCCACGCCCAGTGACGACAGGAGTGGCACGCTGAACGAAGCGGACGGGCGCTGGTGAGCTGCAAGTGTAAACCGTCATGCTGTCGCGTGGCGAACGGTTAACTCCTCTACACAAGCACAGACAACCCGCCGATTCGGTCCTACAATAGGGAAACAAACTGTCATCTGATGAACTTTCTTTAGGCCCTCACCATTGAAATTTTCTGCTTTTGTGCCGAAGGAAATGAACTATAAAGCGAACAGAGTTAGAAATCTGCATTTCCCAGACCACCCTCCAGAGGAGACTCATTATTTTCATTAATCCCTCGAGAAGCGATCTTTTCAAACTCTGTCGTCTGGTCGTTGCAAACTAAAAGACAACAAATCCATTGGACTGACTACATTCAGTATCCTGCAAGACGAGGAACAAACGCGCAAAAAGCGCGGGGTAATTAAACGAGATGCATTTCCAACGAGGCGTAAAACTCGATTAGAGCACCGGCTGTGTAAATGAATTAGTAATTTACAACGTTCTAATTTTAATATCGCGGCTTAATCGAAGCGAATGCACTTGATTGTGATTAATACTTGGGAAAGCGCAGCGCGGCCGCCGCGTGATGGCATCACGCCCACGCGCGCCGCGCCGCCACGTAATTCGGCAGCAACCAGCCGCGCCGCCGGCGACGGGCCGCGCCGCCAAAACTCGAAATCCCCGGCGAGGGGGCGAACCACGTGTGTTGCAAGGGCCTCGAAGTTTGTGTAGGGGAAGATCTCAATGGGACAAGTTCCCAATATTTTAAATTTTCTGATATAGCTAATTATTTAAATAATTTACTTAATGTCTAGAATTATTCATATAATTCTTTTAATGTCTCGAATTATTTATAAAATTCTCTCAATGTCTCGAATTAATCATATAATTCTCTTAATAACTCGAATTATTAATATATTTTTCTTCATATCTTCAATTATTAATATAAATATCAGAATATCGCGAATTACACGTGATCAAAAGTATCTATCACGTCCAAAATGGTGTTATGGGGCGGTTGTGTTTTTCATGGAGGGGGCTTGCACCCCTTGTTGTTTTGTGTTGCACTATCACGGCACACAGACCTATGTTTACGTTTTAAACACCCTATTTCTTCCCACTGTTGAAGACCAATTCGGGGATGGCGATTGCATCTTTCAACACAATCGAGCACCTGTTCATACTGCATAGCTTATGGCGGAATGGTAGCCCGACAATAACATCCCTGTAATGGGCTGGCCTGCACCTGACCTGACTTGAATACTGTCGAACACCTTTGGGATGTTTTGCAACGCCGACTTCGTGCCAGGTCTCTCCAACCTACATTGATACCTCTCCTCAGTGCAGCACTCCGTGAAGAATGGGCTGCCACTCCCCAAGAAACCTCCCAACACCTGATTGAAAGTATGCCTGCGAGAGTGGAAGCTGTCATTAAGGCTAAGGGTCGGCCAACACACTATTGAATTCCAGCATTAACAATGGAGGGCGCCACGAACTGGTAAGCCATTTTCAGCCACCTGTACGGTTACCTCAAAAAGATAAAGTAGTAAATAATAATTCTATCGTACTTCTTTCTCATTTTGATTTAAAATATCGACATTCTATAGTACCACAAAGTATAGCAGCGGACAAATGGAAACCAATGTTATACTATCCTGTCCAAATAGGGACGTAAAGAATAAGGACGTCCAACTAGTGAAAGTAATAGAAGTCACTGCCATACGTCCACTGTATTTGCAATATCTATCATTTTATTTTACATAATAGGAGGGAATGCATATCGTAGTATAAAGATAAAAATCGTAATAAGTGATGAATTGAAAAAAATAAAGAAACAAAATTAAAACAAGCATAAAACTTATTCATGTTGTGTAAGTTAAGATATATTCTACTACTTAAGTATTGTAAATTAAATTATTACATTTGTTTATATGTTGCTGTAGAGTTTAGGTATACGTCAAATGTTATTTTTAATCATAAATAATACATATAATACATAATAGTTTAGTTATTTAAAATATACATAGATATTTTAATTAATAGTGTATATATATATATATATATATATATATATATATATATATATATATATATATAATATTTTGCCATGACCTAAATTACAATAGTGAGGCAAACCTTAGTGTATCAATTAGTAACTGATTAGTTTTAAATGATGTCACCATTATTGGATTGCATTTGTAAATGCTACACTCTATTTGAACACATCTGAGATTGAGTGGTGTGCCCCACTAACTAATTTGCAATAGGTCAATCCTGACAAAAATTACAATAAATAATAATAATAATAATAATAATAATAATAATAATAATAATAATAATAATAATAATAATAATAATAATAATAATGTTAATAATAAGTGAATGTCTATGTTTTTGTGTGTGTATATTTCACCATTTTATCATCATGTTCATCATCATTTTACTCTATCCCGCAGGGCTTACTACCTTGAGGTGGAAAATGGAATTAGTATGAAATGCCGATCCCTCAAGTAGACAAGTAACATGAACCTACCACGATAATCAAGACTAAGCCCCAGTGGGATGCACGTATCGTGTGGCCACATCATGGCCGATTCGCGAAACAAAATTAATGATATTATTATTATTATTATTATTATTATTATTATTATTATTATTATTATTATTATTATTATTATTATCATTATTACGAAAATGTCAGCGCAATATGTATTATACAATACAAGAATTTCTCTCAGAAACAGTCAAGAACGGCGATAGTAGTTTTATACTTCATTCTGTTCTCAAGCTGTATAGATTTGCCTGAAAGTCGTATCACATCTAGGGTCTTAACAACATTCCCACAATGATTTACCTCGTGTTTTCCAAACTAAGCAGACGATACTGACATGAGAATAACTGATAAGAAGAATACAAAACATTAATTTCGATAAACCCTTGTAAGCGAAAGAAATTCCAAGAATTGTTTCCAAACCAAAAGAACTTCCGGATACAGTTATTAAGACGAGTAGTTGCTACTATAATCCTACGATTTAATTGTTTCCTACAGATATCCCTCAGATACACGAATCGAAATTTGAAATGAAACATCTGTCCTTCCGAGAATGAATCCAACTTGTTGGTAGATCTATCCTAGAACATATTTCCGTTTTATTGCAACACAAGGTAAATCCAACATAAAGCTCTGTCCAAGAGAGTTCAATTTATTCCATTCTCTTTGAAGTAAAATACGAATAAATACACATCTACAGGTAGATAAACGAGTGAAACAAATACTATTCAAATATTGTGGTATGTGTTGAATGAATCGCGGTAGAACTTTGGGAAAATATGAAATCAAAAAGCTCAACATTATACTCGTATTGTTCACCAATTTTCACGGCATTATTATGGATCAAAAAACAAGCGCAATCACAATGTTCACAGAATCGTCAGTTTAACAAGTTATCTAAGAGTGTATGTATGTATGACAGTATGTGTATGTATGACACATGCAAATGAACATTTATACACAAAATGAAAATGGGTACAATTATCTCGCAGTGATTTAAGAGAAAAAAAGAAATATACAGGCTTGGGGTAACAAATTATAAGATAACCGTGTGTCATTTCATTTAATTGTATTTAAAAATACAATGCCGCCCGTGAAAAAGAATAAAACGGGGTTTTGCTCTCTGATTTTTATCAATTTGTGTGTTTGAAAAACATCCCTCGAGTGAAACATTCCCTTTCCTGGCAGGTGCAAAACAGTAGTTCCCCCTTCCAACCAGTGGTGTGTGAAGGACGACAGGATGGCCACAAGGTCATAGCGATGAAGAACGATGATGAAGATAGATGAAAGATTAAGAATGGAATGATTTTTCATATGGACCCGTGGGTGATATAAGTAGCCAACCACATCATATCAGCGGTCCATAAGCCAAGTGACACATCTAAAAACTATTTTTTTAGCTAAGTGAATAGCTAAGTGAATAGAAAATAGTGTATCTACTAATGACCCACAGTAGAAAATATGCCGGTGATGAAAACTATACAAAATTGTTTACCAAAAAGTAGCACGTACACACTGCACACGAACAATAAATATAATACTCTCATATAACACCAATAAATTAAATAATTTAACAAAAGCACTGTTCACGGATACTGCAATAACATAGTGCAAGTATGTAGAGTACATCAGTTCTTTACAAAAAAGGCGAGAAAGTAACAATAATATAAAAAAATATTGTTCAATAATGCGTGTGAGTAGTAAATATTTAATGGCGGACTCCCACTTCCTTAAGGTCTTCCTTCAGTGACACTGAGTATGAGAATTCAGTTGGTATGAATGTACAATAAATAGTAACATAATAAAAAAGTATTTTCAGTCAAAATCGGAACTGTTTCATTGTTTTCGTATTTCTACAAAGTTTCTGGATATCCGACGAAACCATAGACCTCTCACGTGGCCGGAAGCTGCTTAGTTTACTTTCGATTCGACACGCATTGGAAATTAGTAACATAGATACTAGAAAATATTTCATTAAGATAAATTACATCTCAGATGACGTAGACTAAAACTTTGTCTTTGTCGCCAAATAAACGGCTCTGTTTACGCTAAAACCGTTTCCCTACAAAATACCAATTTTTGAGATTGTCACTTTTGTGCACCGACATGACGAAAGTAGCCATGCAGTATAGCTCTGAAGAAGGCCACAGCAAGAGGGCAGAAACATCAGTACAATTGACCGAGACGCGGCTCATCCCGGATAGCCAAGAATGCTTAGCCATGCCTTAATTTATTGAATGATGTACTTGGTCCCGGCACGTCAACTGGTATGGTATTATTCTCGTTAGTATAGTATCCTGAAGTGCCGGAGTTTCTTGCCCGCTCGTCGGTAATATCCGATGCCAAGCTACACTCCTCGCGGATGTTTCCCCTACAGTTATCTCCCCCCACCAGACCACCACTCCGGCCAGAATTAACTCGAAGCTACCCTCTGGTGTCCCGACAGTGAAATTCACGTAATGCATAGTAGTAAAATTTTTGAAAATGTATGTATGTATTAATAAGGGGAGATGGTACAAGGAAGAGGAAAGGAAATATCGCGCGCGGTCCGGGGCTCGTTTGTTATCATTTCTACTCCGGCATCATCTGGTATTAATCGAGAATCTACCGATCAGAGTAGCGGGCCGCTAGGATTCTCTTCCTCACAGCGAGTTGAAAATCCGACATCGCGGTGTCACCAAAATTACGGTCTCCCGGACAGTGTTTGCTGCAAAGATAATGGCAATTTTGGATCCGAGCTAACTCAACCGAGCCATGCCTTACGCGAATCTCTATTATTTGGTGTGTATATTTCCTGCTAGTATATCTGAACGGTCCACAAAACCACTTTGTCCCCGAGAGCAGCCATTGCACGTTATTTTCACAAAACCTTTGTAGTACATCATTTTAGCATCACAATAGCTGATCTAACAAAAAATCCACGCGACTCCCAAATATGATCATGCGTCTGGGTTGACTGGCAGACTTGATTTAGTGTTAAGGGACAAGAGCAACTACAATATGTATTAGTTCCGAAAGAATAGTGCATGTCGCACATGGACTGTTCATAGCGGTGTGGGCAGAGGTGGAGGCGAATGAAGGGAGAGAGATCCATCGCAGCTGCGCGTAGTGAGCGCGAGGGCCACCCCGTGGATTTCAGAAACCGTAATGCACTTGCCCGGCGACGCAACGGCGGCGCCTGCAATTCTCAATAGCGCTTGTTACGCGCGGAGTGAAAAATTCAGAGGTCGCTCGGAGCGGCGGCGCGGCCTCCGCGGAACAACGGCGCGACGCGGGTCGAAAGGGATGCCAATGAACGGGTGGGCAAAGGGGAGGAATAAGGGCTGGGTTATGAGAACGAGGAGTAGAGCAGTGAGCGGGATTACGGAGAAGGGATGTTGGCGAGGGGTGAAGAGATGAGGGTAAGGAAATAAAGGGAGGAATCATTGCAAGGGCGATGAGGAGAGGGGATGACGTGGAGACGGATGATGGGGAATAGGAAGAATAAAGAAGGGATTCATAGGGATGGAGGGATTAAAATAGGGCAATTATTAGGTAATGAGGGGCTAAAGATGAAAGCCGATGACAGTTAGATAAGGAAGAAGTGTTACATTACGATGGGGACGACAGTTAGATGGGAGGCGAATGGTAAGTAGGAGGAGATGAAGGGGTTGAAACGCGAGTGAAGGAATAATAAAGGGAGGGATGATGAAATGAGCGGGAAGAGATGAAGGGGATGGAAATGAGTGGGGGATGAGGGATGGCGATGAGAAAGGAGAATGACTGTGAGCGGCATGAGGGGGAAGGGATGTTGGGAAGGGGGTGTTGAATGGAAGAGGATGAAGAGGCGAGGAGGAGGAGGAAATGAAGGGAGAGGGGTTGGGAAGGGGGATGGAGGGGCTGGAGTGAGGGGGGAGGGGCGCCGTTTCCAGGGATTAACTGTCCGGCGCAAGAGAGATTCGCGCGAGTTTATTCCTTTTAAATTACGCAGCATAAGAGAGGGAGAGGACGAGACGAGCCGGGAGGCCGGGCCGGCGCCAGCGCTGCCCTGGAGGCCTCCGAGTTAAAGAATGCTCGCTGCAAGACGAACACTTTTTTCCGACAGCTGCTGCAATATAACCGAGTAACTTCTACCTGACATATAGGTGTTGTGGTGGGTTATCTTTGGCATTTCTAATGAAATAATTATATGCGTCGTCATTGCCAACAATATTGTTGGCAATGACGACGCATATAATTATTTCATGTTACCTGGCAACTGCCTGCGCCCTCTTAGGTAGTTGCAAGCCCTCGTCTTTACCTTTCTCGCTAAATGCAACGTTCGAGTTCCGCCTTTGGTAGATTTTCAACATCAAGTAAGAAACTATATTCTCAAGAGTCCAATGCCTGATTTTATAAGGACCGGTGCTTGAATACGTAGTTCTCTGGGTTGCCTTCCTATCAATTCCGGGCGAATGCCAAAGTAACAATGACTCTTCCTGTTCAAGTCCTTGCGCTGAGCGATCGTGCTCGCTGAAGGTCATAAGCGGGAAATTATCACACACGGTCATCCTAACACGGTAACAACCCACCTGATGAAATGGTACTGCAACAGCGCGTTATTTGCGGCGGCTAAGCAATATTATAGTAATCTAATAACCTGCATAAGTGCATCCACCAGAATTTTTCTTTGCGCTGGGATTCGATCTTAGGTCCTTAAAGATAACACCTCAGCCACGTGACTCCTACTCCAGCAGCCCCACAGTTCCGCTCTACCACACCAGCAGACACACAGTATGAATATCTTCATTGGAAGAACATATATTTTTCAGGCAATGGCAATAAAGTATAGTTCGTTCCTTGCTTCTTCGAGAAAATAGGATGGGTTATTATTAGCATCAGAATACAAGAGGAACCAAAATGAAAGTGGTAATTGCAACAAACATTACAAGCATTATTTGCCTTTCTGTGTAAAGGAAATTCTACGTTTAAGATACACAGTAAATCACACATTTACACAGTAAACTATGTAATACTCTAAATCGGCTACGCCATCACGCCTTGCTCGTTTTCGAAAACCAGACTCGCTAGAAGCTTCATAACATCATCCCACTCAATTAATAAAAATCCGCAAACCACACCCTTCCTTCTAGACGATTAAAGCTTCAATTATCTTCATAACATCCGATGCAAAAATTACTCCAAGTAAACTAGCGTGTTACCAGCAAGTTCATCAACTAATATGATCATTTAATAATGTCAGCAACATTCACTACTAGTTACTTCCACGCATGTTCAACGGTGAGGCACTCTAATCAAGTACATTTGCAAGCACAAAACCGCTGGAAACACCAAAGCAAGAGAACGAATGCATAATCGCACACGCAAACAAAAGAAGAAAAAAAACATCCACAAATAAGCGAGCACCGCTCATGCGTGTATATACACGCTCACATTACGCAAACTTACATCCACAAACTTGTTGCACGCGTCAGTCAAATCTGTGCAGGAGACTATTCGAAAGTACGCAGAGGTGCATTAGTAAAAATAGCGCCAGTCAGCGTCGAAATGGAAAATAAATATACCGTTCAGGTCAACAGACAGCTTGGGGGTTATGTAAGTGCACGTTCCATTTTCTACAGTATTCATTATTTTATATACGAAGTCCAGCATGTATTTTCACTTTTACTTACCACTCAAAAAAATATATTAAATATGAAAAATGCTGAGTAATTATGACGGTAATAGCATAAGATGAAATAGTAAATGTAGTTCGCTTCTAGATCATAACATAAAAACTTATATCATTTGCGATGCAGTATTTAGAACTAGTATTTTTTTGACTAAGATTTCAAAACGATATTTTGTAATTGTTGTTTTTACATGTTATTCTGCTTATAGCATTAAGTGCTTTTTGTAAAGAGTTCCTTTAGTACATGCTATTCTTACATATCACACGTTTGAAACTTATCATAGAGGTACAAAAATAAGGATTGTAAGTATAATTAACTAATACCTTGATGTCAATTCTTTTGGGTTCCAGACAGTTTTTACGAATACTTCGGAATACTGGTATCTGGCATTTCTAAATATATCGAAAATGATTGTCCACATTTTTCGTATTTTAGTTTTAATTAAGCGTAAAAATCCTTCCGCGGTTCGGCAGTCACAAATTTCCGCCGAGTTCTGTTCATTTAACACGGGGCTAAAGGCCTCCCGTAATTTGAACGTGGCACACGATCAAAAGCCCGTGCCGCAGAACGGGTCACGCGTGACTCACCACGCAAAGCAAAAAACCCACCTGCCAGTGCCCCTCCCTGGACGTGAGTCACGGCCCCGGGCGGGCATCGAACAGGGGGCCCGCGCGCGCTATTCCTGCACATGACGCGCGTCGTGTGGCTTTGCCACGCCCACCAACGGCCCCGCCCGCAGCCCTGGTTGGGATCGTTGCGATTAGGAATTTCTATGAGCTGGATGCTGCAGCGAGGAGGAAGCAACTACGTGTCATGCGTAAGTGGTTATTGAATCTAGAGGCGACAAATACTTCGGGTGCAATGTGCCGCATTAGTGCCGCAAATACAAGCAATCTCGCGGAGAAGACCGTATTTCTCCCCGCAGTGAGATCGGGGATTGTGGAGGTATCCCTTCCCAGGTATCTCCGCCAGCGAAGCACCGCCCAGTCGGGAAAAGCTCTAAGACTGATTACTAGACATTCCGGGTGCGTCAACTGGTAAGGACATTAGTTTTGTAAATGTAGTGTATGTTTTTGCTCGGTAGGTGGCGGTGATCACACTCCGTTGGATCCGCCGCCGACCTACCGTTCGCAAGCGGGGTTTTCCCCAAGCAGCATCTCGCACCAACGGAACACCGCCGCAGTCGGGAGAAGCTCTAAGCTTCCAACCAAGGGGCGAGGATAGGGCAAGGAAGAGGAAGGAATCATCGCGTGCGGTCTGTGACCCGTTTGTTTGGGTACTGCTCCGGAATTCGCCTGGAACTGTGAGAGAAACCACGAAAAGCTACCGATCGAGTAGCCGGTCGCTAGAATTCTCCTCTGAACAGTGACAGAACTCGATCTCGCTATCTGGCTAGTGTCGAAATACAAGCTCTAAGCTCCTGACTGGTCTGCAGACATAGATGATAGTGGTGTGCATGTAAGTGCGCCAGGGAGAGCTGAGGACGAAGATGAGGAATAACCTCAATCTTTTTGTCATCATTAAATGAATATTTTTCTAAAAAAAAAATTCAAAGGTTACTTTTCCCTTGAATTCGTTCAAAATCTTCCTTCCGAATCTTTTGGAAACTAAGCACGTTGGCTCATACCAGCAACCTGTTGCATCCCTGGCCGACTGCCGTTCGCTTTACAGTCATTACGTCGAACCTTAATTCAAATACTTAATTCAAATTCAGTATACAAGACGTACATTTGTCACTACAGTACCAATCTTAAAAAACAAATTTTATTTTTTCCTCAACAAAAATTGCAGTTGTAGTACACGAAATCAATGCTCCTTGTTCTTTGCATTACATGATGTTAACGTTCATTACAAAAACAGTATTTTTAAACGAATTTTGAACTGCGCAGACTATTTCTTTATTGTTGATAACCTAGATTACAAAAGAAAGAAAAATATAATTTTCAAGAAAACTATACTATATATTTAGATAAGTGAATGTGATGGTACATAATTAATTTCATGGGACACATGATTTTCACATGCACAGATCAAAAGGTCATCTTCGCAGATTCATGTAGCGAGATCTGTGCCGAATGTACACAGAAGCAAAACGAACAGTCAGCTAGCACACGCTTCACATGAAATCCCCCAAACAATCTGAGCGAGCATGCATTCATATGCATACGCACGTGTAATTTTAATAACTGCTCGGTCGCTTTAATAATTGCTAGGTCATTAAAAATAAAATTAAATTAAATCAACTGAATGGAGTATTTTATTTATCATAACTTTAAAATGAAAACATTTCGTAATTGCTTAAACTAAGAAGTACTAACTTCCATTTTATAAAAGAGAAACGTTTCCCAGATGCTGCTAGAAAAAATAAATGTGGAATGGGAGTCAAGAATACCGATAAAACTTACGGTATCGTTTTGAGACAGAGTTTGCGCATGCACAGATGCTTGAAAGTGGGTTAATATTAGGTTTGCCAACCGTCCTCCATTCATGTCAATTGTCCTTTCGTCCTCCTTTGTGTTTTAAATGTCCTTCTTTTAGTAAATGCTTAACATTTGTTTTATTTTACCACGTTACTACAATCTGCTACGTTGTATCGTTTATTGTTTAATTTAGATTAGGAAATATGAAAATCCTTTTTCTGAACGTTAACACACGCACATGAAACATGCATGCATGCATGATAGTGTCTGTCAGGCGACTAAAATAAAAAAGAGTCACCCATCTTCATTTTGTGAACGATTTTTTCACTAGAACTGCAAATGGAGAGAAGAAAGAAATAGAGCAGATGTGAGTCCAATATTTATAAAAAGAACTGTGTTGGTGCCAGCCTTTTTTTTCTTATCCAGTGTCTTTCCTTTTACATGGACATTGTTGGTAACCGTAGTTCTTACCGTGATTTAGTGTGCAAAAACTCCCATTCTCAGCAAAGGAAAACTGGCAAATTTCACAGTTTATGTTCACTATCTGATTCGCTCATTCAAATACACTTATTGATCTTCAAACTTGAAAAACTCGTTTCCTGCCCCTCGCTGACTTTAACCACGCCCCCCCACGCTTCCCCCCGCCAGACGACGAAACAACCTGTTTCGATAGATGGATTGGGACTCGTTCACAAAAACGAAGTAATGAAGAAATTAGAGATAGGCATCCATTCTAATAATTTGATAACATTACCAATATTTAGTGTACATTCTATGAAACGGGTTTAATAAAAGCATGTGATAACACATATATGGGCCCACTATCTCTTATTTAAAGAAAAAAATCACAAAATACCGGCTGAGTTCTCTCAGTGCCAGCATTATCACGGCCCCTGCAACGACTCCTAGCAGGATGTTCGCTAAGTTCCTGACGGCGGCAGATTTTCCACCCAAGCTACATATACTTATGTAGGCTTAAGTAGCTAAATGTGAATATTATGTTTCTGCACAAGTATGCGGCCACGTATAAGACCAGTTGGGAGCGCTTAGAGCTGGTCCCGGTTGGGGTGGTGTGACGCTGGTGGGAGACACAAGGCTGGGTAAAATCCCCGCAAGCTAACTTAGGTCGGTAAACGGTCTCGCCAGCCAGTGGGGGAGCATCATTCTGCGATAAAAACACATACCCTACATACGGGACAAATGACTTTAGCAGTTGACCCGCCGGGAATAACCAATCACAATGCGCAATTCACTTGCACATGGAGCGCACGGGGCGTGTAGCAGCATTCTCCACCTCGCCCGCGCCGCCCGCGCCGCCCGCGCCGCCCGCGCCGCCCGCGCCGCCCGCGCCGCCCGCGCCGCCCGCGCCGCCCGCGCCCCTCCGCCCGCGCGCCGCGCCGCTGCCCGCGTTTTGGCGCGTGCTAATTTTAGCGTCGCGGCGCCCTTGACTGCGGGCGGCGCCGTCTGCGCGGCTCCCGTGGGTGGAATCACCCCTCCCCTCCTCTCCCGGGAGACAGGGAGGGGTGGGGTGGGGTGGGGTGGGGTGGGGTCGGCCGCACGCGTCCGCGCCGCGGAAGTCGCCCCCGGAAGGGCGTGCCCGCTTCGCATGAACGCGCCCACTCCTGGTCGGCGCACAGTCGCCCTCGCCCACCACCCACGCGGCCGTGAAACCCGTAGGAGGGCGATTCCATCGTTGCGAGCGTCAGTCACATAGGTATTCAAACAGATTCACCGTTGTTTCTTCTTTCACGTTCGGATAGTGGGCAATAATAATAATAATAATAATAATAATAATAATAATAATAATAATAATAATAATAATAATAATAACAACAACAACAACAATATCTTCGCCGCACTGGGCACGCCAAACTGTTAAGAATTTATCCACGGCCTTTAATTGTATACAAATGATAAACACTCTCTTCTCGTTTTTATTTATTTAATTATCTTACTATTTTCTATGACGCCCGAATTTTCACTAGCACAAAAAATGTCTAGGTGAGGGTACGAAAAATCGTCCGTACAGACTCCCGATGACGAACTATTTACGTACACGGGATTATGTATTCTACCATGAACTCGGAAATTCTCTTGGTCGTTCTCGGAAATAAATATACATACAATAGGCCGATCAAGTATGATTATGCAGTGCTGAAAATACATACATAATATTATCCTGTTTACAATTTCATCTCCCTAATAGCAACAATTGAATCATACACCCTTTTCAGAATTAATATAATTATAAACAAAGGTCTTCATATTCTATTAAAAAACCCTCCCCTTTCTTTGCATGCTTTGGCCAAATTATTTCCCTAATGACAAATTTATTTATCTTAAAAATTACAAAAGCATCTTCATCTTACTACATTATTTTCTGTTAACAAAATGTCCACTCATTGTTACTTTCCTTTAAGAAGCAGATGCCGCAAGCTTGGCTGTTGTTCAACCTTTCATTCCATTGCCATAGACAGATAAGTTCCATTAATCACGACACTCCAGTTTTCCACATACGTAATTTCCATTTCCCTCTTAAAACATGTGTCTATTTTCATATTGCCGCATTTAAAACCATTTTCGCACTAACAGATTTCCTCCGCGAGCGTTCCATCAGCACGTCCTTCCACCACGAAGTCAGACCGAGTTCTCTCCCGCTTCGAGTTTCGCGCCTTTGTCTCCTCTTTCTTTGAGTTCTCTCCTGCGCGAAATATTTTCCAACACGTTTCTTCCTACCTCTGAACGTGCATTTTGGTATTTCTCTCGAATCTCGGTGTTCATCTCCGCTCTCATTTGTTACCCTCGCATTTACATCGAAACCCTTTATTTTTTGAAATACTTAGCTATTATTAATTTTCTCACATTTGATACTGTTTAGACTGAAAATACTCACGTGTCCTTCTTTTTACATTACGTATTCCATTTTTCTCCACTAATGATTATGCTGTATTTCGTCTTGTTTACATTAATTGAACACGACGCATTTGTTTATGGTCTTTTACCCCAATGTTTTCATTGTCATATTTAATATCTCTGCAAACTTTAATTTAATCTCACCATCGTTGAGGTAAATCACCACAACGTGGAATTGCTCGCAAAACAGTAGAAGTTTTCGATAGGAAAGTCGTTTGATGTTTCCTTTCAACCAAATTTCGTGATTTGATTGTTTGATCGATGTTTCTGACACGTCTGTTACGGTAATTTGTCCTAAAGTGTAGTGAATGTTTTATTGCGGTATATGGTGGCGTTCCTTCCGCGCTGGTTGGCGAGATCCGGCGACAACCTACGATTCTGCTTTCGAGGGATTTCTCCTGATATATACATCCGATATATACACATATATAAATATACAATATAATTATTACATTTTCTAACACTTGTTGGTATTGAAAATAGCAAAGCATATTAAAAGAAACCAGCAAAAAATGCATATTAGCGTAGTAAACCCCCTTTCTATTCCCTCTATAAACAATAAGGACTGCTTGATGTGTCCAGGCACGTCACCTGCTATAGTCAATAGTCCCGCAAGTGAAATGAATGTTATAGCCCGTAGGGTGGAGGTGTTATTTATCCGTTAAAACGTCAAACCCGGTGTCGAACTACAAGCCGACTGTCGGGGTGTTCCGTTCTCCAAGAGCCTCAGACGGCCGAACTGCCGTCAGGTCTCGTAACATATGGTGTAGTGTAATGTATGTACATGCAAGTGTGTGTGTGTGTGTGTGTGACAGAGACAGAGAGAGAGACAGAGAGAGAGACAGAGAGAGAGACAGAGAGAGAGACAGAGAGAGAGACAGAGAGAGAGACAGAGAGAGAGACAGAGAGAGAGACAGAGAGAGAGAGACAGAGAGAGAGAGACAGAGAGAGAGACAGAGAGAGAGACAGAGAGAGAGACAGAGAGAGAGACAGAGAGAGACAGAGAGAGAGACAGAGAGAGAATATATATTCAGAAGAAAATATCGCGCGCCTGTCCGTGGCCCGTTTGTTAGGTACTGCTCCGGCTTTCACCTGGTATTGATCGGAGAAACCACAGGGAATTACCGAACAGAGTAGTCGGCTGCTAGAGTTCTGCTCCAGACAAGGGCTGAATCCGATCCAGCTGCCTAAACGATGTCGAAAAATCAGCGTAATCTGGAACCCTAGGTCCTCCCGAACGAATTCGCTTCAGTGGCCACATTTGTTTCCACGAGTGAACTAAACCGGTAATGCGCGATGGAAATAGGACATTTTTGTACCATTTTAAAGAATCCATAACCTGATAATTGCCCGGAGGAAGCAGAAAAATATGTAGTCATCTTCGGACGGCTACTTTATTATTTTTTATTTATTTTTAACAACAATAAAGGCCAAAACGTCCTGTCACTGGGAATAACCCTTATCAAAATGTTGGTAAACATCTAATAAAAAGTACCACCCTATTGATCTACGAACAGCTGAAATTTTCAGGGAACGTAGTTTATACCTTTAAAAATGTGTATGTATAGTCAGTCGATTTCTCAAAATGCGTCATTCGCGTTGATGAACATGTAACTAAGAATATATCAATGAACTCACTTTAAGGAGGCTGATTTCTTAAACGAAAGATTTGCTTATCGGAACACAAAACAATCGCCAGTCGGCTGTCAGAGGAATCACAAAGCTGACTTCATCTAAAATTGCGAATTTGTAAGAACAGAGCGGTCAGTTAACGCGAACAGAGGACGACTCAGCACATTGTAGCAGGTTTATAATATTTGCTTTAAAAAAAACTAATCCATAACGAAAATAATATAGGGAAAACTTCTTCTTCTTCTCCCTCAAGCATTAGACCGGTTGGTCCGTTGCGCCTCCTTGATCTAACCATCTTCTCCTGGGTCTACCAACGCTTCTTCTTCCTTTAGGGATGTACTGAAGCACTTGCTTTGGAATACGGTCGTCTTCCATTCTTTCGAGGTGTTTTTTCCATTGTTCTCTGTATTCCTTAATTTTTTCGTTTAAGTTATAAATTCCTATATTTTTCCGGATGGTCTCGTTTTTTAATCTGTCCATTCTTGTTACTCCCAGGACTGATCTTAAAAATCTCATCTCGGCTGCTTGAAGTCTACTGTGTGTTCTGGAGTTCATAGTCCAGTTTTCGCTTCCGTAAAGTCCGCAAGGCACTGCCATAACTTTATAAAACTTTAGCATTGTGTCTTTACGGACCTTTCCTTTGAGCGCTCTTTTGATGGGAAAACTTAATACAATATTCGCCTCGATTTTTCTTTAACATTATAATATCTACTCTCACATTTATAACATAACTTCTACAGTACTTTTATCCATTTTGTAACCTACTAATTCTAGAATAATGCTCTAGAAGATTCTGAGAAAAAGAAACATTTATACGTGAAATGAAGAGTTATTTTTTCCTAAACATATTTTAAAGTTGTACAAATACATGAAAACTACCAAGAAACACTGCTACCTACCGCAAAAACGCGCGAAAATGCGCAAAAAATCAAAATACACCACTAACAGACCATGCAATCTGTGAAATGAGACTTTCTAACAAGTAACTTATAAATAAAGACCCACCCTTCACGGTGAATTAGTTCCTGAGGTAGACTCATTTAAAACGTTGCGTGTGAAATTATAGCCATTTTCACATACGAACGTATCGTTAAATGTAGATGTTTCGTTATAAGTTACACTATAAATTTCATATAAAAATGTTCAGAAAACAAACAAAAAATTCAATAAAACTAAAATCCCCAAAACGTCAAAACATCTACATTTTTTATGAATTCATATATGCCCCATAACTTAATCGTTACTCAAGGAAGTGTTTCATTTTTGAAAATCATTGAACACTTACAGTATCATCAACTGCTGCCATTATCAAGTCCGATTAGCGATCAGGATCATAAACCCAGATGAAACGTTATCAATACATTTGTTTTGGTAAGTTATCTAAAAAAACACAACTGTTAATAATAGAAAAACATCTTCTGTTTAATTTTTTATACGTAAGAAAAAATCTATTTCTCAATAATTTTCTGATGGAAGGGGAAACCGTAACGTTTATCCTACAAGACATACTATTATTGTCAGACAACTTCTGATTGAGCCATTGTATTATCTCGCAAATAAATACATATTGCAAATATAAATTTATCAACCAAAATATTTCGCTATTGAGCCATTTATAATATCGTAATAATTCGTACTCAAATGTACAGACTGCAGTGCAAATGCAACAGCTTCGAGAGATGTCGTGGGAAGTGCAAATCGAGCAACGCCACGCAACGCTACGCACTGCAGAGGCAGCGAATTGCGTAGACACACATCGCTGCACAGAACAGCGCTTGCTACGCACATTCCGCGTTACGCTCTCGCAATAATTCTCGCATATCTGTCAACACACAAGGCGACAAGGTTTAGACATTTCCTCCTTGAAGAGATGTGCTGACATTTGTATTTGTTTAAATTAAAATTAAAATAATTGTTTTTAATTAGTTTGATTATTTTCTCATAGAGAAAACTGAAAAGGGACTTATCAAAGAAATGTCTCCCACCATCACATACTTTCAACAAGACGACCAATATTCTTGTAAACTAGATATTGCAATTGCAAAAGCCGGGTTATGTTGTACATTTGTTCACTGGTAAGTGTGTGTGTATATGTGTGTGTGTATGTCTGCACACATGTTCGTCGATAAGTACATTTGTCTGTACGTCGGTACATATGAACCTATGTATAATCATCGATAAGAATGCGTGTTCGTCGGGAAATATGAATGCATGAATTATGCATAGTATAATTACATAGTATAATACGCAGTTCATTTCTTATTTACAACTGAATTAATAACGACAAAAGTAAAATTTATTAGAGTCTCATCAATATATTTTAAACTGATTACGTTTATTAATGTAATGCTTTTATTGTGATCAAAAAACTTTAAATTTACCTCTATCACAATTTTACCTGATACATAATGTGCAAATCCCGTTTTTATGAACTGCTACTAAATCAACCACAGTTTGTAACTAAAATCAAATAAATAGAAGAATTAATATGTTCCATGCTATTTTCCTATGGAGTTTTTCACAATGATTTGTACCAAATTTTTCATTTTTTTTAATCCCTTAAAGGCGCATCTGGGAATTGGTAATGCACTTTTCAGCGGTAGAACATTTATCGGGTTTTGTGTTCGTGAAATTTCGTGAATTGTATCAAACTGTCATCGTTCTTTAGCATATTAAAAAAACAAAAAAATATGTTATTGATCAAAATATAATACTTTCCAACTAGCACTAATGGAAAGCTCTAAACGTTTAATCTATTTCATTAGTCGTTAATTGTAGAAAAAAAATGTTTTCTTTCGAAATCCCCCTTCTACTTTCTTTTTTTTCAACAGAAAATGACCCCAAATTTTCTGACATTCTGTCTTACATCCCTTCGTCCGAACTAAAAATTTCGATTCTTTTCTAGACTTAAATTTTGTAGATGGGGATAAGTTGAAAAAGTCAATAACAGTTACGTCTCACATATGTGAAATGTGTATTCAAATGCCTATAATGTACTTCTTGTAAGCTCTAATTGAATTATTTAGCTAAATTAAATGATTTTGTCTACTTTATTACATTTCGAAATATAGCGAAACACCAATTTTAAATAGTATACTTAAAATTACATTAACAAATGTTTTGGCCTTTCTTCTTCAGCATGGATGTATATGAACTCAATGTAGTTCTCCAATATTACACGACCTTTCACGCATATATATCACCACTACCTCATCATTTGCCTACGGATTACGCATTGAGTTTATCATCCCAACTCTATTTCCAATTGCATTTTCAATTACAATCAGACATTTCGTACCGCTCTTGGTTGGGAAAGCGAACGATTCATCGGCCCACTATAGCATTAAATGATATCCCTCTTAACGACAGTATTTACCTACCATTCTTTGTTTAAGCGAAATATTACATTAAAATAGGCCGCTATTCATGAAACCAGGGAATATAAACAAACAATAACGTATTGGTTAGATCGGCAATAATAAATCGTATGTATAAACAAAACACACAAGTGCATATGAGGCGAAGTAGTATTATTTGTGTTCGAAGGTGCACATGTGTATCGAGAGCTTTTAAGTATTAAAAAGTACCCTGGTTATCAACTAAATTTGAAACTGTAACGATGCAGTAAGAATCAGTGATAAAAGGATATTTTTAATTAAGTAGGTACACCTGCTTAGGGTGAGAGAACGTTAGCATTTTCCTATATCTACTTTCCGTGCACTGACTTCCCACTTCCATAGGCCTCTACAAGTTTCTTGTAACGGGTCAAAGGAAAGAACATTGCACAAGAAGCAATGTAGCTACAGAGAATAAAAGTGCCTCCACAACAACAGTTTAAACCAGTGGGAAACCGAAACGTTTCGTTCTTTCAGTGTTGCAAATTACTACTCAAGTATATGTGTTTTAAAAGTGCATAAGAGCATTGAAAGAGCTGAAATTGAAAGATAAATCGTAAGAAATACAATCTCTGGACTTAATAGTAGAATTGTGGAACCGGTTAAAAAAAGAAAGAAAATGCAATTTTGAAAATTTCATCGGTTTTAATGAAAACTGGAACTCCACCTTTTTTTTATAAATGCAATTTTGAAACTTTTACCGATTTTAAAGTATCCGCCACATTAAAATATCTTAATGACCTCCGGAAATGCACACCTAGATCTTACACCTGACACATTTGCCACGTTTCAACCCAAAAGCTGCCAGAGCTATGCGTGACCTCTATTTACATCCGTCTACGTCACCAGACTCCCAATTTTCGAATTCAAAATTAATCTACTATAGTGTAAGGAAATCGCATCCGATTTCTAACATTTTTTCGATTTATTTTTAATTACAATAAATTCATTCTCTCATTCCTATCCACAACTATTATCGACATTGACAGTTGTTTCCCCAGCAACGGTCTGCTTCTAGAGGCTTATCTTGGATCAGTGGTTGCCGTCTCAGGCCATTTGAATCCCAGAGCCCCAGGGACATCCAAGCGACCGCTTTTCCCATCTCCCTTCCGCGAAGCCAAGCGACTGCGTCCTCATTGCAGGAAGAGCGCCCGCAATCCAATACTACCCCCCCCCCCCCCCGCTCGCCAAGAGGCCAGCCAGTCATTGCGCAAACACTCAGCGGTACAGTAGCAGAAGCGGATCTCGCTCTCTGGAACAGCGTAGAGAAATGGCTCGCACTATCAGAATACCAACTCCCAAAAATACAAGATTCTAATCTTTAGGAGAGTAATTATTAAAGCTACTTATGACAGTTATTTTATAGACAAGTAACTGCATTGTTATGTGTAGAAGAAGAGACAAAATTAAAGCTTAATTATATTCATTCATTGAAAAATTATTCTCTGAAAATCGAAATTTGCTTACTCGCCTTCGTTGGATTTCGTTGCAAATATGACTCAAACAAAAACATTAGGTACACACATTTCGATATATATATATATATATATATATATATATATATATATATATATATATATATATATATATATATTGTAAGGATATATAGGTCGGTTTATTGAATCAAGCCATCGATGAGTAATTTACAAAACCGCGTATGTCTACAAACGCAAAAAATAGCACGGGAGCCTTAAAACAGAATTATCCACCATTTATGAACCACGTACAACAACAACAAAACGGTTTTCAACAACCACAACAACGTAATTTATATCCGAAGTACGTGTTCTTGTACGTACGAATTGGTCGAGTAACCATAGCTGGAGCACTTTAAATTGCACTGACCTAGTGACTACGACCTCGGTTGAGTCCAATGTACAAAGGTAAAAATAAAACGACACTTCACCCGTGTGCAGCACGTAACGTGAGTGGCACGTTGCACATGAGTATCGTAGCGTCAAGCTTAAGTTATTTGATCCCTCGTAAAGAAATTTTCAGAGGCAGAGCAAATGTGGATTGTGTGGACACACATGTTAGATTGCATTCTGGACGCGGCAAGCTCCTGAAGGCTGTTACCCGCGTTACAGCTGTGTCTAAAACACTTTTGCAGGAGAAACGTTCAAATGTAAACAACGTCAAACAAAATAAATAATTTGCTAAGGGAGATAAGATAAAATATAAAATGTTTGATAAATCACGACTCTTATCCAAATGTTTGGAAGTTGAGCGTTTTGGTAATTCGCGGCTCTCGCTGCGGTAGTCTCCGAAGAAACAGTACAAAAAACCAGCTTTACCTCTACAGCCTAGCCGTAAACGTCGAACATTCATTCGATTCAATACATGGAAATTTTATCACAAAACATAAAACAATAACCACTGAAATACTATTTCATTTAGATTTCTTTTTTCATTTCATTCACTACTTTCTATTGACTCCGGCCGTGAAAGCCTACGATACTATTTCATTTAATTTCTTCATGCCTCACAATGTTATTTAACCAAATTGAGAGAATTTTACGACATTCGGAAACGTATTTTGATAATATTTCTGATATGATAGTATTCTGATATAAAACTATTTCAATATTTCTGATTTTTGATCATCGATGCACTGTAAAAGTGGCAATTCCGAAAATTTGTGCAAGAGTTCTCTTTTCTCTTGAGCGTTCCATTTAGCAGCAGAAAACGAGCTTTTCACTCTATATTGGTTTTGTTGTGTACTACATTTATGCAACTTCCCTAGTAAAAATATTGAATTCTAAAAATAATTCTTTGACAACTTTCAGTTGTGGAAATATTCTTCTGCACCGACAATATATTTCTGTCATATAATACTTTCGATAGGTACAGCGTGTTGCAGAATAAATACTACAAACTTCCACAACATGTAAATGGGTAAAAGATCATCATTTCCTGCTTATGTGGCGGGCAGTTTCAATTAACGAAATTACACACGAGACATTTGCCCCTGATTGTTAGGACACTGCTGTTCGGCAGGCCACGTTCTGAAGCGGCCAATATGATTTCTTTTTCCTGTCGAACACCACCACCACCCCGTGTGGAGTTGCTTAACAATGGTGGACAAATGAATCGGTGCAGACAAAATGTTCGCTGTCACATTTTGCCGGGTTCCAGGCAACTGGTTGGGACAATGTTTTTAAAATATAAATTCAACTTTCTATACATAGAAGTTTGATGTCCGTGAACTCTGTGACATCTATAGAGTGTCTTTCAACTATTAATGTTAACAAAAAATTATCTATGTCCGAAACTTTTTGCTTGCTCTTCAAAATTTGAAGCTCCTGGACATCGAAAGTTTTTGGTTTTCTCCGATTCAAAAGCCATAAGTGTAACTTTGTGGTATGAATTTGAGATGACACGTTCAATGTCAAAAATTTATTTTCCTCGACTTCTCGAAACGCCCTAGAAGTTAGCAACATTTATTCCGAACAACCGGCGTAACCAAGAACCTTCCATCACGTCCCGTTGACACACGAGCGGGACCTCGCCGGAGGGCCGGCGCGGCGGCTGCGGCGGGCGCTCTGTTGTCGAAGGGCAAACACGCCGCGTGGTCGGGTGCGCCGCTCCGGCGAGGCTCCACAGGTCCGCCTCCCCTCCCTTACCCCTCCATCACCCCCCTCCCCCTTCCCTCGCCCGGGTCTCGCCCCCAGAGGGCTAATAACGCAGCGCTATCTGCCTCAAACGCCGCCGCCGCCGCCGCCGCCGCCGAGCGCCTCAAAGCGCCGCAGAAATTGGGCGTTTTATTCGGTCTGCCGCCGGCGGCGGGGCGGGGGCGGGGGCGGGGTGGCGCGGGGACTAATTCTGTCGATTCCCCGCCGGGGCCTAAAGAGCCCTTGGGCCCAGCAGCGGGAAGTCCCCAGGAAAAGGACTGTCGTTCCCGACCGGCTGCGATACGTCAGCGTCAACACTTCTCTGCAGTGTGTCTGATGGGGAAGGTCCTTGGGTTCGAGTTCAAATGGCGAATTTGTTCGAGAGCAGGGTCGGATTCAACAATTCTATAGAGAATTCCACTGACCGGCTGCTCTGTGCATTCGTCCGTGGATTCGTGCATCAATACTTGGCTAATGCCGCTGCAGCACCGTAACTCAACAAATATTTCCAAAATTGTGATACGAGTTGGAGATATACAATTATTGTGTATCTATTGCAATTTGTACGTTCTCCGGCTAAACGCATAATGGCACTAAAACATTTATATTGTTTGAATGTGTGTATATATATAATGTGTAATATATGTACTATAGATATATACAGGTCTGTGTATATTTATATAATTGTTGTATAGGCGCGAAAGGAGCGTATTGTTAATTGCTTTTGGATTGTAAATATATTGTAAAACTATAGGGTTGTGGCTACCACCTGGCAATCAGCCAATTGTAGCCAAATGATTATTATTATTATTATTATTATTATTATTATTATTATTATTATTATTATTATTATTATTATTATTACTATTATTCTTATACGTCGATCAAGTATGCATACGAAGAAGGGAATACGTCATGCGCGCCACATACCTCTTTCACCCTGAGGCATGAATAATAAATAAAAGCCCGGCCCAGGCCTGAGTACCCCGCGGGCGAGCAAAGTCGGCTTAAACCGAACCCGAAATGCCAAATCCATCCATACATTTACATAATATCGCAGCAAATTTCCTTTCTGAGTGAGCACATTAAAAGAGGTAACGTGGGCGATCTCTTAATTCCATGTCCCGCTCTGACTCCCCGCATCCTCTAACCCCGCGGGCGTTGCTTCTGGGGCAGTCTTCATGCCTTGCCAAGTTCGGTTCATGCCGGAAGTCACCTCGAGTCAACATTGACTGAGGGTTAAGGTCCGGAAATTGCTTGTTAAACTCCGGTAGAACCCGCAACACTTTCATACACAAGATTGTGCCTGACCTTTGGCTCACTTGAGACATTGCTTTTGGTATAATACTAAAGTGGTACTTTTCAGTTAATCGAAGGGCTCTGATTTTGTCGCAAGTGATTTGTCACGACAGCTTCATTGCTGTTAAATGAAAATTTCAGACAGTTATCTCTCGGCTATCGTAAAATACAAAAATAGAAAAAGTAACAAATTAATATTCTACCCGAAAAACCGGATGCCTTTATTGATAATGGATGCATGTGTCATGCATAAAGGTCAGATTATAAGCTTTCGAGCTGAAGGTTGGTAATACGGCAGAGGTAAGATCCAGTTGTGCAGTACCGGATGTCTTTAAGAAATTGTCCTTTTTGGGGGGAATAAGAAATGCACTTTACAAGAAGCCCCTCTGAAATTTTCACTAGTCTCTGGAAAACGGTTCGTAATTTTTTCTTTAAGTATTGCGCTCGAAAAGGCGGAATTGCATTTATTTTTAAATCAAGGTGGACAGTTGAATTTTCTGTCATTCTTTAGTACAACATAAACGCCTTATCTTCAACTAAAAGCATTTCAATAAAATATTCATAAATATGTCATATTAGAAACAAATTATTTTCAGAAATATGTTATTCAGAAATAAGTGATGTCATGCATGTTGTTTTTTTAAATCTGGATACGTACTGAATAATAACAATAAAAGGAAAAAAAGTTTCGATTTGCCGCTTTCCAAGGGTGTATATTAAGCTTTGACAATTAAGGTTTACATCCTTGGAGGAGGAAAATTAAAAGAAAAGGAAGAAAAAAAGAAGAAGAAGCAAGATAAAAATGAAGAACATAAAGAGAAGAAGAAAAAATGAATAAGAAGAGAGAGAAAAAAACCTCTAGGAAAGAGCGAAGGACAGAATTAGAAGGTAGAACTGACATCCCCAATACTGTGTGATCTGTATCCACATGTCGAATCATGAAATCTGTACATCCTTATTTCTTGCTTAAGAAGTCGAGGAACAGCGAGACAGAAATGCCGACAACTATAACTCAATAACTCTGCATAGACAATTCAAGTAAATATTTGAGAAAAATCCATAAAATCTACCGACGAAAGCAGTTATCCCACACAGGCCCAGTTTGTTTGATTGATTGGTCTAGGTCCGGAAATGCTGTTTGGCAGCCAATGGTCTACCTGGGCAAAGGATAGTCAAAAGTGGAAAACCATGTCTAAATCAAACACAATGAACGTATACTACATGATTCAATTTCTGATTAACTTTCAAAAAGCAAATGCGGAAAGCTCAAAGTGAAAAGTGTTAAATTTGACAATGACAAAGTGAACAGTATTACATTTTCTTATTTTGTGTGCTAATAGAGTCTGTAAAAGGACGTTCCCAAATCGGGTGCTCTGGAATTCTACCATTGTATTCTACCGGCAACCGGAGGCCCTTGTCCTCTGCGGAATTGTAACTGGATATAACAATTATAATAACAGTAATAATAATAGTAATAATAATAATAGTAATAATAATAATAATAGTAATAATAATAATAGTAATATAGTAGTAATAATAATAGTAATAATAGTAGTAATAATAAGGAGAAGAAGAAGAAGAAGAAGAAGAAGAAGAAGAAGAAGAAGAAGAAGAAGAAGAAGAAGAAGAAGAAAAAGGCGAAGTGCGTTTCTTAGATGTGAGAGGATGAGAAAGGAAAAAGAAAAATCGCGCGCGGAGCGTGGCGCGTTTGTTAGGGTCCTTCTCCGACTTTCGCCGGATATTGATCGCAGTAACCATTGAAAACTACCGATCAGAGCAGGTGGTTGGTCGAATTCTCCTTCAGACAACGCGCGGCTGAATTCGACCTAGCTATGCAGCTGGTGTCGGAAATTCGCCACCGTCGGGTCTCGAATCCCGGCCAGAACGCTACAGAGACTACTGCAACGCTGCCTCCTCGCCAGCCTCCTCGTCAGCCTCCTCGTCAGCCTCCTCGTCAGCCTCCTCGTCAGCCTCCTCGCCAGCCTCCTCGCCAGCCTCCTCGTCAGCCTCCTGGTCAGCCTCCTCGTCAGCCTCCTCGTCAGCCTCCTCGTCAGCCTCCTCGTCAGCCTCCTCGCCAGCCTCCTCGCCAGCCTCCTCGCCAGCCTCCTCGCCAGCCTCCTCGTCAGCCTCCTCGTCAGCCTCCTCGTCAGCCTCCTCGTCAGCCTCCTCGTCAGCCTCCTCGTCAGCCTCCTCGTCAGCCTCCTCGTCAGCCTCCTCGTCAGCCTCCTCGTCAGCCTCCTCGTCAGCCTCCTCGTCAGCCTCCTCGTCAGCCGGTGAGGCGCACATCCCCAGCGAGGCCCGGTCAAGCCCCTGGGCGGCCCGGCATCTGCTTTAAGAAGCGGCCCGCCGTCATTTAATTACGCAGCGAGTAATTTGCTTCGCTTGTCGGCGACGGCGGCGGTAACGGCGCGGCGTGGGCGGTGGAGGCAGCCTGGGGACTGGCGGAGGTGACGGCGGAGCCACGACCATCGGTTTAAGGGAAAGTCAGGGCTTATCAGAATGAGGGGTGATGGTAAGGAAAATATCTACCAGGGGCCTAATATAACAGTGGCATTATACATTTTTTTAATTAACCTGAAAAGAAAACTTAGGGAATATAAAGAATTTTATCTACTGCCTGATATCGATTTCATTGCGTACTCATTCAATTCTTAATTCAGGTAAATCCAAACTTGAAAGAAGAAATATAATTTATTCCAGTCACAAATCTGACGGCTTAAATTCAGTATCTATAATTCAAATAGAAGTCATCAATAACTTTATATATTAATTCACTCGATTTTTTGGAATGTAATTACATTTTTCTTTTCAATGATGCAATATGCAAATCTCAATCTATATTCTATAGACTACTGAACTAGTTTTGCTTTCTTACGCAATCTTAATGCCAAAAATTGAACCTGAACTTTAAACTACATCTTGAAGCCGACTTCTTTATTGTTTTCCGCATTCACATGCACAGAGTGTTCTTTGCATTGTTTCTGAACAGGAAATGAAAATCTTCCCCATTCCGATGGTCAGTTACAGTTTCAACGGAGTTTGATGTTAAATAAATGAACTATGAATCAATTGATGTAATACTTTTCTTTGCTGATCGTTTTAAGTAGTGCACACCGCAATGAGCGAGACCCACAGGTACTATTGAATCTGCTTACAATCTGCTCTTAATCTGCTTACAATTCGACTAAATAGGAGAAACTGAGTAATTACTATCATCTCAATTCGCCTAATTTGAAGAAGAAACTGAATGCGAAGATTTGTAATGGAACTGGCATTTCAATATGCACAAACAAGAACAATACGCCGTAATTTTTTGGTGTTTATAAATAAACGAAAAGTAACTTCTGGGTTAAATTAATAATGTGTACGACTCAGCGCCATTCCGCGTGTTGTTTTTCAGTGATACGATTCCCAGTTCACATTCTGCGTTCATAAATAATGTAATGGGAAAAGTTCTCAAAAATTTGTGAATTCTCACTGCGGGTTTCCAGAATTTGTACAACAAAACGGATCGTAAAATATTAGTCATAAAATTCAAGAAAGTGATTGTGGTATTTGACCCAGTTCTTTGGATTGATTAATCGATTATTTCGTGATTCCAGGGGTCTCAACTGCCCGGTAATTAGCCCCGTAAGTGTAGTGTACTTATTTATCAAGGGAGATGGCAGAGTTCTTTCCCCGCTGCGTAGTGAGATCCGGGCCTACCCACAACTCGACTTGCGGGGTTTCTCCATACAGGTATCTCCTACCAGCTGAGCACCGACCCAGCTGGAAGAAGCTCTGAGTTCCCGACATGTGTGGTAGTGTAGTGCATGTAAGTGTAAGTAAGAGGGGAGGATAGGGCAAGGAAGAGGAAGTAAAGATAGCGGGCAGTCCGTTTATTAGGATTCTGTTCCGGCATGCGCCTGGTGTTGACCGTAGAAACCACGGAACTCCCCTTATCACAGTAGCCGGCCGCTACATTTGTCCTCCAGACATCGATGGAATTCCATCTACCAATCTAAATCGGGACGTAAATCTTGCTACAGTGGAGACTCGAACCTTACCAGGACCTCCTTGTCAGAAGCATCTCGATGAAATCAATGGATGTTCATGGCGACTCAGTTGATCCCAATCCCCTGGAATCATAATGTACATTTATACTAGACGAATTTTTGTCCAGCAAACTAACAACATTTTGTATGCATTCTGAAAACAGCAAATGATCCCGTAGAGTTGTGAAGCGAGGCCGCGGACGTCTTGTAGACGGCTGTGACACGGCCAGAGGTCGACTTTGCTGTCGCGGTGACGCGCCCTCGTGCCTCTCCACGCCCCGCCGTCCATCCAATCACGACCCTCCGACGCCCCCCCCCCCGCCCGTCATCTGCACCCGCACGGTGGGCGAGCGACGATACCCAGGGGGAAGGGGCGTTCCTCAGTACACGTTTGCGGACCGCGAAACAGCTACAGCAAGTAGATGAACACGCGGGAAGTGCGTCATGTAACGGTTGGCGATTGAAACAGTTGTACGTTTTAAGGTAGTTGGGATACGGTACCTTTGCAACAACAACAAAAAAATGCGTTTTGATAGGTCAATTTGTATCACTTCCCTCGCTTATTTCCAAGCCGATGGCGAGAATCTGACCATGGGCCTTCGCGATTGCCATAAAGCATCATTTCAAATAAACATAAAACATCGCCAAAAAATATAAATAAAGGTACGACTTAATTCAAGCCACTTGCACCGGGAAAGGGGGCTTAGGACGTCATTGCAGCACCGCTGACCGGGAGGTTCTAGATTCGAAATCCGACGGTGGCAGGATTTTCGACACTATCTTATGAGCTATTCAGTCGCTGTCTGGAGGACAATTCTAGCGGCCGGATGCTCTGATCGGTAGTTTTCCGTGGTTTCTCCTATTAACACCACGCAAATGCTAGATCAGTACGGTAATAAATGGGGCACGGACCGCTCGCGATCTTCTCTTCCTTATTCTATCCTCGCCCATTAAACTAACATACCGAGAGACCAATCGGGAGCATAGAGCTCTCCGTGGCTGGATTGGCGCCCCGATGATGGGAGATATGTGGTTGGGGAAAACTCCGGCAGCCGATGTTACGTCGGCGCCGGATCTCGCCATCCAGCGGAAGAAGACCGTTTCGTCCCGAGGAAAAAGCAAAACACTCGATCAAAATAGAATACATCGTTAGGAACCCCTGTGACAACAAAACCAGAAAAGTTCTTCCGAGAGTCACAAAAAGAGATTTGTTAAATTTATTTTACGCCAGGAAATTCAATCACTAAAACAACACACAATTTTTACTGCAATCGACTTGAAGGAAATTCTTAAACATGTCTCATACATCTCAGGACATACTACTACACGTCGTATTCTGGGAGATTATGTATAAGCACACGAGTAATATGATATATGGCGTTCAATTAACCTAATCTAAGGCGCTGGCGTGCACGCGAAGATCATGCCAAATCTATCACACGTTTTCTGAGCACCGCAAAGTCAGTAAATTGCTCAGTGTGCTTGTTTACCCGTAGGTCCTTATTTACGCGCTTTGTTTTTATGAGCGATTCCGGAGTTTCAGAGAATATGCGCATGCACAGAATGACTTCTCGGACCAGAAGCGAAACAGCACATGCGCGCGTCTTTTGAAAACGCAGTTAAAAAGTTAAGAACGCAAGAATTTTATCTCAGAACATAATCTTCATGCAAAATAATTGATACACAGTTCGAAGTAATACTCTCAGATATATACTAATAGGATTGTTTCTCTAGTAAACTCGAATCAGTGATGGCTAAGAACACTTTTGGTTTTTATCTGATGTCCAAAAATACTTTTAGATTATTTATTTATGAACTAATACATTATAATTAAGAAATAAAAGAAAGTGCACCACAGTAATGGATTTTACAAACACGTAATTACGCACGATTTTACAAAGACGTAGGAACACGTATCACACATTGTGCATATTGTTTAATAAAACCTTTTAAGTGCTTTATTGTTATTTTTTGTTCTTAGTGTCCGGAAATTCGTCTGATAAAACTTTTAAAGTACTGTAGTTTTAGTTACAACCATGAATTGTATTTGAGTAACCCATTTTCCTATCCCCACAACAGAAAAGCTTTTAAAATCCTATTTGAATATTTAAGAGGTAGTTCCAGACTTGATGAGGTGTAACATGTAGGTTTGAATAATGAGGTTTAAAATAAGAAAAATAAAACGACCGGAATTTTTAATATACTTTTACATCAAAATATATACAATATGATATAGCTTTTTACAAAATTAATTTTAAGATTACGAACACAGAGCCTCATCACGCCTGCCACTTCAACAATATGAATTTATGTATTTCATGACCCAATCTCTTTTTCACCAAAGGAAATACGTAAATCCACCCAAAATTTAACTTGAAAAAAAAGTGTATACGCTAAAATATATCTCAGGAGCTTAAATGTTCTGATTGAGTTAAAATTAAAATACACACAAAAAAGTGCTTGTTTAAACGCTCTTACAAAAATAATTAAACATTGGAAACTATTATCTTCCAGATAAAACTGTACATTGAGAAGTTCCGTTCTTTTTGTATGAAATAAAATTATTGGAGAAAATTAAGCCGTCGCCAAATAGCAATTGGACACGAACTGTAGTCTTTCCGTCATGCTCCGAGAGACCGTGTCCCCCCGGGGCGGTCCCCTGAGCGGCGTTGCACACGGAGGAGCAGAGAGGGAGACAAAAGAAGGGCGAGGGCCGCCGGGGAGGGGGGACTGGCGCAATCTCGTTAGTCGCCCGAGAGTTCGCTAACGCCTCTCCAACAAACACTCGCCCGGGCGGCAAACAATCGTCGCCACCCGAAAACTACAGAACTATTCCTGCGGCAGTCCCCCGCGCGAGCAGGTGCTGGCAGAGGAGGGTCGAAGTCGGGACCTCTCTCCCGACCACCACCCCCACCCTCCCTCCCGGCCGCGCTCATCACCCACCTCAATTGCTCTCCACATCCATCAAGTCTTGCGGGTTGGCCCTGCCTCAGTGCAATCGGAGGTACGTCGCTGCCTTTGAGACGTCTGGAAAAGCGGCGCGTGCTAGAGCCAGGCACACAGGCACACTGATCTGATGGTTCTCGGCGATGAGACCAGGACGCCGAGACCGCAATGTCCGGATGCTAGTTCCGGCACTGTCAATATTGAGCACGAACGATACTAAGCCTCTTATGAGAGGTTGTCCTCCGCATCCGCCTGGTTATTAGCAATGGTCTACTACACGAGCACAGCTGCTACTAGTAATGATCTACTACACGAATAATATACATCAAAATTTTATAAATACTTCATCTATCCTTCAGGGACTAGTTTCATTCCTCTATTAAGACACGGTTTTCTAGTATAAAGGTGTTAAAAATCACGAGACAACTTAAAAAGTTTATTTATTCCACATTCATTGTAGAGGGATAACTAAACTACGTGGACAAGCTGCAAAGTTACTCTCTACGACGGAAACTGAAACGAAAGACGATCGCACAAGGTCCGAAGAATGATGATGATGGTTGTCCAAAGAAAAGTGTGAGGCCCCGGGCGTGTAGTCATTTCTTAAAGACTCAACTGTTTCGGAAATGTAATAATTGTTAACTATTAATTTGTAGCTTTTCGTTTGCTAAATTACTTTTACAGTCTCTTTTCTAATAGAGACTACGTTGTTTCTCGTAGGCGAACCATTTTGAAACTACTCTAGAACCCCACTAATTTGAAAATTTGGTTAATACAAACCAAATTCGGGAAGGAGGATAAATAAACAAACCACCTAAATTGCTTAGTTACAATAAAAAAAGGCTTTTATAATTATTGTAGAACTGAACAACTAATTATTGGAACAATTTCTCGAAATGAAACGTTTATTCAACTGGTAACAACTGTGTATATCGTAAGTTTATGTAGCAGTCATTTTTACCTAGAGAAAGTTGCAAAATCAGTAATATTTTTTTTGCCGTAAGGAACTCAATCTTATTGATGATGCGATGCGATCGATACGCTGCGTCGCCTCGTAATGGTAATCCTATAGATATTTTTGTATGGTATATTTTTCCGGATACTACGAACTGACCACACCCCCTATCAGTTAGGAATGCCGGAGTTTCACTGTACCGGCAAATTGCACGCAAGCATGCTCAGGAAATACTGCCCAGAACAGCCGAGAATGATCGATACCGGACTCTTGAAAAAGTCCTATTCAAGTACGTGCTTACCCTCCGAAACTGTGAATAGAAGCCAGCGAGAATATTCCATAGTAATATAATAATAATATATTATAATAATATATAAAAATAATAATAATAATAATAATAATAATAATAATAATAATAATAATAATAATAATAATAATAATAATAATAATAATAATAATAATAATAATAATAATAATAAACCCACGTAGGTCGGCGCGGGTAATCGCAGTCCAGTGGGCGAAGTGCACGGCCACCGTCCGCGATTTAAACAAGTACGAGTATTATCCGGATGGGACTAATGATCTTAGCAGTTGACGCGTCCGCAATCACTAATCAATCTAGGAGATGATTTCATAAACAATAACTACACATGCATTAACCCTGTATTCGTTTCTCATTCTTCTATCGATGTGGTAGTAGCTTCTTCACGCGCGTTCTTTGTTTCCTTCAGAAACATCTCCCCCTTCTTCACCTCCTACTCTCTTTCTGCCCAACACGTCCGACAAGGCGCCCGCTGAAAATGCACATTTCCCTTCGCCGAACGAACCGACCCGTCCCACTCCATTCGGCGCGCTCGGCCTGCCCTCTTCCGGCGGCGGCCCGCAACGACCTTTGCCCCCCGCCCGGAAGGGCCGCGCTGGAGCAGATTAGCGATTCATGTCGCGGATTCAAACAGAACGCCCGCCAGTCGCCAACTCCGCTCCGGTCGCGTCCCAACTGGAGCCAGGGCGGCGATCGCCCGCGATGACCGCCCCGGTTCCGGCCGCCCGGCGACAGACAAAGGGAAGGGCGGCCGCTGCCGGGCGCATTACCGTCCCTCGCCGCGCTATTCCCCGAGCGCCGGCCTTCCGGGACTGCGGCTCCGTCTGGCTCGCGGCTCAAGACCACCCAAGGCGCAACTTACTCTTTGCGGCGGTTCAGCTTTGTCCTCCGTTTCGACTCTCGTCACATTGTTTTAGGATCTTTTTTTGCATTCATTCTCGCTAGCATGGCGCCTCTGGCGGTTTCTCGTATTGAAGATGTTTAATAGTGTCATACCTGTTAAATAAAATTCATGTTAAACATATTTTAGTTGCAAGGCTCGTCCGCTTTCGGACAGAGAAATAAAAACGCGAAAAAGGATTGATAGAAATACTTTCAAAAAAACTTTTTCAATCAAAAAATTATATGATTATCAGCAATCTGATGAATTAAGTTGTAACAATTCATGTTATCCTGCAAATAAACTATAGTTATCCACCGCGATACTACTGTAGACGCATTGAAACCTCCAAAAACCAGTATTTTTCTATAATTATTTCATAATATACTAGATGGACGCTGACGCTAAAATAGAGTAAATCAACTCGTATAATAGAGAAGATTCGAATCTTTGTAAGTGACTTAAATCCCTCACACGCTATTATGAGCTTAAACGCCAAAATCGCGCATTTTTTCGAAAAATTGATAAAATAATTCTCATCACAAGACCCAGACAAATCAAACACCTTACTTGCCTAAAATAGTGGACAGGAAGAGGTTTAACTGTGATAAACAGACGGACACGCGAGCACAAGAACGTTATTTCATGGTAGAATGATTAGACCCTATCTCGAAAAAAGCTACTTCCATTTTCGTTTTACACTGATGGATCTCTGTTTACTTTCTTGGACGGAATCTCAGGGCTGAAACTTCTTTCCCTTACGTATTATCGTTTCATATAGTGTCAAATGATCATAATATTGTTGACTGCATGTGTTGTTTTATCACCTTGATTTTTTTCCAGAATTCCGTGTAGGAAGTTATACTTTCGGTCCAGATATTTGTAAATTTATATCTCGTTACTCTCATTCACCAATTCATCCTTCAACTTTTCATGTGATCCCAAATTAATTTCATTTTCATGATTTATCGTTCAAACAATATCGTTGCCAAATTTAGAAATTGTTCTTTGTGAGGCTAGTAATGGTATGAAACGAAAATTCTCTAACTCATCTACTTACAAAGCAGACGTAAGTCCAAATCAGGAACAAATACTTAAGTGATAAGTACACCACAAATATTGGTTCCTATCAATAATTTGTAGTTCTGTGTCGTTGCGCTTTCGATAATGTTGTAGACGAAGTGTCTTCTTCCACCACTGAGACGGGCAAGACCATAAGAAAATCCTTTTCATTTTCATTCACAATACAAAATCAATTCTTGAAAATGTTTTACCCTGTAATGCAGTGACACTAGGCTTTTTTTGGTAGACTCAAGACGTGCAGAAGAAGCAGTTTTTCCCCTATTGTTAGTCTCGCGCATTTGCACGGTTCCCATGCCCTCCCTGCCAGCGCGTGGAGGTTGTGATGGATAGTACTCCCGCACGGCGCCCCAGATCTCTCTGGGAGAGATAATGACACGATGACTGCGGAAATGGAATTAGAACGAAAGATCACAGACGAAACGCAGCCACTATTCTAGTATCCTGCATCTGCATTCACTTGGGAGCGAAAACTACGGAGAAACGGAAACTGTAGTGTAACTACGGAAACCACTGATTACGATGATTGGCTTAGGAATTGGATTTCCAGGAGCCCGACACTCGCCGATGTTAAACGCATCGTGTAAATTATTGGCAATTTATCGGGTTCGAACCCGTGATGTCTCTCCACTGGTACCCAAGAGCGGTAAGAAGCTTCATGGTCGCTGCTACTACTTTCAAAGTGCAGGAAGAAGCACTCATTTCGTTAATATTATTATAAATAAAAACTTCCGATGTCCTCTATATGGTTGGTACTTGAACAAAGATGTCAGTCGCCATACTTGGAGAGAATTGAGGAAACATTCTTGATATCCTCCATTAAAGAATCCTTTTTCTTCATTCACGATTAAATTCTGAACTGATTTCTTGTCGTGATCTTTTAATTCCTCGCTATATCCGCATCCTATTTCCCCCTCCCTTCGGACCCCTTCTTCCTGACCTTCTCCCACCCGTCTCTCTCCTCTTCCCGGCCCACCCTCCCCTCCCATCCCCCTTCCCGCCCCTCTCTCCACGTTCCTCCCACTCTCTTCGCGCTCCTCTTCCCGTCCCTCCCTCTCCTTTGTCTCTCCCATCGTCTGCCCCTCTTTGTGTCGCGAGCCGCAAAAGCTGCGGCGTGTTGGTGCTCCGCAACGAGCGATGAAGTCTCGCGAAAATTGCAAAAGGGATTACTTGCGGACGGCCAGAAAAAGGGCCATTTCGACGCTCACTGCCTGACCTTTAATGCGACGGTGGGGACGGTGGAGATGGCGACGCTGCTGGGGGTGAAATGTTTGCGCGTCGTCCGCTCTGGTGCTGCGTTATGATAATGAGAGTTCTGATTAAATTTTGTGAATTGGCGGATTGGCGATGCCCAATACGTAAATTATGTCCGTTGAGCCGGCAAGGACCAATATTCCAAATGCGGAAGGTCTAGCATAAAGATGAACCCACCCGAATGACATTTCGTCGAGTCCGAAGCGTCGCCATTAAGAGAAAGCATTTCTTAATACAACCTCTGAAAAGGAAAATTACTTCCTTTATCCAAAAATGGTTAGATAATCTATAAATTAATTATATTTGCGTTCAAGGTTCAGCAGGGTAAGACAGTAATTATCTGCTCCTTCCAGCCTTAAGATGTCATCTTTTAGCATATTAAGTAATTAGTTTAGTTAGTTTCAGGGTTATCTTATAAATTATATTTGCTTACGTTATGTTAAGAAAATGTTAAGTTAAGTAAACATGGCTCCACCACTCTCCGCATGCACTAAAAAAGAAAAGACTATCGTTATACGTTTAAATATTTAATACTTAAGTAATGACTGTAAATTAAATGCATTTTTTCAAGTTGTTTTATTGGTGTAAAACGAGTTCGTGTTGTTGTAAAGCAAGAGGCTCATTAATATACAATAGTTTTAAAATTAACAGGAGCCTAAATGTGTGTGTTTTTTTAATAATACAATCTTCAAAAACAATTTAATTGATCATTAAAAGCATAGGAAGCAATTATATAAAATGTGACACATAAAGCAAACTGGCCACATTGGTAAGTCAACTTGCTATTATAACAGTCATCAGTAGAACTGTATTTTTATTTGCAATGACTACAATTGTACAATTTGCACGTGTCGTTTGCCAATGTTATTCAAACTGTGAGGCATCTGCCCAGCGACGCGCGAAAGTTTCAGGGGGGAGGCGCGACAACTTCGTAATAATTTAATAAAAAAATGCTCTAATGCTTAATAATCTTCTAATTATTCTAAATTTCATAACAGGAGAAGAACAAGAAAACAACTTATTTATATTTCGTCAGTACAATATCTGATAGCAACATTGTCCGAATTTTTGTACACGGCAAGGAATGAGTTCACTAAAAAAGCCTTGCGTGTTCTGTTCTCTTTTGCTTCTTATTACGTATGTAAAACTGTATTTTAAATCATGCCGGTGATCAAGTTAAAATATAGATCAAGAATAAATCTCCTAAATGAGAAGCACATTGCCATGTCTAAATTAGTGCTGAGATTCGAAGAACTGTGTGACACTAAACAAGCCTCTCCATTTCATTGACTTTTCTGGAACATCAGTATGTTCGTTTTCTATAGTTGTCTTTACAGCTTTACTCACTTTGTCAAAAAAACGTATTAAATTCAGTAATTAAAGCAGTAAATATAGGAAATCACTTGCAATAATTATTTTGTACACAGTAAGTATATAAATAAAAAGTGTATATGGTGCCCTTACATTAAGGGAAAATATTTAGTGGTTATCAACACTTTTTATTTCAATGAGGGAAGGCGTGGGCACAATTTGTTACCCTAACGGAGACCAGGCAGCAAAAAGCTTGAACACCACTGGTCTAAAGCTGTAAACATATTTTGGAGATTTTACTTTTTAAAGCATTATGCAATCATTGTCATAAAATTAAGATCTAAGTAAGATGGCTGCCAAAATAACAGACGTTGCCCAGACATTCTTCATATCCAATCCTCGTAAAAGAGGGAAAAGATCAATTTCATATAATCACGCTGTTTAATTTTTTTTTAAATAAGTGATTTAAATTTAATAAAATACTAAATTTCGTTTTATTTCACACTACATGGCTAATAGATTTAAAATGTTTATCTTACGCTACAGGTCTCTAACAGGCATTTTAGTTTCTAGTTCTTCTGCACCGTTACAGCCTTTTGTCGGAATATATTAGCAACAAATCTGCTCTTAGAAACAGGCGAAAAATTATGATCTTGCTGCACCTACCAACATACATTTTTAAATTTTTCATTTTCCGCATTTGTGTTGTATTAATCTTTACCAAACTTTTTAAGAATACTCCGATAATTCTGAAGAAGGGCATGTACAAATTACGAATCTATTCATACATTTTTGTGGTATCTATGTTGGTTACATGCGGCTTAATTGACTTTTATTAGTGTAGATTCGGCAACTTGATAGTGTTACATACAATAAGTTTCAAGAATAACTCACCAGTAACTTTAACGCATTCACGAAAATTGGAGATACACCGGTACTTACCTAGAAGAAACAAACAAAAACGTTAATTAGTATAATGTTACAATTAACAATCACAACATGCATTCTACAAAATATTCAATGTTATTATTATTATTATTGTATTTAAGAATACATAGTGTATTCATACTATAACCAGCGAGAGCTTGTTCCAATTAAAACTAAGATAAATATGTAAAGTACTTCCATAACTCATTCTAAATAATTTACATACGAATCATATCCTGCTAATATCAAATAATACTTGAAAAGAAATAATTTATGAAATCAAATTTATCACAGACAAACTCCCTGCAAAGCGGCCTATTATAGTAAAATCTTTGTGAACTATTTAAAACATAAACGTGAGTCCACATGAACTTTTGAGTGTTTAAACAGAAACTACTAAATGAGTGTTTTCCATTGTAACTAGTCTATTGCAATTCAATATGCTAGACATATTCAGGAAAACCTTCGACACACCATCCAAAATTTATGATGTCAAGAAGTGAATTAAAATTTACAGTTATTTGAAAGTTTATTAGGTAACCAATTGAAAAGCAATAAAATAAAAAAATAAAACTTAGGGATTCCCGTTTCGATCAACCACGTAAGAGTTTTCTTTCCAGAAGGGTGGGCACCCGTGTTTTCTGAGGAGTGTTGTGGAGCCAATTGGATAGGCAATGTGCACAACAACTATGTAATGGGTGGTGTATGGTCAGGAGCAAACCATGACGTCCGATTCGCACTTCGCAACAGAACATATTTTTGCACTATCAACTTCAACACAGCAATAATGTAGGAAGAAGAACAACTATTTTGCAACACTTGCATTAATGCTCTTTCAAGTGAATCTTAATTTCTTATTCCATCTTGTAAGTATTATTCAACATCAAATTATAATCATCATTAAGTTATTGACACTATTAGTAAAATTATTATTGTTTATAATAATGTTAATGTATTATAATATTGCGATAATTGTTAATATTTTTATACAGTAAAATTTGTCTAAACGTAAACCTGTACAATCCGAAAACCTGCCTTAACCGGAGAATTTCTCTGGACCGAGAAGTTAAATAGCATTTTACACAGCCAAAAATGGAATATTTCCAACGCGGAAACGAAACGGTTTTTCATGGCCTGAAGGGTATAAAATCTTTATTAAACGGAATTCCTGTGAATTTAGCGCAATTGGTTGAGGGACGCGAGTTGTTCTAGATTAAATAATGCATCTGCAAGCTTGTTTTAAATTCCCTACACCTGTGACACGCGACTCAGTCGTGGCAGCGGCGCATTGAAGAAGAGGGGCTGCAGCTCTCAGCGTAGAATTGGACCGTGGGGTCGCTTGTCCCTCAAGACGTAGGCCTTTAGGGGAATTCTCTCTCTCCCGTCTCTCTGAGCGTGGGAAAGTGAACGGGCACGGCTTCTATTCACGCGCGCGTAGAAAATCATAACCCCTCGACCAGATACGCATTGCGCAAGGCCATGCAATGGTATCAGAAAGTCATAGTATTGGGTTGTGAGGCATTGTGCGTTGAAAGAGTCCAAAAGTTGTCCTAATACAGTCCGTAAGGTATATATTTTTCAACTTAGGAGCTGTCAATAAAGTGTTTAATATCCATTTATTGGCTATTTTGTCCGTATATGCGTTAAAAATCTGTTTTTTATTAATTAAAATTAAGTCATGTAATTTACTACCTTCATGGCAGAAACGTCCTCAGTGTCATAAAATAGACAATCTTGCATAAAACGGAAACTTCAGAAAACCGGAATTTGTTGGCGTTCCGATCGATTCCCGCTTAGACATTTTACCGTATTTGTATTTTTAGTCTGCATTGTATATTACTTGCCTCCGAGTTTTACTCGATTGGAATTGAGTGTATATTGTGTTATCGAACTCTCCAATGCCCCCTCCGTTTCCGACCTACCAGAAGCCCAGTTCCCCGGAGGTTCCCCGAGACGTGCGGCGGGTTGGTGGCGGGCAGTGGGGGGCGGTGGGAGGCGGCGCGCGACTGCGGGTGCGGTGACCTTGCGGGCTCGCGAGAACGCGACGGCGGCCGTAATTAAACTCAACATTGCTCCTGGTTCCGCAAACACGCCGCGCGCAGCCGCAGAAACAGAAGCAGGCGCGCCCCGGGCCCCGAGCGCTAGGTGCTGGACCACCCGCCCCGCTCCGTTGCCGTCCGTGGTCAACCCTATCTTCGCACCCGTCTGCATTCCCTTCAACGTCCCCCGACAACGTCCCTCGACGTTTCCAACGTCTCAGTCATTCCATAAAAGACAGCGTCAACGTCCACTTCGAAGTCCACAATAACGTCCCCTTCCAAGTCTCTCACAATGGCCTCTCGAATTCTAAATGATAACGGCCCCTCAAAATGGCAACCCCATTTCCCCCACCCCGTACGACTCCCAAGTCCCCCCAGAAGACCACACCCAAGTCCCCGAAACGACCACGTCCAAGTCCCCCCAAACGAACCTCACTAAGCCTCCGAAACGCTCTCGTCCAATTCTTTGCCCCCCGTCCAAGGTCTCGTTCCCAGCCCCTTCTCGATTCCGTCCGCTCCCAGGTTCCTCTGTGCTTCGCCCAGGCGCCGCCCCTCCCATCTGGCCGGGACCCCCGTCGGCGCTCAGTGGCTCTCTATTGATCTCCGGGGACGCAGATCTCACCTGAGGCGGGGGCTCGCGGCTCTTCGAATTTGCTTTATTCGGAATGTTTACGGGGCTTCGCTCAATTAAACTACTAGTGGAGCTACAAAAGCACATACTTTCTCGCACTCTTAGTAACTTTTGCAGGTTTCAAAAATTCAGAGAGTTACTTTCAAAATAAATAAAATGTTCAGGCAGTTATTTTTATAAGTTCTTTATAACACATGTGCTTATAGCGCTTTTATATTTTTTCATACAAAGAAAGGGCTCAATTAAACAATACTGCTTTAATATCGACGATTATTCACAAGAAATATTTAACGCACTACAACAGAAAGATTGCCTTTTAAGTCTTGAATGTGGGCAATGAACAATTTACCTTGTGACTGGAATGGAAGGTGACTGCAATGTTACTATTATACTAGCATATCCTATTTTTTCGAAAATAGTTTTTCTTTCATCTTTGGAATATATTTCAGACATTAATTATAAAATCGTCTGAAATTGAACACTTTTTTCATGTTTATATTTTTCGTGCTTCACGATTTAAATTTCCATGAAACAAACTGGCTGTTTTAGAATCTACTACAGGCTTTTGGTTAGATAGAATAGAAACAGACTGATGGCCCCACAACTGAGGAACGCCGTGAGGAAAGGTTCTACACCAGAGCTCAATGTGTTCCGTCTCGTCTGCCTCCCCGGTTCCTTTCTCGGAGGCCGCACAAGCCTGACAGCCCTTCCCGAAAGTTTGGTAAGAAGCTAGCAATAAGGAAATGAGAAACCTAAAGCAGAAAGGGAGACTGATAGGAGGCGGAGGGAGGAAAGGAAAAGAAGAGCGCGAAATATTGAACAACGTGAAAGAAGAGAAGAATATCACGTACGAAAAATTACATTAAAGTAAATTCAGATATAATTCGTGATCTCATGATGGAAACAAAAACCACTTCTAGAACGTGGACGACCATTCCGAACCGTTTAAAGAAAGGTTTTAACAGTTAAAATGCGAATAGATTCATACTGCAACCCAATGTCGTGTGTTCCAGGTAGCCGGTGTGGGAAAATCCTCTAAATTTTTGTATAAAAAGTCTCATTTTGCATATTACGTAGTGCGAAACATGACTGTAAATTAAGGCGTAATATTTGCTTTGAAAACCTACCACGCAAGTTACTGTAATAACGTTTTCTGCAACATAATGCGTGTTTCAGGCTGGACGTGCTCCTGTCCGAACGTGCATCCGTCTGAAATTTCTCTGGAAGTAATTTTCTGTCCAACAAACGCACACTGAACAGTCGCAGACGAATATTATTAGGGTACCCGAATTACACTAATGAGGGTCAACGGCACATTCCAGAATAATAGCAAAATAACAGAATAATAATAATTAATTATTATTAATTATTAATTATCATTATTTATTGTAATTATTAATTATTATTATTTATTGTTATCATTAATTATTATTTATTGTTATTATTAATTATTATTATTATTACATTATTAAATTTAAGAACTAGTGCTAGTGTACTAACGCTAGAATATAGAGGCGTCGTCTCTTAGACGACGCAACTAGTGCCGAAAGCTTCCCCCACCCCCTTCCTTCCACTCCCCTTCCACTCTGGGTTGATACACGTATCGTAAACTCATTGTGTGACGAGCCAGTAGGATATACGTACCCTTGTGCGCGTACCTATTTCCGGTAATCGCCATTTTAACACGCGTCGTCCAGCAGACTACGCCTTTATACGAGTAGTGATCCGTGATATTTTTGGCACCGTATTGGCTAATATTGTAAATAAAGAATGCAAACTCCTTGTCTTGTAGCATTTAATTTTATTTACGAACATTTAGCAATCATAATAGGACAATGGTAATCGTCAGAAAGGTCGCTTGACAAGGTACTTCTGTTTATTATAATCCATGTGTGGACAACACCAAGCACGTGTCTGCTGTGAGAGTCAAGTCATTGAGGTTCATCTAAAAAATATGTTTTGTAACTCCACATCATACATGTTAAATCCATTAAATTTTGTGTTTGATAGTAAACATTTTTTTTTTATTTTTTCAAAGACGCTGTCAGACTATGCCTAATGGTGACTGAATGGTACAGTTTGCCTTTGTAAACTAGTGTTAAGCAGTATATTGTATTTCTGAAAGTCCATTTCAACATTTCCTGTTGTTGCGACCCTTTGGCGACACGCAAGCCGATGTAGGTCGGAGCCGAATCTCGCCATCCACCGGAACCCGATCGGACAACCTACGTTAGTCGGCGCCACCTCCCACGACAAAACGTGCACAACACTTACGGGACTAATGACCTTAGCTACTGACGGACTCTGAATCAATGAATCAGCGGGAGCACAGATGGCCTCGATCTCTGGTTGCAGAACTAGATCAAAATGCACTATGAAGCTCAGGTTGCATAATTGCTGTATGCACCCACAGACACTAAAATAAGATGGTACGCAGGTGAGGCTGTAAGAGAACACCGAAGTTTTCGAAGAAGCGATTACACACAGTGACTTTCTCGAATTAAAATTGAACATCATAGAAGCATTGAACGGCAAAATTTAGGGTAAACGAAGTTTCTGATAATGCATGAAAGTCGTACACAATGAAACAGTAATTTTAATAAGCCACTTTAAATGGGTTCTACTGTATGGTATTGATCAATTTTAAATATCATCTTCGTAATCTTAACAGATTTAATTAACACACTATTGATTAAAAAATATTTCTATTTATTGTAACAAGTTATACGTAATAAATGTTTAACTTATTTATATATTTTAAAAAATAGTTAATATTTTAGTAGAAGTATTAAAAAACAATTGTTTCAGCAAATGACGAAAACTTAAAAAAAATAATATCTGCGTTACGAAGCACTTAACCAAATCAGTCTACTCCTATGTAACACATCGAAACACTGCCGCAAACTTTCTCCCACCTCTTTAGCGTTACGTAATTTACGGACGACTCCTTAGCGTGTTATGCATTTTGTGAATTTCTCACAAAACCGAAAACAATGCCACTCAGAAAAAATTATCAAGAACTAATTCAAAAACGGATCACAAAGCGCCCACCCACAGAGGACCCACGGAGCCGCGCATCGCCCGCGAGACACTGCCCCTCTCCGTGCCTTCCCCCTCCTTACCCCTTCGCCGCAGGTGACGTCCTCGCGGAGGCCCTGGTCCGCGCTGGTCCCCGCACGGGCGCGAGAGGTCAACGAGGCGACCGGGAGCTGCGCGCGCCCCCTGCCGTCCAACTTCCCACAGCGTGCAGCAGCGCGTGGTGCGCCGCGGGATAGGCTTCCGTGTTGAGCACTTCGTCTCACCCCGCCCCCCGCCGCGCCGGAAGAATATGCCCGGGTGAGCCGGCGTGTTTAAAGGGAAAACATTGAGCGGTGCAGCGTAGCGCGGCAAAGGAGTTAAGGCAAAGCGGAGGGGAACAGACAGAAGGGAAGTAGTGGCAGATCAGAAGTGGGTAGTGACAGATCAGAACGGGGTACAGCGGAGTTGGGCGAAGCAGGGGCAGAGCAGAGGCAGAACGGGGCGAGGCAAGGCGGGGCGGAACGGAGTGCAGCGAAGCGGTGCGGGGAGGTATGAATCGGGGTGGGGGGGATGTCGACGTGAGGAGGAGAGGGGCGGAGCAGAGGGGGCGGGGTGAGGGCAGAGCGGGGTTCAATGGCGTGAGGCGAGAGGAGCGGAGCGGAGTAAGGCGGGGCGGGGTGGTACGAGGTGATACGAAGTGGAGCGGGGCGGGGTAGCGTGGGGCGGGGCGGAGCGGGGTGGCCCGGAGCAGAGCAGGGTGTGGCGGGTGACGCGGAGAAAGGCGGAGTGGGCAGCAGGCGGAGTGGGCAGGAATGATGCAGACTGGGCGACAGGCGTAGCGGGGCGGGGCAGGGCGGGGTGGGATAGGGCGAGGCGGGGCGGGGACCCGGCGGATCGGAGCAGAGCAGAGGAGATAGGACGGAGATGGAGAGCGCCAAGCTTGTTCGAGGTAAAGTAGGGGCGGGGAGCAGTGGAAAATGACGGTGCAGAAAGTGCGGCGGGGCGAGACATGCCGGGGAAGAATGAGGCTAGGAAACTCTGAAATATTTGTACAGGTGGGAGCACGAAAACAGGTCTGCAGGTCTGCATTTTAACATGAACTACACGACTGAAGACTTTCTCACCCCCGGAATTTATCTTTAGGCTTCACTGAATATTTTAACTTGTAAATAAGTTTGAAATATTTCATTTCAACATTTTTTTAATTTATAATTGTTATTACAATGAATAGTGATGTTTGGTCATAACCTTTGATATTTCTCACACGTTTATCTCAAAGCCGCCGCTCCAACAAGCTTAGTTATTTTCAATTTCGCTGCTCATCCTGTTTGTAATACAAAATACCACACCGCTCATCTGTGTGCATTACAAAATGTTGTTCTGTAAATATTATTCTACACTACAGAGGATAAATATGAAATTAAAAATAAAATAACAGTGCATCTAACTCACAAAGTAAGTAATGTAAGTAAAAGAGACAAATATTTTTTATCGTCCATTAATTGCAAATTCTCGTACTTTTATAATGCTCCTTCACATTTGCACACGATATCACATATTAATGCCAAACAAGGACAACAGATTAGCTGCTGTGCAGTAATACCTTATTCAGAATACTGGGAAATGATTTCTCTGGATACGTCGTAGACTATGGCTCTTGGTCAACTAGAAAAATTTTCTTCGGAAATAAAAAACAGCAACTACAATAACATTAAATGATACAATTACGAATGTTACAATGTTACATGTCTGTGATGTCATAAAATTTATGACATCACAGACGCTTCACAATCTCTCTCCAAATTTACTACCTACACTTTTCCCGCATTAAAGGCATTGTGTAGCGTACAAAAATGTCAAACATTCATGCTCACAACAAGAGTTGAACCCGCGACCTTCCGAATAGGGACATATAGGCTACACCCTTACTGACATTCTACGACACTCGCTTGGGTTTTTATTGCATTTTATATGCGTTAATCAGGCACTGCGTGCATATTATATCATCCAGAAACCAGGTGTTGCTTTATGATCAGTTTTATGTTCACTTCCTTCAGAAAATATTAAAAACCAGCAACATTAATCCTGTACCACGTGCGTAGGTTCAGGTGTTGTGTAACGGAATTCATTTACGCATACTCCATTATGAAAAATAGTGCGTTTGGTATCCAGCTTTAAAGCTTTTACCGCCTCAAATCTTCAGTCTGTAAAGACAATCGTGGCATGAAAATCTTAAACCAAGCCCAGAAAACCACGTATTTGTTACTCACCATACGAGTTTTTCTATAAATCAGCGGCTTCAGTGGCAGCATTGCAAAGGTTTTTCTTTACTGTGTCAGAACGTAGTAACACGAAAAAGTAAAAATGGTGAATTAGGTCATGATTATCAAGTGCAATTTTCTGTTCGAAGAATAAAGCAAATATATGCAGTAAAAATAATACATTATGAAACAATGATGAGTATTAATACAAGAATGTGATATTACGATTCGAGCAAGGAACGGGCGAGTATCGTACACTTCACGCGAGTGTATTAATACCCATTACATCGAGTTTCATACGACACTTTTTCTACGACTTATCGTAATTTTATATGTTAAACTTGTACATTGAATACAACGCCATCTAGCAGATAGCTCCCCAACCCTACCCTAGCAGTGTCTTTGGTTACCAGTGGTGGTAAGCAGTCGTGCGTGGGAATACAGATTCAAACAGAATCAAATAGAACTACCATCCAATTTATTTTAAATAATATTCCACAAAAATACTAATAGTAAAATAATTTAAAACTTACAAGCATAAAATAATATTAAATACAATTTTAATGTACACAATCGAACGAAACATTTACTACACAGATTATCAATGATTAGTAAAGAGCCAATATTTGGTTTGTAAACTTCTCTGTGACTGTCAAGAATCTGAATCATAATTAAATCTGTATCGTAATGAGTATCATCATGCAACTGGTTGCAGGCATCAAATGACAGAATTACACAATGGGAGTACAAAAAATATTGTTTTATCTGTCGCGCAATGCATCATTTAGTCAAGACGAGATCGTTCTCCTTTCCCAAATGGAATGTCTAAATTCACATCTGGGAGGAAATAAAGGGTAGGATGCATGTTGCATGTTCTTTAACACGCCAAAAGTAAATAATTTTAAAAATTGAAAACCAAAACTACGTAAATATCGTCTCTTTGAGGGAATACTCCTCCTCAACGTTCAAAGCAACATTCGTTGTTCACGAACATCGTTTTGTCTTCCACCCGGAACACTGTGAGCTGTCTTTCAAAGTCGACCGCGACGGCTGGGAGCAGCCATATCAGCAGGCGCGTAACCCGCAAGAGTCCGTTTGCTCAAACACATCAACAAGTGAGCGTCGGCGACGCGCGCGTCTCACGCGAGTTGACAGCGGAAAAGCAGCGCGCGGCGCTCGAGGCAGTTCCGGGCCGGGCCCTGCGCAGAAGAACAGAGCGGAACACAACGCGAGCGAATAGGGGCAGAGAGAAGCGGACCGCGGGGGGTAAGGTTGGTTGGAGCGAGACGGAGCGGTATGAAGCGGAGCGGTATGAAGCGGTGCGATATGAAGCGGAGCGGTATGAAGCGGTGCGATATGAAGCGGAGCGGTATGAAGCGGAGCGGTATGAAGCGGAGAGGTATGAAAGCGGTATGAGGCGAAGCGGTATGAGGCGAAGCGGTATGAGGCGAAGCGGTTTGAAGCGGAGCGGTATGAAGCGGAGCGGTATGAGGCGAAGCGGTATGAGGCGAAGCGGTATGACGCGGAGCGGTATGAAGCGGAGCGGTATGAGGCGAAGCGGTATGAGGCGAAGCGGTATGAGGCGAAGCGGTATGAAGCGGAGCGGTATGAACCGGAGCGGTATGAAGCGGAGGGGTATGAAGCGGAGAGGTATGAAGCGGAGAGGCATGAAGCATGGCGAAATGAGAGTGGGCGTAGCAGTGAGCTGCATAGAATGGTGTGGAGCTGTACGCAGCGGGGTGAAGCGGAGCGAAGTGTAGCAAAGCTGTGTGAAGCGGAGCAGAGTGGGACTGAGCGAGACGTGTCGGGGCGAAGCGTATTGAAGAGGTGTAGAGCCAGAGGGGCAAGCCCAGCGGGGCGGGATCGAGCAGGGGGTCGCGGGTGGCGGGGCCGGGCCAAGCTGCGGGTGCGCCAATCGATGCTGTGCGGGGCCGCCGGCCGAGGGAAGGCAACCCCGGCGACGGACGTAATCATGTTCTCTTCCCGTCAGAAGAGACGCGTGCAAAGGGGGGACAAGGGCCGTGGACCTTCCAAAGAAATTTGAAAGGCGCCGTACACCCTCATAATAAAACATTTTATTTCTGCCAAGACGTTCAATCCTTAATTTTCCCCTAGCGGCCGGCTGCTGTAATCGGTTGTCTTTTGTGGCTTCTCCGATCAACGTCATCGCATGGCGGAGTAGTAACAAATTTTCTTTCTAACAGTCATTTATTTTTTCGCATTTCTTTTCACAAATAAAATATAATAATAAATGGTGGTCTCTGGGCACCTGGTTGAGAGTTACGTGAGCTTACGTGAGCGCTGAGCACCAATTCGTGACGTAATCAAAGCGGTCGGGTCTCAGAGGGCAAGACGATCACCATTCCCGACCCTTCTCTGCCGGGTGTGAGGTTGCATCTTCATTCTGCCCGAAGTTGTCTCAGTTGAGATCCAAAACGCTAAGTACTTCATTAGAACCTCTAAGTGTACTAACCGATCTCAATCCTGGAAAGCTGCGAAAGTCTCTCACTCACTAATGATTTATTAATAGTCAATTATATTCCCTCATGTTATATTGTATTTTGGTATTAGCTAATTTTAGATGTAAGTGTAGCGAAACACATTCCTGTTTTTTTTCACTCAAATTTTAAGTTTTTAATGCTGTTTTCGGTGCCTATTTTAAAACAAAACTAGTGTCCTTTTAAGTGCCTAAAACCTAAGTTTTTAGTGCCTTAACATCCGATGCTTAGTGATGACAAGCGTGTGTACGAGTGATTCTGCCTGCGACGGACTTCTGATTTGGTACAAGCCTTCTGGAATACGCTGACTGCGCTACGAGCTGGTACATCTTCTAATGGCAACCGCTACGCCACGAACTTGGTTATTTCTATTGGAGATTTATTAGTTAGTGCCTTATTTTACATGGTTAGGCTTGGGCCATCAGGTCTGTTCTTTGTATGACCACACAAATTTCTCTACGCTCCTTTTCCCCATCTAGCAGAGAAAGAAGGTATCAACTCGGGTGACTAAACTGAGGTATCAAAAGGTTTTAAGACATGCAAATGGCATCTAGGATCGGAAACCCTCAAAAACAACAATTTTAAAATCTTAATTTTCGAAGTGCTCTGTTTAAATTTAACCTTTAATGGCTCAAACTGTTTATAATGCACCCTTCTTTCCACGTCATGTAGCGCGTGGGAAAGAAAACAACAAAGACGTCTCAGCCATTTTATTCTCACGGGAACCTCTCAGTCATCGGCTCATGTCTTTTCGATACTAGTCGTTGATATGGTCATGGAAATCGGTCATATAAGGATAAAGAATGGACTCCTCGTTCGAACCTTACAACGGGAAATAGAAGAGAATGGAATTGGGAAGGTCGCGCGAGGTCCGTGGCCCGATGTTTAAGGTGCTTCTCCGCCACCATTATGATTGGATTCCAACCAACAATATAGCTGCGTTACAGTAACTTTTAAAACGTAGGAGCAACATTCCTAATTTAGAAAGTACGATAATAATATTTATTATACGATATTAGGTAGATACGTAGAAAGTACGATAAATATTATTAATAATATTTATTATCGTACTTTCTGAATTAGGCTTGATAATGACTTTAATAAAATAAAATTGTAAATTTTACATTTATTTTAAAAAATAATTTTTAAACCTATTCTGCGTTTCAAAAAATGATACTTTTCAAAATTGTTTAGTTATTTTTAACATTGGGGTGAGTCGTCGGAATGGTTAATTCTGCACGCTTTCCAATATATTAGTGCCATAAAGTAATGGAATGTTTTAGGAGTAGGCGATTTAAATTAGGATTATATGCAGAAAACAACTAAACCGAAGGGGCAGTCAAGTTTCCATGATTTAAAAAGGTTGTGTAAATATACCATTAACCTTAAATTATTCGTATTTGAATCTTTCATTTCATTAAAGATTCATTCAAAATACCATTCTTTAAATTTTTCCTGAGTTTTGTTCCAAATTTACGCAGAATAACTGATTTGGCGGTCTTTTTTACCAGTTTGGAGACAATACTCTGCAAGTATGCGACAGTAAATGGGCAATAAAATGAAGGGACGAGTTAAATTAATTATGGATCAGTTGGAATTACCATTTTCCCCTTCTTACTATCCAATAGGCAAAGAAACTATTGAAATAATTAATAAGTTAGTTTAGTAACAAATATTCTAATAAACTGTTTACATATCACGAAATTGCTTCCAGTAAGGTAAAACAGGGTACTGCTATAGGTTACAAAGTATGCAGCACAGTATTGCAGTGAAAGCTTTGAAAGAATGTACCATACCAACCTTTTTTAAATGGACGAATAATCCAAAATCGCTCTCAAAAGTATTCGTCTCATAAGAAGTTTGGGTCAACACTGACTAAGCCTCCATCTATTAAAAATGAGTTACTATTACAGTAACCATTTCTGTAATGACCTGGAAAAGCTGGACCAATATGTTACTACCATCAATTTGTACTCTATGTTAAATAACAATTGTAAAAGTTTGTTTTCATTTTTCAAAACATTAGCTTGACGAGCCAGTAGTATAGCTCTGAAGAAGGCCAAAGCAAGATGGCCGAAACGTCAGCACAATTGACCGAGACGCGGCTCATCCCGGATAGCCAAGAATGTATTAGCTTGACGATTTTTAACCTCGTTTTGGAGATACAAATGCAACAGGACTTCACAATCCCTTACAATATTTCCAACAGATTTAGAAAACAAATAAAATATAAATACAAATGTATTAGTTGAGTTGAGACTTTCATAATTCTCATTACCACATTTAAGTAAGTAATACTGTTTGCCTAAGAAGTTTTAGGCAGTGTATTGAAATATAATTTTTAAATCAATATACCTACCTGATAAATCAACAATGTATATTATTTTTGAAACTTACATGAACACACGTTTGTTATTTTACCATTCAATTCTGAATATTATATAACTATTGTGATTTTTCAAAATCAAATTTTGTGTAAATCCAAGAAGTATAATAGTATGTATAATGTATTACGAATAGTTCAGAGCTATAAATAAAAGCTGGGATTCAATATTATCATGCTCCCAATATTATTTTTCTTCCGAAAAGCGACGTCGAGAGAAGCCTCCAAGCTATTTACTCATTTAAAATTCAAATGTATGAATATTTTTGTGTAAATTGAAGACGAAGTAGTGCTACAGGCATTGTATGCTCTCTGATGCTCTTTGTATCAATTTCCTCCCTAAAAATGAAAGACGTGGGCCAGTAACAAGGTAGGGTATACCAATCTCAAGAAGTAACTCGTCAATAACGTTAACATCTCGGTTTTGGCGGTCGAGCAAAGAAACTACTCTGTTCCGGCACACAGTTATTAGGAAGCCCTCGAAAGGTTTGGAAACAGAAGATTCCGACCTACCGCTTTGATAAAATTTGTAAATTCATGGTACGTGACTAAAACAAAAACAGACAGTAGCTTCCAGAATTTTGCTATCTAAAAGGAAATTAAGAAGACGAACGCAAAACATCTCCATAAACTGTATGATTATCCCAACATAATCTCATCATCGTACTTGACAGAAACAATCAGACGACTTCACCCGCATCATCCTATAGACATTCAATGTAAATTGTAAATTATTTATTTATCCACTTATGGGTTCATATATTTAACTATGTATTTATGTAATGTTTTTGAAATGTTATGTAAACAACCCAATGTCTCACAATGTAGCCCATAATATTCGAATACTAAAGAGTTTCATCAATGGCCAAGTACATTTTTAAATTACACAAATTTTCCAAATGTTCCTTCAAGGACACTTTATGATAAAAGTATATAAGATAGGTTTCTTGCAAAACGTTTCAGAATGACCTACAACAAAATGACCAAATGACACCAAAATTAAAATCAATAAATCAATTTTAAACACAAAGAAAACTCGTAAATCGACTTCTTGAAGAAGTGAAATCTATAAAGAAATACTCAAGGTATACCCAAGAAAAGTAGTCAACAAACATATCATCTCACCTGTGAGAAAATTGACATTCTTCCTCTGGTAAATTACTAAACAAACTTCTCTGAAAGGAGACATACCGTTCTTCATCGAACGAGAGATACGATCGACATTCACTTTCATTTGAATTGATCTCCTTTTATCACTGTACCGGTTTTTCGCCTGGAAACAATTTGTGAGAGTGCTGCTATCACAGCAATGGCACCGTCCGGATGTAATAATTTCACTCTCCACCATTGGAGTTTTGTTTCACTTTGTAATTATCAAACGTCAAAATTTGAACGCGACAATTCGAATATAATGGAAGTTAGTGTTATTTAAATTAACGTTTTATTACGCCTACGGTCGTTTTACAAATATGCGTAACATTAGCCATGAAAGGAAATGAAATAAAACATAAAAGGCCATTCTAACAGCCTTCGACAATTTCTCACACAAAAGGTTCAAATGTAGTGTTTGCTTCACTTGTTCATCATTGTGTGGTAATAAAACCGCGCAGACACAGAAATGCGAGCTAAATTAATGTGTTTGCGACAACAGATGAACAACTACATGGAGCAATATTACAGCACATGAGTTGCGATTATCTTTATTAAAATTAATAAAGCATAGCATAAATCAAAACAATATTCGAGCAGTTTTTTTGGGGGGGGATTTAAATCAAAGAGTATATACATAGTAAAATAATACAATCTCTGCTGTCAGCAGCTTCAGTGGTAAGGCAATACTTCTAACTACACAATCCGTAGTGGTTTTAATTGTGAAATCGTAGTGAAAGTAAGGTGTAATAATAATAATAATAATAATAATAATAATAATAATAATAATAATAATAATAATAAGACACATTTTAATTGTTTGTTTGGATTTAAACTTTGAAAAATCGAATGGAGTCATTTAATTTATTTTGACTGTTTTTGCACAATGTTCGTTGCAATAGTCCTTTCTCGCACTCCGCGTGGAAAGAAGTACTCGACTTTACCGGCCTGCATAGTCGAGGTCGTGAAGGCTGAAGGGCCGTAGCTGCCTCGGTTCGAAAGGGCGCGGGTTCGAATCCCGCCTCGAGATGGATGTTGGTGGGGGTTTGTGTATTCCTTACGTGTTCTCCCTATAGTTCCCCCTACAGTTACGAAATCAAAGTGGTCGCTGTACGATCAAGTTGTTGAAAAACAACCTTAAAAAACTCGCATTTACTCTGATTACTTCAACTTTATTTTAATGGCAATTGTTTCTTCGAGAATTTACAGTGCGCCTACCGCAAAAAATTCATCACCACCTAAAACAATCGAATACTGTAGTAGAGTAAACAAAACACTGAACGGACATGAATCAACTTAGCTGCCACCACGCGTCCTGAGAATGATTTCCAGATTATATATTTGTACATGTCCACGAATTAGTACAGAAAATAATGAATGCAGCTCGTACTAAAGAGTCTTTGGCGCTCTCATATCAAAATGGCGGACCCGGTACCTATCGGCGCCTCGTCAGCCAACTTTACGCGAAAGGTTCACATTCTCTACTAGTCACGTAAATAGCTATTGCATTAAAACGTTATGGTCTTCAAAACTGCCATGGGCAGCAGTCTCACGCCCTCTCGCCTCTCCTGTTGCCCGACGCCCTCGCGCCCACCCCTCCTCCCCCACCCCTCCCCCCTCCCCCCCACCCCTCCCCCTCCCCCCCACCCCTCCCACTCCCCCCACCCTGCGGGGGCAGCATACCACTGCGCCGGGCGCCGCGATGCAAATTGTGTTTCGCTTAAATAATTGTCAATTAATCAGTATAATTGGTGCTCTCGCATCGACCACCCCTCATTAACCCCATGCACAGTTAATCACGTGGACCGCGCGCCGCGTTTGGGCTCGGCCGAGATGCGCCGCCATTTCGGAGCGGGACCTTAGGAAACTAATGGCGGCGGATAACGAGCGGATGCTACTGACAGCCGCTGTGCAAATGGTCACCGTCGCCGTTGTTTTGGGATAGACTGTTGGAAGGGCGGCCAGTGACCTTTATCTCGTAGAATAATAATAGAGTATTGTGAAATGATGTAACTATGAGTATTCATTTAACATTGAAGAGAATATTTTATATTTTATTTATTAACTTCATTTATCTCCAAAAAACCTTATGTGATGCAAAGGGGGAGGGGGAGAATAATATATGCACGTTTTTTTTAGGGTCCAGAATCTCTTCTTTCATTTGTTATAAGTAGTTGAATTATGAATATTACCAACGAGAGTGGTTGCCAACATTTCAAAACCATGGAAATGATCGCTCCCTATGGATATTAAAAGTATTTGAATGAAAAAATTAATTAGATACATGATTCTAGACTATTTCTGACAAAATAACAAGCTCCCCGTTCTATACTTCTCGCAGCTAGCCTAAAAAGAGAGCTACAAAACGTACGCATAGAGAAGGTACATATATGTGTAGAAGCAAAGCCGAAGAAAATGTAGACGATTACATCATTAATATTACTGTTATTACCATTACGATTATAATTACTACAACTGGAGCAAAAAGCGAGTGTGGTAATCGTTTTACGAGTGTAATAATAACCATTACATGGAGTTTCATCGTTTTTTTAGTAAAACCTAATAGAAGGGCAATATAATTAAGTAACAGCTCTGCATTTAAAGAGTTAACAGGGCTAAAAATGCGCGTCCCGCTAGACCCGCTGTCACCTTCCGCGCAGCATCGCGCGCACGATTCGTGGCCCATTGGTTTAGGAACTGCTGCGCTGTTCATCTGCATTGATGTGAGAAATCACGCAAAACACTACTTCGTTTAGAGCTCCTTCTCCCAGTCAGCACACGCCACGAAGGACGAGACTCGGTGGGGTGGAAGCCACCCGCAGCATGCACACGCTCGTTTCATGCACACTGCGGCGGACGGACGAGCAGGCGGGCAGTTGGGTGGGCGGGCTGTTGGGTTTGGGGGCAGTTGGGTGGGCGGGCTGTTGGACGGGCGAAAGGGTGGGCGAAAGGGCGGGCGAAAGGGCGGGCGAAAGGACGGGCGAAATGGCGGGCGAAAGGGCGGGCGAAAGGGCGGGCGAAAGGGCGGGCGAAAGGGCGGGCGAAAGGGCGGGCGGGCGAGATGTTGAGTGGGCGTTCTTTTTGTCGGGCTGTTGGACGGGCAGGGGGCGTGCGGGCGGTGGGCTCGGGCGGGCGGGCGGACGGACGGGTGGGTGGGTGGGGGCGGACGGGCGAAAGGGCGGGCGGGCGAGATGTTGAGTGGGCGTTCTTTTTGTCGGGCTGTTGGACGGGCAGGGGGCGGACGGACGGGTGGGTGGGTGGGGGCGGACGGGCGAAAGGGCGGGCGGGCGGGCGAGATGTTGAGTGGGCGTTCTTTTTGTCGGACTGTTGGACGGGCAGGGGGCGTGCGGGCGGTGGGCTCGGACGGGCGTGCAGTTACAGCGCTTCCGTTTTAGCGAACCGCGCGGTAGATTCGGCACCTCCCTCGGCCGAGGGCTACTGCCTGCCGACAGGTGGCTGCCACGCGCGCAGTGCGCCCAACGCCAAGTTGAGGGAAAAAGCCTCCAGTTCGTTTCTTTGTCGACAACTCTCTTTCTTCCTCATACCCTCCTTCGTTATCTCTTCCTTCCTCCCCTCGTCCACCTCTATTACTTATTTTTCTTTCCTTTTTCCTTTTATACTTCACTATCTACACTAATACCTTATTTTTTATGTTTAAAATTATGCCATTATCCCCTTGCATTTTTTCTGGATTTACGCAATTGCTTAACGGGTATGTCAGGATGACTATTTTCCTTTCATTCCAGACATCAATATAATGACTGTTTAATATTGTGACCGTCCCCCTGGTCGAATTATTAATCAGGAATTTATTCGGTTAACGTGAGTCTGTGAGTTAGTCCCTCTGCTCTTCATCATACTGCTCTACATCGAGATGTATCAGATGTGACATCATTTTTCGAAATTTGCCCTTGACGCTGGTAGGTGACCCTTCACATGAACTGGCTGCTTTGTAGTAAAACCTATTATTTACACAAAAAATAATCGCTAATGCAGGTGACGGCTTGAGCATCTTTCACAGTATTAAGATTTCGGCCTCAAACAATAGGTTCTAATGTAGCGGGTTGCCGCTGTCAGTTATCTTCTCCTGGCAACGGGGTATCAGAAATGAGAACTTGAAATAACTCGAACCCCAATGGAATTGGGATTTATGCATATGTTATTCTCAATATATTTGCAGTAATAACTTCAAAGTGGCCATGAAGTGATACCTACTGTAAGACAGAAGTCTTGAAAATACTTTTTTTTTTTTTTTGTAATTGTTTTCGAGTATGACCTTTATTTTCTCAACGATGTCGTCGACAGGAAGTAGACGGCATTACACGGTAATAGAGATATGTCTACACACTGGTCACGGTTCGAATCCCGCGTACGACACGGGTCATTTCATCACGCGTTTATGACTTGACAGCCATTTGTTATCTCCGACTTGCGTGATACAATACTTTACCCTCATTTAAAATATCTTTCGACTTTATACATGCAAAATTCAGTTCACAATTATTCAATTAAAATTGACTTATATGTCTGCCCTGAAACACCGAATTATTGTCACTAAAATACAAAGCACTATACTTTCCTACAATAGTACTGGCATTGTTTTTCATTAAATATAGAAAAAATAAGATTATAAATTATCGTTCAAAAACCCAATACACCCAATCGTTTGCTCGTTGAATATGGAAAATTAGGGAACCAAAGTTTCAAGTTATTTTTTTAAACGAAGAAAATCAACCTCTGCTGGCCTGGATAGCCGAGGACAGTAAGTTACCGCGGCTTGAAGGGTCGTGGGTTCGAATTCCGCCTCGGACATAGAAGTTTGTGTGTACTTGTGTTGTCTTTTCATGTCGTGTTCCCCTACAGTTACACTAATGTAAACAATCAAAGTGATCGCTACATGACGTAATAGTTAAAAGGCGACTTCAAAGAAATAGCCTCTACATAACAATGGGGCTTTCCTCAATCCACACACACACGCACACACACCAGTCTAACATAACAGCAAGTCCTCTAGCTGTAGATATCAAGAAATATGTATACTACCACCTTTGGCCGGAACTCAGTTTGTACCCAGTCCTGCAATGTACACACTTTTGTTATTTATTTAAACTGAAAATCATGTTCACGTTGGATGAATGTCGTGAATTCATGCCGAATATTTGTAACGTGATGTCACCCCAACGTGATTCCGTACACTGGAACTAGGTGACTGCGAAGGAATGTTTCCCTCTGGTGTAGCGAGCGTCGTTAAAAAGAGAGTAAGTTGGGAATTCATCATCCGCAGACCTGGATCCGCTCTCGGCCAGCCCAGAAATTGAAATTACAGTGGCAGAGAGACCGAGCGGAGACGAGGCGACCCGGCCGCTGCCGATGGAAAAATTTAGGAAAATGGCTCGGCTGAGCCCACTACATAATGTGCTTTTGAAACCAATAATTTAATAAAAGGTTCTCCGTAGAAATTCCAGAATAGAAAGAAAAGTTTTGACATTAATTTTTGAGACGACATATTTTTTTTGTAATCTCATGCATAAAATTGTGGGGCTTTGTAAGTAAATTTTAATATTTAATACGTATTAAAAATTATATTCTATTGATAAAAATATTAAAACGTAATTATAGCATTTCATTATAGTTTAATCCATTTTATAATGAATAATGCGGTCACAATTTTGACACATATGAATAAATGATCCCAAAGAGGCAAAAAACTGAAAACCAATTAGATCAGTCTAAACCTCAGCCAAAAGCCTGTTTTAGTTTATATATATATGCTAAGATGTTTCGTTATTAAAAGTACTCACAAAAGTGTTTGAAATACTGCCCTAAAATTTAACAGTCCCGCAGTTATTGCTTTGGAATGTGCGTTTCTGTTAATATTCCGAATGAAATAATGTAAAATAATTATTTTCTTCTATGCTCTCAATCCAAACTTGCAATGACATTTACTTAAGCACGCAATTGCTTCGACAATAAAAAGTCGAAAGATTCTGTCTAAAAAAATAATGGTGACCAAACCCTGCGCGAAAGAGTGGAATCGGAGAATAATTAAACTAACAGAGAAGAGGCAGGCGAGCGAGGAGTGAACGCAGGAGCTCAAGGGAGGGAATGGGCGGCGTGATGCTGCTCAAATGCGTTCACTGTTGAATGAAACTCGATGGAAGATTGGGATACAAAGTGCGTCGCGATTTGAGTTATGGGCGGGGGGAAATATGATCGGTGACATTTCACTGAACACCTTCATTAGCGTAGATCAGGAGGCAAGATATATTTCACTGGCGATCAAATTTAAATTTTATCGTGTGTGTAGGCTTTTATTACAAATAATGCGAATTTGCCAGTATAAAATTAGGTATATAACTCGTATCACGAAAAAATACGTAATTTGAAATCCGCAAAATATTATATGACAAACTGTTTAAAATATGGTGTGCAACAGAAATGCTAGCCCTAAAATAGCAATAAAACAAGAAACCCGTACAGTACAAGTGATTTTCACTTTGAGATGTAGTTATGACAGGGTTTTAATCATTTTTAAGAGGTAACTATGAACTCTTGCATTAATTTACAAGATACTCAGATGTCACGTGCCTTAAAAAATGATTACAACACAAAAATTTGTTCGTAATATCCTGGAAAGCGAGATGAGAAAACCTGTGCCATTGTGAGTGACTTCTACGCGTCCACTGAAGGATGGAAGTGTGCACTCATTTAGTATTCTTAATACCCTGCCGCTCCGTACACTAACTAAAGAGGTGATGCACACACGGGTGGCCTAGCCGTGGCCGTGTTATTCGATTGCTGACAGCGAGCTGAGCGAGAAGGTATGCAAATGACGTTTGCCATAAGAGCATTGAAGACCCCGAGCTGAACTTGAACTCATTATTTCGTTTTCTTTCGGGCGCGACAACTGCGGAGTTTATTGGTCCCGTAAATGAAGTGCATGTTTTATCACGAGGGGAAGGTGGTGGCAGTGGTGTTCTTCGCCTAGATGGAGAGATCCAGCGAGAACCTTCACGGCGGATTACTGGGGATTCTCTTGCCAGGGATCTCCCATCAGCGGGGCACCCCCCCCCATTTGGGACAACCTGCAACATACGACTGGTCTCCTGACATGTGAGGTAGAGTTGTGCATGTTAGTGTGTGAGTAAGTAAGGGGTGAGGATAGGACAAGGAAGAGGAAGGAAAGATCGCGCGCGGTCCGAGTCTCGTTTGTTAGGATACTGGTCTGGCATTCCCCTGGTTCCCCCTTGATCGCAGAAACAGAAAAATTACCGGTCAGAGAAGGCGGCCATTACAAATCTCCTCTGGACAGCGGCAGAAATCGACCTAACTATCCAGCAAATCCTGTCAACGCTGGGATTCGAAACCGAGGGTCTCGCGGTTCAGAGGCACTGCCTGAGCCCCGTAGGTCGGAGGATGGGGGGGGGGACCAGAGACGTCAGGGTGGTGCGAAGAGCAGCGGCTCCGGTCTTTTTAGAGACTCACCCAGATTCCCACGCGAAGGAAAGCAGGGCTTGCAAAAAGCTCGTTTCGAGGAAGATGGATTTTCTCCCGCTGACGCGACAGGGACAGATCCACGGACCGCTGCGAATACATTAACGAGCCACGGAACCAGAATAAACTTAGACTAACTTGGAAGCGGTGTGTGACAACTTGACAAGTTATATAAAAAATATAAAATTCGTACTGACGTTCAAAAACAAAATACACACTACAGGACGTTAGATTCAACCGTCTCAAAATAAAACGCTTCTAAATTTCGGGTTTTCATAAGAATCAATTAAAATGTGACGTTAAAATTTATATCTGCCTGTAAGTCGTCGCAATAGCAAACACAGTCTGTGTTACATGTATTAAGCGGCAGTTAACAGTATTTACAAAGATGACAAAAATTAACATTTCAATATTAACATCGCTAAGAACATGACTATTCCTGGATGTGTATGTTCGAATTTGTTTTATCTTCTATTTCGTATTCCCTCAATGCCACCTGGTCGTTCACGATAAAATTAAAGATGTCCAAAAACATCAATGCAGTTCTACTTGGTTAGTAAGAAGAGCAATTTGTACACTTGTGAAAAATCTCAACTACAGCCGCCATTTAATACCCTCCATTCCGCTCCCTCCGACAGCAAGCAGGAATTGAGGAGAAATGAACACGAAGATGAGAATATTAATATTGGTTTTGGGTAGATTGGTTGTTCTCAAAATATACAAAAACACACAGGTCGAACTCTCCTGAAAACTTAATTTAAAATGTCGAAATCGCCAAAACAGAAGAATAAGCTCGCAGTAGAGTTAAACATCTAAATGGGTATACCATCGTTACTTGAGAAAGCAACGCCAAACTACCCCCAAGAAGTTGTCTAGGCATTCTAGCAAAGAGTTCAGAAGCTTTGCCTGGAAGCAAACCCGCTTTCGGCTAGAACTCCCTTTGTACATTATATATCAAGAGCCCCCCAGACGGTGTACAAGTATTAAAAGTAAAACATTAAAATGAAATTAATAAACTATAGTCAATTTAATATTGAAAATTGTCGTAGTGAATGAATAAATGCAATGTAGACTACAGGGATTACAGTCTGAAGAGTTACAACCCTTTACAGAGAACGTTCAACGATTCCACATGTGATTATTCAAATATGATGCAATTCAAGTCTACCAATGCAGGTTCCAATCGCCAAACGTTTTGGAGCCTTTGTATTGCCCATGTTAGATATTTGAAATTCTGAACTTTCAATATGTAAACTTTCAGTGAAGAGAAAATTTTCGAGTTACCGATAAATAAGGATGCTGGTCCGCCAAAATAATAGCAAGTTTTAAGTGTTACTGAGTGACATGAAGCCTAGGAAGAGTGCGTTGATACAAGCGAGATAAGAGCTTCTTGCTATGGAGGAACTCCTAATCGGCAATGCTTTGATACAATCTGGGGGTCCCATGATAAATAATCCCATGGGGGTCATTTGATAAAACGAGTGATTTAAACAAAGGTTCGCGATCGTTGAAAAGTAGGTAATGCACTTCTATATTTTTCAATATATTGCATTTGTTTTGAACTTCGTTTAGCACGTGCTTCTTCCACGTTGAAAACACGTTTTTCCCTACTGTGTGTTCCGTATCTCTTCGGGAAAATCGGTTGGGAAATTTGCTTAGAGATCCGATGAACTGATAAAGTTCTATTCCTTTTTGGAGTTTCTGATAGAAACTCTCTTCCTCAGAACTTCCTGCTCCTCCTTCCGCTGCTTCTCCCCTTTAGCGCTCAGCTTCTTCCGCCGCCCGTTCCACTGTTCCCCAGGAGCCTCACACAAGTTTCATTTTGCTCTTTTATCTCGCCGCAGTTCAACCAACAGTGTGCAAAGTTTAATTAAAGAGCTTTTGTGCAACGCTTCAGATAATCTGAAATTTGTTTTCGGACTTAATTCTCCAGACAATATCCAAGGTGATGTTCAACAAGTATCCCCTACCCTGACGTTGCTGATAAATCAATTGCTTCCGAATTACCTCCAAGTACTAAATTATATTTAGTTTGTGTGTTTGACCATTCTACTGTGTCAATGAATTTAATATAATTTTTAAAGATGTTCTCGGCTATATTAAAAATGCATGACATTGCCGTTGATAAAATTTTGTAAAGAAAACTTACGTTAATTCATGGTTAATTCTTTCTATTTCTTGCAAGTAAGTCGATAGTTTCTAACAAGTTATTTCGATAAATTTATCACAGGGAATGATACAGCAAAAGCATACAATAAATACGTAAATCTCGTTAACAAAACACAGGCTTACATTTAAACGAAAGTGTAAAAAAATGTTAATGATATTTTTACGATCAGAAAGAAGAGTAAAGTTATCATACGAAGAGAAAAGTTCAGAAAACCGGGACAGAACAAGTGAAAAGGCTATCTTTGTTAACAATACAAAAACTCTTAACGAAATAATTACGACTACAGACAAAATCATCTCGGTAACCACTCCAACACCTATCCAACAAGGTTTTAAACGCGTGAATGCGAATTCCGATGGCCTGCTGCGAGGGTTTTGAACACTTCACGCGAATGCTTACAGTAAACAACGGGCCACGAACCACCCGTGACGCTCCCTTCTCTAATCCAGCTGGTAGGCTGATCCCATGATTGTCCATTCGTCGGCAATATATGACAGACAGTACTGCCATACGAATATTAACCTGTAATAGTAATGTCCAAGGAAGTAGAAATTTAAAGAAAAATAGGCAACCTGCGGCCATGGATTCCTTACATACACAGGTGTTCTAGAAAACAACAAAAACAATGAAACAGTTTTGATTTTGACTGAAAATGCAAATATTTGATTGTGTTATTCCGCCAAATCTCATACTGCAAACGAAAGGGGAGAGTAGTTGTCTTTCATTGATGACGAACGCAAGTGGAGAGAAACGGACATTGGTTGCTAACGTACGTTACAGAATGGTAATTGTCATTGATAACGCACGCATGGGGATGATAGTAGGCAGTGGTTTCTAACATACGACAGGAACGCTGTAAGGCCATTTGTATATAACGTACGCAAGGGGTGGGTAGTAGGCAATGGTTGGCAACGGTGGCTTGGAGAGTGTAGTAGGCATTAGTTACTAACGTACGCAGGGGCTGCTCACATGGGAGAGCTCGAGAAGGCGAGCCGGGGGGAGGGGGAGGGGGGCACCCGCTGCGGTGATTTGTCGTCGGCGACGCGCCGTGACGCTCAGCCACTGCGGAGCCGACGGCGGCGGCGAGGGCGCGGCCAGAAATACGGTCGAAGCCGATTCTGACGACGGCCAGCGCCTCGCGCACGGGCATGGGGACGGGGACGGGGTCGACCAATAAGCACATGCAAAGTCATTATTATGATGCCAGGTCAGAAGCTTTGTGACCGTACTTGGGATGAGTGAATGTTTGGAGTATATTGATTGATTTAGTCATTCCGGGCGCATCTGCAACTGTCATTAGACGCATAAATGTAGTGCATGTTTTCATCGCGGAAGGTGGTGGTGATCTTACTTCGCTGGCTGGGGAGATCTGGCGCCGACATACGTCGGCTTCGGAGATTTTCCCCAACCAGGCATCTCCCACAAGCGGGCCACCTCCCCAGCTGGGACAAGCATAATCTCCAGACTGCTCTCCTGGCATATGCAGTAGTGTAGTGCATGTAAATATGTGTATGTATGTATGTAAGGGGTAAGGATAGGACTCCTCCAGACAGCGGCTGAATTCGACTCTACGACGAAGAAAGGATATAATTCGCCCCCGAGATGAGAAAATACCCTGAAGTAAACGGTGATTAAGTAAAAAAAAGGATGAAATGCCTACACCATTTTTACCAGCTGAGGTGCCTCAGGGTGGCTGATGTCTTTGCCTTGCCTCTAATAGGCAGGTCCTAGTGTTAGAGTTACGATGGTGGCAGGATTTACGTCTCTAGCCAGAGAGCTTAATCGAATTCAGGCGCTGTCCAAAGGAGAATACCAGCGACCGACCATTGTTAGTTTTCCGTGATTTCTCCGATCAACACCAGCGAAATGTCCTAACAAAACGGGCCACGGATCGCACGCGTTCTTTCCTTCCTCTTCCTTATCCTATCCTCACCCCTGACTTACACGCTCACATGCACTACACTAACCCACATGCCGGAATAGCGGTCGGGAGCATACAGCATGTTCCGGCTGGGGCGGTGCCTCGCTTGTGAGAGATATTTGAAGAGGAAAACTCCACATGCCGACGTGTAGTTTCTCTCTGGGTTTCCCCATTCAGCTGAGGAAGAACACGGCCACCGTCCGTGTAAAACATGTACTACTTTTACGGTATCAATTACCATATTAGTTGACGCGCCAGGGAACCCGAAAAAAAAACAATTAATCAATAGCATTTGTCTATAAATTTCTTTTGAACACAGGCGTCTCTTTGCGTGCAAAGTTTCTTGTAACCCACCTCCCCGGATATCCTTCGTCACGAGTGGGTTCCCCGCGCCCCGTTCCTTCCGAGGCGTGGGCGCGTGCCGTCGCCTGCGGTGGCGAGGCGCTTCGGCCCTGGGCCAAGCGGCGCGGGTGGTCCGCCCTCGCCGCCACCTCCGCCGCGAGGCGCGCGGCCGCACGCCGCCACCCGAAGGCCAAAACGTCGCCCGCCTCTCAAGGACTCCCAAGCCGACAGCTAACTACTAAACAAGGCTTTCGTCGGTCGCTATTACACTACAGGAAAACCTCGTTACCACGAACTTAAAGAACCTAAAATGATCTCTGTACATGTTCGCCCGCCCGCTCACTTTTATACAAGAGTATATACAAGTACACGTTAATCTCTCGCCACACATTGACGGATAGAAAATAAACACATTTATTTTCAAGAATTAAACTAAATCATGTTATCAACTTTCAAGAATTTAATGAATTTCCACGTAATTGCGATAAAAATTTCGTTATATCCTTCTTCCCCATACATTGCAGTTGTTGCTCTACAGTGACTCATCACTGCATCGTTTTGGATCTTCAGATGCACCTTTTTCGTCTGGACTTGTAGAGTGCGAGTTCCTTAGGAATACTGGTATTTTCCATACTTATAATGAGCTTGTAAATTTCATGGTTTCTAGGGGTCACAACTTTTTTTTTTCTCCCAGAATCTACAATTCAGTTCCGTAAAAGAAACAAAGTAAAACCCACTTTGTTGAAGTTCAATGCAGTGTCTCCACGAATTTTATTTCGTAACAGTTCATGAGAAATAGCACTATTTACATTAGACTAACTAAAAAATTGTTTTTGCTTTGTTTTGTTATTTAAGGTCACCTCAACTTCTAGGTCATTAGCGACTACTATTGCTTGTAACGGTTGGTAACAGTGAGGATGACACGATATGATGATGATAGGGGGTGAAAGGATGAACACAATACAATCATGCCCGAGGCGAGACTCGAAACCGCGATCCTTTGGTCCGAAATCGCTATGACACTACTGCCTCAGCGATTTCGGCCAACGGATCTGCAAAAAATATTTTGTTTTATTCAGAAAATAAATCTATTGCCGAAAAAATGCTTGCGCATTACTTTGCTTTTCATTTGCTGCGGGATATTACTAATTAATTGTCACTCAAAAACACTACACTTCCACTCGGCTGGTTAAGCTTCACAGCTTTATAAGTTCTCTCTATATAAAAGGAATTTCACAAACATTTCACACACACTTTTCCTACACCAATAAGGATGGTCAACTTTTAAAAGTAACCATCTAGTAAAAGTAGTTTCACTAGTGGTTTAAAAATTACCGATGATTTCTCGATTCCCGTAGTGACTAGCAGAAAATTAACCGAGAAGTTTCAAACAACAAGTGAAATTCGGTTAGACTATTGCTTGAGTAAAGGTTATAAATAGATTAAATAGCATGAACATAATGTTAAAAATGGCAAAAAATATGCCTAGGCAGGTTGTTTTAGACTCTAGTTTAACGTCATCTGCCGTAAGACGGTAGCGAAAAATAGACATGTGAACTTTTGGGTTTTAGGCGCCCGTGATTGGTTTATAATCATCTTATTGCAAAACGCTATTAGCCAGATTGAAACCAATAATTCATGTGAGGAATAGTCTTGAAATATACTTTTATTTAAATTACATTAGTGACATTTCAGTGAGTTTTTTCATTGAATGGCACGTTTTTCAGACGAATTCGTCCGCTTCATCAGGTGCAACTTATCTTAATATCATAGTAATATCAACCTTAAGAAATGTTTTTATTTTCATTATTATTGAATCATAAGCATCCGTTAAATAGATTACATTCGAATTTATTGTTTTATTTACTTTCATAAACAATGTTTCAAAATAAACCTTCTTCTTTTCTATTTTTCGGTCAAGAATTTTTGGGGTTTGAAAATCAATCTTGAAATCCTTCAACTCTGTATTTTGTAATACCATTTAATAAAAAAAAATATTTTGAATTTACTATCAATTAACAGACATTGTAATCTATAAAAATATTATTTTTACACTTTTGTGCACAGTTTTCGTGCTGGCCCCACTGTGTGACAGGCGGCGCAGCGACTGCAGTTAGTCGAGGCTAACTGATCACTCTGACTGATGGCATGAAGGTGGGCGCTATTCGCAGCAAGTGCGTAGGAAAACGAGCGAGGCGAGGCTGGGAATCTGGATACGTCATTTATTACGACGATTTTAGCAGGAAAAAGTTCTTGACACGGCGAGCTCACAAAGGTCGATATCGAACACTCCCAATTATTTCATGATGTTTATATCGTGTTTAAAACGCCCAACATTATGTGATTAGTTTAATTGCGGATTCATACAGGCAGTGCCGGAGTTAGACAATTTTGGGCCCTGGGCAGTGCAGAAATGTAGCCTAACGCGAAAAAAATTAAATATATGAAAGTTGTATTAAGAAACTATATAATTTGTGTTTTATTCATTTCAAAAAATAACAAAAATTACAACTTTTAATAATTTTTTTACAGCAAAATGTTTCGAATTGTTTCTAAATAATAGTTTTAAGTAAAAGTACTTAGTGATTAAATACAATTTTCACGGTGAGTTTCAAACGCTAATTCATTTTGTTGTGTTTAAATGGTTTTTAATAAAATCACTTGTTAAATACATGAAATAAAAAATGTGAATTTCTGTAGAACCGTAGAACTGTAGAATGTTAGCGTCATTTGATTCATTTCACAGAGCCCTACCTTGTAAGTAATGACTATAATTAACTATTTCAGGTAAAAAATTCTTGAAAAATGTATAAAATGTCAGACTACCGTAACTTCCGTAAAACTGCGACAGCAATTTTCTAGAGTTCTAATTTCTTTTTCAACTTTTGACAATTAGTTTTTCCATCAGTCCCATCATGGGAATGGGGCCTCTTGACTTGCGGGCCCCGGGCGATCGCCCGGGCTGCCCATGCATAGCGCCAGGTCTACATACAGGGTCAGAGGGAACAATATAATCCATGTTGGCACTATTATATGGTCGTTATTAAACCGAAAATACTTTGGTGTGGTATTAAAAACTGTGACATTACTACATCCGAACTTTCTATTGGTCATAAGCTTCAACCACTTCCCACTATTATTAAACGGCACCCTATATGAAATGTATCTTCCCAAATTTCCAAAGAATTTTGGGTTGTAAACTTGAAACCTGGACAAAATACTGTAATTATTGCTAATAAACTTATATTATCCAACTTTTTTCATTCAACACTACCAATCACAAAGAAAGCGAGTTGATTCTGGGTAGTGGTGCAGAAACAGATCATCTCTTCCACGCTTCTTTTCGTCCGTGAACTCCGCCCGATCACGCCCGAGATCTCGCTCACAGCCCAGTCCTTTCACGGTTTCAGAGTGGTCGGTGACCTTTAAAGGTCGGCGCTCTTCGCCTCTTTATTGGACGGTTCTTTCTCCAATAGCTTTAATTAGAGATCCAGACGCGGGATCTGTGGTCCCGCAGTGCGTTTGAACTACTGTATATGTGCGTCCAGCCCCGGCCATTAACCGAAACAGGAATTCGCGGTCGGGTTTTCATTGGCCCCTAAGAAGCCCATTCACACTGGGGACACGTGAAAGGTCCGGAGCGCACGTTAGTGGGCGAGTGGTTAGTTTAATGCCTTCCCAACTCCCGGGGCGCGAGTCTGATCCCGGCTGAGGTGCGTAACTTTTCGTAGGGCAGGAAACCCACAGTGGCCATATTCTTTCTGACTCTCTTTCTGTGGGTAAAAGAACTCTGGCTAATGCCTGCCAAAATTAGACTATCCAATAACATCCTACATTTGTTTCGTAGCTGGGGGTCGACTAATGTACTCGTTACAACAGTGAAAGGCATTAATTACATAAATAAATATTTAAATCAATTTTGCCAAATAAAGGAAGGTAAACGAAAACTCTAGCCCTTTTGAGGGGTCGCCATGGCCCCCATGCCCTCCCTCCTGGATCTGCCAGTGCATCTACCGCTCCTCTTCTCGTAGCGAGCGCCACTTTTGAAGGCCGCTACTAGAACGGAAGCGGGCCGTAGGCTACTTGGAATAGGGTTCTGCGCGCAAATCTTAGAGGATAAGGGTAACCACGTCCATCGTGGAGCGCCCACCAAGGCGGGCAGCTGGGGCAAATTGCCTCAGGCCCCAAGACCACGTTTTATTCAAAACATAAAAATGTTTGTTTAGCCAGACTCTATTAAAATCGGTTGCTTTTAACGAATTCAAAGCGTGCTAAAAGTCCAGTTTTTAGCACTAGTGCTAAAAGTGAGACCTTCCTCATATGTTCAGATAAAACTGATACAACGAAGAATATCGTAGGTTCAGATTAAACGATACAACAAAAGGCATTCGTCCGAATTTATCAGCTACTACTGACTTTAATGTACTATATTTATTTGTATACTTGAATTAAAATAAAATAAATGTATAAAAGTAAGGCTGTCTAAAGAATACTATGACACACGTAGCATCGATATATCGGTCTTGCGTCGGAACACTTTCTACAAGTAAAATAAAATACCAATTTTTCCATTCGCATCGTACTATAACTATTACTTCTAATTCAAATTAGGTTATTTCTGTTGCGTAGAGATAGAATTCTGTTTAAGTACTTGTGGGGGAGGGAGAACCTTTTTCTTGAAATAAGAATCCTCTCTGGATCTACTGCCCCAGTCCCCTTTAGTCAACTTATACAACAGAAATCGGGCCCAATGGGTTTCGTTCGAAACAGTTTTACCTACCGTGCTGTGGCCATTCGTGTTTGCTCGGGCGAGCCAAACGGTTATGTAAACGAAGCATAAGAGTTTTGTAACAACGAAGCACCTAATGGAGCAAAGAGAACGAAGCAATCCAGAAGTAGTTCTCAAACTTTCTACTACCTAACATAACGTTTTCAAGTCTTCAATTTTCAATTATTTATGCAACTGGATCGTATGGAGATGTAAATAAGTAAATTCTTGCAAAGGCAGGAATAAACCTGTCTCTTGTTAATTTGAGATTGAAGGAAAGGAGTCCCAAGATGATTTATAGACAGACACAACTCTTCTCAATTTAGTTTTATTACATCTCTATGTTACAATTACTCGAATGCGCAACAGTTTCGGGGACATATTTTCCCCATCCTCAAGCAAAAAAGAAAAAAGGAAGAAAATAATACAGTTTGAAAGGTTAAATTACAATATGTTAGATTAGTACACTCGTCAGATTATTAAAAGTCTTATTTAGTACATTAAAAAATTACGCGAACAATAAAGGTTCTTTTTTGTCGGTTAAAGTTAAACAATTAATAAAATTGAACATAATAGTTAATACTTTGGTTAAAAACAAATATTATTACAATATTATAATCCAGCACTTACCAAATGAGTCAGGAGCTCATATAACACTTTATCAATGATTGCCCAACAGTGTATCTAGGTCAGACCAGCAGGAAGCTTTCTGTGCACACGAAGGAACACAATAGAAATGTGAATGAGCCTACTTATAGGCAAAATTCGGTTTCCAAACATCGAATCGATTTTAACCATTCTTTTGATTTCCAAAATCCAACAATTCTTGATGTGGAAACACGGAGATATTCGCGTCTGGTATCTGAAACCTTACAGATTAAAACGCATGACTCTATTAATACTGTCATTGAGACAATAATTTTACAATAATTTTGCTTTATTACACCGATGCAAGACTAACACTGAAACTTACGTTGTTTTTCTGACATTGCATAGCAATAATTTTCACACCTCATGCCACATTTTGTTTCCCCTCCTTCCCCTTCCACTTTATAAATTCCTTCCCCCCCCCCTTCCTTCTTCCCTTCTCGTCCTTGGCCCTCCCCTCTCCTGTCTGTACTTACAATAGCTCATACCTTCCAAGACCTCTAGCACTACACTTCGTCTGACTGTGATGGTACGTCCAGTAGCTTGTACTGGATGGTGTTTTATTGATAATATGTGATATGAGCTCCAGACTCGTTTGGTAAGTGCTGGTTTATAATATTGGACTCCTTTCCTTCAACCTCGTAATTAAGTAAAACTTTTAACTTGCATTTTGATTGGTGTTTTAATGTCAAATTTACATATTTGATATCTTTATTTTTTTAACAATCTTGTATTTGGTAAAAAAAATAATCATAAGTGCAATTACACTATTGCAAAAATATAATTGCATTTGAAGAGACTGTTTTTACTAAATACATGATTCTCAAGAAATAAAACATTAAATTATTGAAATTTGATAGACATTGATAAAACTTAACGATTCCTAAAATATACTTTTCAATTTTCATATCGGAGTTTTACAGAAAACTGAAAATAAATATTTTTTATCTTTAATAATAGAAGTATACACTAGTGTATGCTATTTTAAATAAAATTGGAAACAATAAGAATTGTTTCTTAAGTCTAGAATGTAATATTTGACTTATTTTGGAAGACCAGTTCGACTGACACAGACAACACATTTGAAATATTGATTTTAAATTGACACCAGCTAATTAGGGTATTTACACGAAGGATTCAGCGCCAATTTATATTGTTGATGTGACACTTTACAAAAAACATCAATACGTTCTGAACTTTACTTCATTTCACTTTGAGATGGTAATTTCTCTCCTAAGCCATTATCCATGTCGTGATATAAATACAAATCATTTAATACAATATGATTAACAATATTTACTCAAACATACATCATTTAGCGAATATAATAATTCTGCTATGCGTAAAGCCTTTTGCAACGGTATTACAACAGCAAACAATGGGCAAGTGGTTATTTATAACAAGTCACGCTGACCGCCAGGGTTGCAAATCTCACTTCGCCAGCTGCGAAAACAGGGGCCGGCGGACGTGGCTGGCGAAAGTCTGTGCGCACCTGCTCTGCCTGAGCCATCCACGAATATGTGCGCTTCCCCACGTTGGAACCGTGACAAATTCAGCCAACACACTGGAATCGCCTTCGACCTGGCTATATCGCAACACATTCATTCAGTAGGAATTGAAGTAGAACTTAACCAATGTTCGTCGTATTAATTTTTAAGTAAGTTTATGCCTGCAACGTTCCCACGCTAAAACTAGATTGTTGGATTCTTCGATTATCGAAATCTTTGATTTGTTAAAAATGTATGAAGAACTAAGAGAATCACAAAGTTCACAAACAATTTTTCCTTGACGCATTCGGTTAAAAATTAATGAAACCGTATTACGAAAATGCCTTCAACACAGTTTCTATAGCCATCATTTGTATATGTAACTAATACATTTTAGCAAACTTCATTGTGATAGAACAGGGGTGTCCAACTTGCAAGGCCTCGAGGGCCACAACGAAAACTTTTAAACGTTAAGGGCCACATTTACTGTTATTGGGTGATCCATACCGAACTTCCCCGTTTTGCTGATCTGGGAAGTGTTCTTGACTGCTCTGAAATGGGAGGAAGGAGAAATGGAAGGATGCGTGATATCAGGCCGAAGCATGTATAACGCAGGGAATGCCCGACATGGATTCATAGGACTTTCACTTTTTGAGTGCTCATGCCAAAACATTTTGTGTGTGTGTTCAAATAATTATTATAGTTTTAAGTTGTGCTAATTCCGAAAATAATATTAAAAATTCCGTATCACTCACTATTTGTTCACATTTTAATTTTTTTTATACCTACGCAAGTGCAGCCCTTAGTGTCTAGAAATGTATAACATGCATGAAGTTAGAATGAGAAAGTATTAGGACGATAAAGAAGGTAGTAAACGCTTTCGTAAAATATTCTACATTATTATCCCTGCCACTACCGCGCATGAAAACGCGTGGTGTTTTCACAGTCAGGGTTGCATTTCACAAGCAGTACCAGAAAATATACATCAAAGGACACGCAAAGACTTGGGAGAGTGTAATGTTAAAAATATAAAGCCTTCTTTAATGTTTAAATAAAGTTCGACTGGTATTTTAAAAGCCGTTTACGTTTCATTTTTATTGCATATTTATCACATTTCCTCATATCTTACTACATCAAATTGTGACTAAACTGTGGGTGATGGAAACAGAAGTGAAGAAGTGAATTCAGCATCTCAAAAACTATAAAAAGCAGCAATCAAAATTTAAAAAGGTTTTTTGAAAACTTTTTTTGCTAGCTTACGTAATCTTTCGCGGGCCACAATGAAGGACACAGCGGGCTGCATGCGGCCCGCAGGCCTTTAATGGACAACCCTGGGAGTGAAAATACCGAGTTCATGAGATTTTTTGCTACGAAGCATCTGGCCAATCAATTTCCATTGAAAACATAAAACACAATAGCGGAGTGACTATATTCATTTGCAACCAGAGCAAATTTATTTTACATAAATCAGTGCAACGAATTCAGTTACATCATAAGACACCGTACTGTACTATAGAATCACCAGAGCATATTTGATATTTTCATAGATACTGCTTCTTGCTTTCTGGGAAATAAAATAATTTCTGTGGCTTGTGTTATTGCTAACGAAGTGTTTTAGGTGAACTCAAAAGCATTGACTGTATATATTTAGTTTTAGTTTTCAAACTTCATCTTATATAAGCAAACATTTCAGTTCTGGAATAATAACGACCTGGTAAGGAAGTGGGCTACCTGACATAGCTGTTTGAAAATACGCCAAGGCGAGTGCCCTTAGTAAAAATAGCTAGCTTTTGTTGAACTATAATTAGGATTTCGCGGAAATGGCTTTACACCAAAAGAAAACCAATAATAGTCCTTTACTTTGAAACTTTCAGGACCATACAAGATAGTCAACCGTTAACACTCACTGACCAAACGCAATGTTTCTTCAGTTGAACGATCGGGTTGAAAACCAGGTTTACAGCAGTCGGAACAGTGACAAGGCAATAATAGACACCATTTTAGTATAAACACGTAAAATATAACTCGTCGTTCGCATACTCATCGAAAATAGACAAGATTGTGTCGTGCACTAAGAACAGGACAGTTACAAACTGTCTACGACACAGACCAGCCCCGTTCGACCTAAAATAACCCATTTGCAACGACTGAAATTATTATTCTCGCCGGCAAGTTACCGTCGCATGTCCGTCCATCACTATTTCTGTGAAACTTTCGGCTTTGTGCCGCCTGCAAGATCTTCCTCGAAGGCAACCGATCCCTTACAAGCATGCTGCAGCTCCGTCACTGCGTTCCCAGACACGTGTTCTCTGCTCGTTAGCATTGCTTGACGCGAACGTAAGCTTCTTGTACATCTCACGCATCCGTGCGAATGTTTAGATTCGCCCCGCGTTATCCTGTTGTTTCCTTCTTCGCCCATTGTTGGACCCTTGCCAGACCTTCGCCACCCACAGACCCTGACCTTATCGCCGTCATAGCACACAAGCGCGCTTCGTATTTGTCCGGTCGTGAGCCGGCAGATGCGCCTCAGCACATCAACTGATGTCGCTGTACTGAATTATTGGAAAAACATTATTTTAATAGCCTTTATTTCGCATATACAGCAACTCGAACCACGCCTGCATCCTGGTTCAGCATGTGCTAGTACCTTTCTGGGGGGGGGGGGGGGGGAAATCCGCATTTTAGATGAATCCCGACTTTTATCCCCTAAGGTTGTTAGCCTTGGTGGTAAGGAAAATGAGATGATGATGATAATGTGATGGTGGTGGAGAGGGATAAAAGGACAGCTCACACATATAGACATACACAAATACACCCACGCCCGAGGAGGAATCCAACCGGCGGTCTTCTGGTCCGCTACGGCACTACAATCTCGGCTATCTGACCGGCTTTAAACAGGCTATTCTCAAAAAACTACACAGAGAAGCACTAATATAAAAACGTTTGTTGTTTAAGGTTGTGTTAATTCAGAACAATAAAGCACACTATACTGTATCTTGTAATATATGCACCGTTTTGGCATCATGAGCATACATGCCCGTAAAATGTGTTGTTTTACTTTCTCCCTACGGAGTAGAGAGAAAGTTGAGTTATGTTGCGCGAAAAAAATTGCGAAATTTCGGCAGAGAAACACTTATTGCCAGGCCTTGTTAACGAAAAAGTGGATATATCCAGTTGCTAAATTTAGAGAGGAAAATTCTCTTACACGTGGCATCCAGAATCCATATTCTGTGGGTCCTTGATAGCGAAAAAGTGATTAACGACAACGTCTGTCCGTCTTGTCTGTGGCTAACGCTAGCGCCTAAAACACTTCTGCCGATTTTCTCCAAAATTGATTTTCCCCAATGGCTCTGGTTGACGTCGCGTCCCTTGAATTTGAAACATATTTTAATTTTGGCCACTGCCTTATTTGAAATCCCCGAGAGATTTTAGAGATTTTCGAAATTTTCAAAACATCGTTTTTGATTGAATTGTGTTGTTGGACACTGTAAAGTACGTTTAAGTGAATGGCGCAGGTCATTTTCATTAAAATCCCTGTTTTTTCGGAAATTGCAAGAGTTCAAAATTCTTTCGGCACCTTCCTACAACTACAATTATGAAGATAACGATTGTTTCCTTGAAGAAATCAGTTTCTTGAAGAATAAATTTGAAATAATGTTATGTACAATTTTTCGGAAATTTGAGTACAATTTCTCGAAAATTCACGCAAGAAAGTACGTGAGGGTTTAGTGCCATTAGTTTTTTTATAGTTTCTCAATTTCATCGGGCCCTATTCTTTGCACCCAATTTCGTCTCCCAAACTTAGCAGTTTTAAGTCTCAAAGCAGTGTTGTAGATATACGAGGTTCTATTTGTTCGTTAGTTTGATGTTTCTCGACACGTCAGTTCATTTGATTGGTTCCGTTACCTCGTGTAAAGAAATTCCCTCTCCAGGTATCTTTGCCAGCCGGGCACTGCCACAGCCGAAACAGGCTGTAAGATTCTGACAGGTCTCGCGACATGTGTAGTCGTGCAAAATGTGCAGTGTGACACGGGAGGTCATGTGTCATTTGGGAACAGCGAGGGCACTGCAAATATGAAAGCCGGCTGGCGCTATACAGAGATATGAAAATAAATACCCAATTCCGTCACTTCACTAATTTGCGTTTTATGTCGTTTGTCCACAAATATACATTTTTTTCTTTCGCAATAGCAATGTCCTCAGAGCTTCGACTCAATTTAAGCACAGCCTTCTGGACGTCAAAAGAAGATAAATTGTTAAGAAACTGAGGGACAGTAAGAAATCGTTTCTCAACAAAACGATATTAAAAATATTTGTTCATCTAATTGAGGAGACGGTGATGCATTTGTTTCTCTTCACCTTAAATAACTCGCCCATTGTAATTTAAAACCTACGTATTATTATCTCGAGATTCATTGTTAGAACAATTCAATTCAATTCCATTGTTAGCCTAATCAGTTGCAAGTACAAAATGAATTCCGCAAATATTCCGTTATTTCCGACCGCGGGCATTTCTGGCAGCGAACCAAATTCTTTCATACCCTATTTTTTCTTCGAGCTTCACCCACCTCAGTTCTTCCACTAAACGTGTATTTTCACGGTGACACTGAGCTATTTTGCTTCAGGTTCGAGCTCGTAGTAAACACAAACGCGCGCGATTAATCGGCGACGGTCGTTTCCTGACGACGCGCCTGGTGGAAAAGTGAAATTGTGGCTGGATGTTCGCTCTTGATATTTATGGAGACTGGGCCAACTATATCAGACGTTTATGAGGTAACATCTTGTCGCGCGAAAAGAGTTTTATGAGAAGAAGATTATTACTAAATCAGCTGCATAACGCCTTTGGTAGTTTGGTCTCCGGCCGGATCATCGCCAGTGTTATGCCTTAGCTCGTGTTTGCCCTACGCCTTGGCTCGATTTGTTTAAGTCGACCTGACGAGAACATGTGAAACCGTTCTATAGTAAATAAATAGCCTAACGCTGAATCACAAACATCAATCATCAGGCAAGAAATTAGCTAGTAGATATGAGTTAAAAAATTAATAAACATCTTCCTTGTGAATATTTTGCATCCCACTCTACAATTCGAAGCAGAAAAGAACTTTTGACTACCAAAATCCTCATTCAACGGCAATGAGATCAAAGCGGTTAAGTGTTAAATATTAAAATGAATGTCAAAACATTTTTCCTTAGGACGAAATAAATTCACTTTTTTAATGTTATATATTGCCAAGTTTCTGGAAAAAATACTATGAAACTGCAAAACAGGAAGTGTCGACATGTGAAATATTTAAATTTCGTAAATAAAATGACTTGCCCGAAAACAAACATAATTATTAAAGCTAAATATAAATGTGTTTGAATACCCTTACACATATCAATTTTGAATCCTTGAAAAATCAATTTATATAATGATTAGGTCTTTAGAAATGAATTTTCGAAAAATAAGAATTTAAAAACAAACATTAAATTACAATATCAAATCAGTCTCATGCTAGAAGAAAAGCTAGCAGTGGCATTGTTCGTGACGACATATACAATTAAGTAGCAGAGAAAGGAACACAGCCTCCGATTTAAGTAGAATCCTGAAATTGTTCGTTTGATCTAATGGCTCTATCCCTTTATGCTCAACTAAAGCAGTCGGTGTTGCTGAATATGATTTATTCCACATTACTTCTACACTGCAAAGAAGCCAGTGTGACCGGTAAGGAAATGAAGGTGTTGAGATATAAAAAGTTTGTGGTTTGCAGATTGAACGGCTAATAAATGCCTGAAGAATCTACAAGCAGTTCTACAGACCATGAACAAAAACTAATAAAGGTAAAATAACGCCCTTCGCACAATGGAGGCAGGACCTTTGGAAACACT